>JAGGCT020004036.1:3089038-3125266 GCA_017654935.2 Phymorhynchus buccinoides
AGGGCAAGATGTAAACAAAAGCCCATTGTGTGTTATTCTTTTTCCTCAATAAAACAAATGTTTCAAATGTTTCTCTCTCTCTCTCTTCTCTCTCTCTCTCTCTCTCTCTCTTCTCTCTCTCGCTCTCTTCGCTCTCCTCTCTCTTCTGTCGCCTTAGCCAACCAGACATTAATATATTTCCACTTGATGTAAGCTACTGCGAGTTTTTTCATTCTAGACGTGTCATGTTTTTACTCGCTAAGTTTAGTGATTAATAATGTTTTTTAACAAATTATTTTAGCCCAAAAAAACACTTTGATTTTGTTTTTTAACCTTGTGTTTTTTATCCTTTTTAATCACGTGGTAAGATTAATCGTGTGACAGGCCATGACAAGGCCTTTAGTTGTCGACGGGCTATAATTTCATTTCACTCTTAAAGACCCCGTGACGCGCCACGGTTAACGTCCCTTGTTTTTTTTTCTGGGTTGTTGTGACCCACTTTTGAATTTCCCCATATTCAAATTGAGGCTGCTTTTAAATGATGTGTGCCTTTCAATTTGGGGTAATTTATATGGGAGTCAGGACTTGGTCAAACAAGATTCTTTCCAGTTAAAGAGGAAAACACGGTGAATCCCTTGATTTTGAACACGTGATCGGGGTGGCTCTTTAACTTACGGTGTAGAGGGACAAACAAGGCCCCTACTCTTCGAGGCCCCGCGCTATGAGCGTTGTACAAGTCCACACAGATGCAGCGGCTACCGTTAAGCGGTCCACGCGTTGCCTGATATTGGCCATCACCTCCCTTGGACCCATGCCAAATGGACAACCAGAATCAGAATGGAAACGAAACACCGAAGGTGCTGATGGGACCAGCCACCAGCCAGACATGCCCTATCAACACTGAACGCAGCCCGCGCCAACCCTGGAAAGTCCCGCCATTGTATTATGTGTTCCCTAACATCTTATCTTTAATATGTATGAAGGACAATCATTACTATGGTCTCTAAATGGTTTATAAGTGTCTTAAAACTCTTTCACCGCCAAGCCATATTTCAGCCAAAAATGTCCACGGAAATTCCCTGGGTTAGAGAACAAAATCCAATCTGCAGTAGAAATGCCAATCAAGATGTTTCTTTTACAGAGACTAGGAATATTGGCATTGATTCTGGTATTGAAACACAATTATCGCTCTTGCATTGAGTCCTTGCTCCACGGTGTTTTTATTTGTTGGTTCGGGAGTTGAGTGTGGGGAGCAAGAAAGTGTTGAAGGATGTAGTGAATGTGTGCAGCAATGTTGTTGGGAATGAGAGAGACTGGAATGAAGCGTTGTATGAAAGACCGCGCAAAGCAAAAGGCCAGGCAGATTGCCAAATTGATACTTCTCATGTTTTAAACAAACACTTGATCCTTTTACCATCAGGGACGCACTACAGAACCTTTGAAACTGAAATACAGGGCCCAGAAAAATAGTTTATCCCTTCCTCTATTCCATTTCTTAAACCCATCATGACTTTTTCTAATTGTTGCCTCTTACTGATCGCCAGAAGTGTGTGTAAGTAAAAGTGTGAGTGTATGGAGGAAGAGGGGGGGGGGGACGAAATAGCAGTGTGTACCCTGAAGGTGTTGCAATACGTTTATCGACTGATTTTGGTCTTTGGTTTCAATATATATCATACATTTCTTTGCATTTTAAATTGTGCTTGTAAAATATGATAATGCATGTGTGCTCTTTACCTTTTAATCTTCTAGGCCATATTATAACCTTCAATGTATTGTATTTATGTTTAATGTTCAATGTCTATGTTATAATCGTGGCCACCTGGACGCAATTTCTCTTTAGAGATATAAGAAGTTTTGATTTGATTGATTTGTATGGGGATTCTTCTTGTGACATATATAAAAATACGGCTATCCTTACTTCCAAAAACTAAGACAATAGGGTCTTTGGATAATAGACCACAATTGATGCCTTTTAGTGACATAGGTGTTTACATCACTGTGGTGACTGAAAAATGCGGATTTGGCGGTGTGAAGGGTAAAACGAGGTAGGTCAATTGCATTTTCTACAGCTAGGCTAGAGACAGTAGGACTGTTTAAAAAAAACATCAAAGAACCAACGCTCACCCTACTAACTTTAAATGTTCATAACTCGGGACGGAAAAAAGATACAAGAATTGTCTGGTATTCATTAGAAAGGAATTGTCTCAGTTTTCAAATGTGATTGGCTTTTTTCAGAATGGTCAGGTTGACACCTAATGTCCCTTTCTGGTGCGTCACTGAATACTAGAGCTTATATTTCTCAAGGGTCTGTGCTACTACGCACGTGGCAACCAGGGTTGGGTATAGAGTAGGTACTAACAGGGCTGCGCGTGGTTGGGTCCGTGCGTACCCCCCCCCCCCCCCCCCCCCCCCCCATTGAAATGACGGAGATCATATAGAAATTTACGTCATGCTTTGCGTATTACTTTCAAATGCCCTAAGGGTACCGCAACCCCACAGTACTCCTAAGGTAAGAAGATTTTTACTTTTTTTCTCTCAAACCTTTATATTTACTACTCACACGTAGATTTCACTAGAAGTCCGTCGGGCTTGCGCTGTCAGGCCCTTGCACCACTGAGTGTTAAAGACAACCCCACGTCACGTGTCACATTCCTCTTTATCTTGGAAGATTTCCTTAAAGACCCCCCACGTCACGTGTCACATGGCCCCTCTTATGCTAGGAAGATTTCTAAAGACCACCACGTCACGTGGTCACATTCCTCTGATGCTAGGAAGATTCTTAGAAAGACCCCCAGTCACGATGTCACATTCCCCTCTTATGCTAGGAAGATGTCTTAGAATAGACCCGCCACGTCACGTGTCACATTCCCTATTATGCTATGATTGGAAGGTACCCAGCCATAAGAGGGAAACACGTGAAAACGTGATATTGACACGTGGGACGTGGGTGGAGTCTTAGAACTTGGAACTCGGTCCAACACGCCTTGAGATGATCTCAGGTTGGGGGATGTTTCATTACCACCGGGGGGGCAATTGCTCGTGGTGATTTTTGGGAAACGGCATTATCCCCCCGTTCTTTGATGCTTGTTATGATAGCCATGCGACAGTGGTAAAATTTCTGTCGTTCTCACGTGGTGTACAACGTACCCCTCGCTACGAAGCATACTGTCAGAGTCTATTAGAAAAATTAACCCTTCACTGCATGCTCCGGTCTACTACTACCGGTTGGGCGTGATGTCATTGATGATTCATAACTTTGAGGTCAAATTATTGCCCTGGAATGATAGTTTTCCGCTTAGGGACCCAAGTCAGGAAAAGATAGCAACTATCTTAGACTATTTTCCCAGATTGACCATAGAGGTCGCTTATAATTTTTTTATAATAAGAAGATTTTGGTATAGGTATAGGTACTTTATAGTCACAGGGGCACTCTGTGAAAATTCGGGTTGCTCCCACATTTTTTTTATTTATGTTTTTTCATGCGATTTTTGCCAATGATGAATGAGGGGGGGAGGGGGGGGTAAATTTTGACCAAATGACAACTTTTTCGTTGCCAAGGGTTTAACGTATGCTAAGTGCATAGGGCACAAGGGACCTCGGTTTTATCGTTCTCATCCGAAAGACTCCACGTTCAGATCGTTAGTTTAAGGCCTAGTGCCAGATCAGAATGAGAGGGAAAAAAAATCCCCTGTTACCAGGTTCGAACTCGGGTTTACTTTACACGAAGCGAACGCGATGCCACTGTGCCACTCTACACCACAAAATCGATAATTAGCTACCTAATGTTTCTTAGTCTTCCCCTGCAGTGAAGGGGTTAACCCGTGAGGGAAGAGCAAAAAAAGCTACCTCTGTCAGAATGCTATCATGCATTTTTGTAAGGGGGGTGGGGGTGGTGGTGGGGGCCGGTCATAGTATCTAAAAAATGTGACCCAGCACCACGAAAGGACATTAAGTGTCAAAGACCATTCTGAGAAAATGGCCACAGTTGGAAACTTCAGCCGCCACCCCCCATTGCATTCTCGCGTTAAGTGATTTTTCACGTGCTCATTTGCCTTTTCTGTACCATACATAAAGCTGTATTTTAGGAAACATTTTTAGCTAATTACCTGTTTTGGAATACTAACCATACCATAACCCTAGCCCTAAAACCTAACCATACCCCCCACTATGTACTGCAGTACCCGCGATTTGTCACAGTTGTGGTGTGTTGCGTTTTGCAGTCTTATAGGTGGGGGTAGGGTTAGGTTTAGGGCTAGGGTTAGGGATAGGGTTAGTATTCCAAAAGGTTATAGCTACAAAATGTTTACTAAAATACAGCTTTATGGTAGGTCAGATAAGGGCAAATAACGGAAAAAACAATTAACCGAGATTAGGTAGGGGGGGGCGCACATCTTGACCTTTACGAAAAACGTTCTTGTGTCCTTTTGTTGCCAGAGTGTGAGCATTAAAGTTAGGAGGTGACTGTCAGCCATTTTGAGAAATCACAGTCTAAAGTCTAGCATATCCTAAGCAATATGCATCAACTACTACTTTAACGCACACTTTGCAATATTGTAGAGACACCATTGGAAGATGAGTCTTTATGGACATGAATGGGAAAGATAGGATGTTAGAGAGCATGAAAAGACCCATAATCAACATTGATTTTTTTTAATTGTTTTTTAAATGAGATTTTTTTGGACTTTGCAAGCCTGTTGCGAGAAACTGCCCAGCGACTCGATGTCCCTTTCGTGGTTGCTGGCGTTCACACATATGCAGTACTTGTCCCATGTGGGGTATGAAAAACCCTATTTTTTCGTTCTGAGGGGATCTAAACGGGGTGGGTGAACGAACTCAAGTGGCAATATGGGAGCATTTCCGGCGCCAGTCGCCACAGCAGCGAACCGGTAGGAGCCGTGTCGGGACAGGGCTGTTCCCCCGCCATGGTAGGGTCTCGTGACACCCCCCACTCATCCGGGCAATCATCGGCGTCACGTGACCTCATCCCGATGGCTAGACAATGGCCAGGCCGATAGCGACGACGGGACGGCGCCCCCTAGGATGCTAATGAGGAGAGCTCGGTTTGCGGACCTGTGAGAGATCAACAACAGAAAGAGGAGGGGAGGGGAGGTGGTGATGATGCGATCATGATGATGGTGGGGTGGTGGTGGTGGTGGGGGGTGATTGATGGTGATAATGATGATGGTGGTGTTGGATGATGGTGATGATGATGATGATGAGGATGATGACGACGACCCCTAAGATGACTATGACTTTGAGGAGGAAAACGAAGCTGGACCTGTGAGAGATCAACAACGAAAAAGATGATGATGATGATGATGATAATGCAACTAAGTGTGCATATTGTGTGCCATTTTGGCAGTACGAAAGATTAGCCGCGAAGAAAGACATGTTGTTGAACATCTACTATTCATTTTACTGACTAGACTAAAATACCCCCACTAGTGTTGTTGTTACTTTTGTTATTCAACACACACACACACACGCACGCACACGAACACACGCACACACACACAAACACACACACGCGCGAGCGCCGAGCGCACTCACGCACACGCACACGCGCGCACACGACGCACCGCACGCACGCACACGCACACACAACACACACACACACAAGCTTCACCAAACACACACACACACACACGCCCGCACCGCACAGACGCACATACACACATACAACCACCACACATACATTCAAGGGAGATAGGTTCATCATTTTGCAGCAGACAAGCATACAAAATTTAAGGATTATAAAGATTAAAACAGAAAGAAAGAAAGAGAGATGGGCGAGAGAGGAAAGAACAGAGAGAGAGGGGGACAAAGGACAGAGTTAGAGAGACGGAGACAGGAAAAGGAGACAGAGAGGAGAGAGAGAGGAGAGAGAAGAAGATGAGTAGAGGATGAGTGAGAGGGAGAGGAGGAAGAGAGAGAGAGAGAGGAGAGAGACGGATGACACAGCGACAGACAGACAGACGGAAAGAAAAGAAAGACACACACACACCAGGAGAGAGAGAGAGAGAGAGAGATACACGAGAGAGAGATGAGAAAGATGAGGAGAGACAGACAGACGACAGAAGAGAGACAGCAGAGACAAAAAAGAGAGAGAGAGAGTGGAGAGCGGAGAGAGAGAGAGAGAAGTCGGAAGTCGGAGTTTAACCCTTTCACCGCCAGCAACTTTTTTAGCCGCCAAATTACCATTAAATTTACCTGGGTAGAGAACAAAATCCATCTGCCAGTATTATTGGGAATTCTTTCTGTGACAGATATAAAATAAGATCTAACCTACATCGCCAAAACTAAGACAATAGGGTCTTTGGATAATAGACCCCAATTTGATGCCTTTAGTGACATAGTGTTAAATCAAGATGTCTAGTAAAGGACGACACATGGCGGTTGAAATGGTTAATGACTATGGGCCTACAGCCCCTTTCATGTGGGACCACAAGACAAGAAACCATGAGCAATGTAAGAGAAAGTAAACTATCCATGAAAACAATACCTGAAAATTCGAAAGGAACATAAATCATTTGCAACAATAAGAATAGACTGACACCAAACAGAAACGCTAATGAAATCATCACACTGTATAAAACCAAAACAAAACAGATAAGAAGACGGGGTAAAAAGCGCATGGGCGGGTAAGAAGCCCACCCCAATTATCTCATGAAATGAAGCAAAAATTTCAGTCTCTTTTGGCCCATGAGGACGAGCGTTAAGTCTGCATCGTCTCATGGGCAAAATTGACTGAAAATTTTTCATTATTTCATGAGAAATTGGGGGTGGGTTCTTACCCGCCCATGCGCTTTTTACCCCGTCTTCCCCTACGTAAAGATTTGTTGTTCTCAAAGAACAAACAATACCATGTTTTCTTCTTTGTGTTTTCCGAGCTTCACAACCTCTACGGTTTTATTTCAGGAAAAAAGGAAATAATAACTTTGCACAACACTTTCTAGAGGTTACAGGTGGAACATTATCCACAAAATCGAGTGAGTGAAAAACAAAACATGCACGGAACTCAAGTAACTGAACAGAAGTCGTTAACTTAAAGAGGGGAGAACATAGCACACACAAACTCATATATGAACCGTTCACACACACAAACACGTACACACACACACGCCACGCACGCACGCACGCACGCCACGCACGCACGCACGCACACGCACAAAACACACAAACATACACACACACACACGTAAAGATTATGTCACGCTACTATTTGCCATAGTGTCAGTTGAAATGTTCCCTACTTATTTACCGCGTTTGTAAATAATTGCTAGACAGCAAGCTAGCAAAATTCTGTTGTTGAACCAATCTACTGTCAAATTTTTTATCAACATTTGCATTTCACATTTACAAGGACGTGATTTCGGATTTGGTCATACAAAGGGCGATGGGGGGAAACGCAGAATCTCATTCTCTGTGAATTGGACAGCATGGGAAATGACGTATTGTCTGACGCTGAAACGAGAGAGAGAGAGAGAGAAGAGAGACGAGAGAGAGAAGCGACGAACGAGAGAGAGAACGAGAGAGGAGAGAGAGAGGACGAACGAGAGAGAGAGAGAGAGAGAGAGAGAGATATGAGGCATTGACACGATAAACTGTTTACAGTTAAAAGGGGGATGACGAATATGAGAGAGAGAGAGAGAGAGAGAGCGAAAGAATAAAACATTATCTCTTCTCTTTCAGTTTGCAACAGATGTGTCACATATGTTGCGTTATATGCTGTCAGCAACGAACGTAACTTTCTCAAACCTAAATCGCATTTTGGCGGCCATTTTACATGGCCGCCAAGGCTTTTATTTACTCCAATTGTTCTATCTTCTTTGTACATTGTGTGAGCTACACACCTTGTTTGGAGTGGTTATTTGACCAGGTGGCTCCTCTACACCAGGCCCTAACATACTGATCACTTGAGACCTGTAGATCGTGCTTGGCCTCGTATTTACGACAATAAGCTCGCGTTTTTAATAACAGCTCTATTCTTGCAGTGTATTGGACTGTTTGAGCACTTGAAAGGCCTGTCTCACAGTAGTCATTGACTGACTTCTCGGCGTTGTTCGAGATTAGGTGACCATAACTGCCTTCTTGCTCCTGAACATAAACCACTAACTGCCACCTGCTGTATCACTTTTTCATGCTGTATGTTCTGATGTGATGCGGGAACAGTCTTGAACATGTGCATCAAAACTTGGACTTTTTAACAAAGGATACCCTAACATTGTGTGGGCGGTACCCACAACGTAATCTGCATCTAAACAAAGTGAAATTTGCATTGCAGGTCGCTACGTCAAAGGGCCACAATTTGTATTGATTCCCAAAGCTTGTTGCCAATATATCCAAGGAATATTTTACCTCATTTCGCAAGAGGTTGTTTTTAACTTTTTTTGCTCCTGTTTACTTCTTAAAATGATTCCGAAAGGATGAATAACTTGTTATTTCTTTTCCACATGTTGGTACAGAGTTCCAACAGAGAAACCTCCGGGAATAGTGTTAGACTCCTGTCCTTTCCTTTAGTTTCCTTGACCTCCGTGGTGGTTGGGAAGGTACTGAAGGCTAGCAGCAGTGACAGGCGTCCCCATTTCTCTCTGTGCTGGAAAGAGTGATCAGGTCGTTAATGTTCGTGTTTGTCCATTCTTTGATGTTATCAGCCGGCTCTTCTTTGTCGGCCACGACGTACGCCCCCTGGTCTGTAAGACAAGGAATCGGACGAGTGACTGGCCAAACCAGACAGCTTGCGACGCTTCAATGTGGATAATAGTGAATCCTGCGGCCGACCAGGTACTTGATCTTGCTTGCGACAATAATCATTGGTCTTTCGTTCTAGGAATGAGAGCCCAGCAGTTTTTTCTCAGGCACTTTGACCCCAAAAGCTTGGATTCTCTTTCGGAGTCAGCCAACAATGTCAAGTAGTCACACCCGTACAGAAAGATGGTGACTACGAGTGACTGTCGAGTCTGTACTTGGTAGTTGAAGCTGCAGCTGCTTTGGAATTTCGTCAAAACGATTTTGAGTTCCTTAATGTTAGGTGCATTCTTATATGTTAATGGGGAGATTGTTCCACATTGAACAAACCACGTTAGTTTGCGTGGTGTTAGTTTAGTAGCATAAACATTGCAGAGTACACAAACTTATTGTGCCTTGGGTGTCAACTTGACGTATACTGAAAACAGAAAAACATATTTAGCCATATCTCAGGCACAGTCAACATAGGATGTTGACACTTGATGAAGTGGTTTTGGCTTATTGCTCCTTCCGAATATTGTTGACTAATTCAAGGTCAAGGTCAAGGCAAGGAAATCCGCTGGAACCTGAAATAGAGGGTTCTGAGGTTCAGAAAAAATGGAGTTCCCAAATGAAATCAGGTGGTAATGGTGGCTGGGCTCCGCGGGTGAGGATCTCGAATGCTACATTCGATAACTGTTCAATATAGATTGCTTTCTTGTTCGACGTCACCATCGAGTCTCCATCTCTGAAATTTTGCAATTATTGGCCTTAGGTCTGGGGTTATAGGGTTACGTTTTTCCCAGCCTGTGTGCCCTCTCGATGTATCGTTCTTCCCACTTTATGTGTATATTCTAGTCACAGAGACGGTATCTGTGAAATTCGGGGCTGCTCTCTCCCGGAGGGAGGAGAGCGCGTCCACAAGTGCAGCGCCTACCCAATTTAAAAAATGGCAGGGGGTGGGGCACAAGGTGAGGAGGGGTGTGTGGGCACACTTGGAAAAAACCTAGTATCAAATTTGGCCTAACAGCAGCGGGGATTTCTCCCCTGCTCATGAGGAGCGTGGGTGTTCAGCACATGTTCACTTTCTCGAGCAGTCCTCATGGCACAGTACTTCCCTGACTCTGGAATACAGTATCTGACGTTGTTGCGACGAGAGAAGCCTTTGAAGGCGGTTGATTTCCTCTTCAAGGTTTTCTATGGTCCGTTTTCAATATCGCCTGTTCTGATCAACTGTCTCACGGCTGACTGTGTTTTCTCGCGCAGTTTGTTTGGTGTCTGCTACCTACCCTTCTACACAAGGTTGTAATAGTGGCGCCCATCTCTTGTGCTGGATTCCAGTCGGGGATGGCTTCAGTTTAGTGTTCATGGATGGGTTTGTACAGCTTGTAGTTAACTTCTGAGATTTCGATTCAAACACCATCAAATTTGTCTGGACAGCTTTTTACGACATTCTTCCAACCTCTTTTCTCACATCCTTAATCTCCCTCTCACATTCTTTACTCCTATACATGTTCTTCACCTCTAATCTCCACATCTTAATCCAATCCCACATCCTTAATCTCCCTCTCCCATTCTTTACCTCCTTGATCCGTGTCTTCACCTCTTTTTTTTTTTTTCCACATCCTTAATCTCCCTCTCCACATCTTCACTGCCTATCCGTGTTCTTCACCTCTTTCTCCACATCATTTAATCTCCCTCCTCCAAATTCGTCACCTACCTTATCCTGTTCTTCACCTCTTTCTCCACATCATTAACTCCCGCTCCACATCCTAATCTCCCTTCCACATTCTTTACCTCCTTGTCCATGTGCCTTCACCTCTTTCTTCCACATCCTTAATCCTCCCTCTCCACATCCGTAATCTCCCTCTCCACATCCTTAATCTCCCTCTCCACATCCTTAATCTCCCTCTCCACATCCTTAATCTCACTCTCCACATCCTTAATCTCACTCTCCACATTCTTTACCTCCTTGTCTATGTTCTTCACCTCTTTCTCCACATCCTTAATCTCCCTCTCCACATCCTTAATCTCCCTCTCCACATTCTTTACCTCCTTGTCTATGTTCTTCGCCTCTTTCTCCACATCCTTAATCTCCCTCTCCACATTCTTTACATTCTTGTCTATGTTCTTCACCTCTGTCTCCACATCCTTAATCTCCCTCTCCACATCTCTTAATCTCCCTCTCCACATTCTTTACCTCCTTGTCTATGTTCTTCACCTCTTTCTCCACATTCTTAATCTCACTCTCCACATTCTTTACCTCCTTGTCCATGTTCTTCACCTCTTTCTCCACATCCTTAATCTCACTCTCCACATCCTTAATCTCACTCTCCACATCCTTAATCTCCCTCTCCACATCCTTAATCTCACTCTCCACATTCTTAACCTCCTTGTCTATGTTTCTTCACCTCTTTCTCTGTATTCTTCGCCACCTCCTCGACTTCTCTGTTGTGATGTTTCATCCCCTAAAGGATCCGGGTTGAATTTGTACATCCGCTACTCTTGAAGGATCCGAAACAACAGGTCGGAAACAGTTCACAGCCACGGAGAACACACACAACACAGTCAGCGAGATGGCCTACCTTGCTGCAACCACATTGTCAAACATCGGCGAAGTTACACAGGCGCGCCATTGACCTAGATACGGGGCTCCACTCACCGACTTGTGGCTCCACTGCGAGACCTGCATCTAACCAAAGTCTGTACGGCGGAAGATAAACATCCGGTCTTCTGTCCCTAATGAAAAAAGTAGTGCAGGGACAGAAAACACTGGTTATGTTCCCTTTTAAACAGGACACATTTTACACATCGATAGGCCAGTTGAATTATCCGTTCAAAGTTCCAGTCCGAGTTTTTGGATAGCCTCCACTGTGAATAGTGTACACGTCCGCACTAACGATAACTCTATCAGCCCGGTTCGCCGAGTTCTTAAGTAGTCCTTCTTACCCTTTTAGAATATCTTTGACTCTATCCAACGGAGACTAGAAATACTGACCTAAACACTGAACACATTTTCTGCCGCCCAAAACATAGTCCCTTGTACTTGCTCGTTTACCGAAAAGTTATGGAGGTCATGGTACCAGCGAAAGCACTTTTGAGAAGGTTCTTTTCCGCACATAAAGAACATTGAGGAATGAATGGCACACACTTGGGCTTAACCCTTTCGCCGCCAGCCATTTTTCAGGCAAGAGTAGTGACCATTAAACTTAACGTGGGTAGAAAAAACTAATCATCTGCAATATTGTTGAATTCCTCTGTGACATATATAACACATAGGGACTCTAGCGATCCTTACTCCTCGAGACGAAAAACTACCACGAAACACCACTATGCCGCAACGGTCTTCAGATAGTACCAGACAGCCTGATTTCATGACCCTTTTAGGCACGGCACCAGAGAGGTGACGGTAAACCACTTTTCGCCGCCAAGCCCATTTTTATCCCAACTAGTTTTCGATTAAACTTACCTGACGATCAAGAACAAAAGATATAATCCGTTCAGTACATATTCGGGGATGTCCTAGTGTGACATGTTCTAAGCTAATAAACTGCGCGCTATCCCAGACCTTACCTCTTAATATCCTAAGTGCCGACACACAAGTTCGTTGGATATAAACGAGACCCCGATTGTCAAGGCCCTTGTTGGAGAATGCGGTATAAATTCACTTAGGCGTCCACAAAACTGATGACATTGGACGAGTCAAGAGACGTTAGAACCATCATGTGGATGCACTAAAACATGTGACACAGCCCATTAGGCAGCGTGAGAAAGAGCTCGTAAACCCATGTGTGCCTAAGCGTCCACGCCGCACCGCTCAAAACAAGGAAAACGGCGACAAGGCGCTCGGCCTTCAAGGAAAGCAGGAAGCGGCGAGCGGTGAGGGAAACAGAGTTGTCGTTATCGACGACGGCGATGATCATTGGCGTGATAGGAACACACGGGTTAATCGAATATGGGTGCGGATGAAGGTGACTATTGCGGTATGAAAGGGCGTTCTCTCTAAGCAATAGTCTAGGTGCATGATGTTGACATTGGGCGTGAAAGAGTAAAAAACCATTGTGGAGCATGAATGTGACATTGGCTGGTGAGAAGCAGCAAAGTTTAAACCATTGATGGTGAATGAACGTGACATTGGCAGGTCGGAGAAAGGAGTATTGCTGGGTTAACTACCATTGGTGGTGCATGCAATCAGTGACAACTTTGGTCGCCAGTGGAAAAAGGTCAAATACCAATGTGCGTGACCCATAAACAGTGTCAGGACCATGGCGGTGAAAGAGATAGCGAAAAACCATCTGCTAGGTGCAATGAATGTGAATTGACGGTGAAAGGGTAAACCATGGTGATGCATGAATGTGACCCATTGGCGCGTGAAAGGGTTAAAACAGCAGTGTGATGCATGAATGTGACATTGGCGGGAAAGGAGTTGAAACCATTTGGGTGCATAATGTGACCATTACAGCCTCGCGGGTGAAAGGGACGGCAAAACCATGTGCGTGGTGCATAAAGTCGGACATTGGCGGTGAAAGGGTTAAACCATTGTTGTGCATAAATGCAACATTGGCGGTGAAAAAGGGTTAAACCATTGCGGTCTACTAAAATGTGGACGTGCGATGTGAACAACGGCCAGTGACAACCATCATGACGTGCAGTAACATGTAATCATTAGGCGGTGGCAGGGTTAAAAGCCTGAAGAACATCGCCGGCAGTTGCTGTGTTGGATCTTGATCTAGTACTACTGTTGAGTTTTAGCCGGTGTTTGACCTACTTCCGACTGACAAGCAAAATGATCCAATTCTGGTGTGAAGAGAATATTCTACCTCATGAAATAAGTAGGGCATTCCTCATTCGAAGTGTTTGCTTGTCCGCCATTGAGAATTTTACGAAACTAAGTAAGTGGCATGGCTTTGTACATCGATTTCTCGGCTAAAGATGTAGATTTACACCCTCCTGCTCTATTTCTTGGTTTTTTCCGTGGTTAGGGTTGCGATATAGGGTTAGAATGGTTATAGTTCGCATGCGAAGGGTACTTATTTCATGGGAGCTACTCATGACACTGGCTCTCCAATGCTCCACACTTATCATGTTGGCGAGACAACGGTATCAACAGTCACTTGCCTTGACTTTGAGAAATAAAGTTCCATGTAGGGTCTGTTTCCATGTAGGTTCTGTTGTATTAGGTATTAGGTACTTTATAGGTCACAGAGGCGTCTCTGTGAAATTCGGGTTGCTCCCACCCATGACGGAGAGCGCGTCGCAGCCCACTTTTTTTTGGTATGCGATTTTTGATGTGAGGGGCGTTCTTGGGAATGATGAGAAAGGAAAGTCGGGATTGTGTGCAAAACGTGTGGGCGCCCCGTTTGCTAAATTTTGACCAAATGACAACTTTTTCGTTTTGACCACTCCGGGATATAAACGTGCTGCTAAGTGCGTGGGCGACACAGGACCTCGCGTTTATTGTCTCATCCTTGGGAAGACCTCCACGATATGATCAGACCGTAACATTGCTTAGTCGCAAAGTGAGGAGACGAGAATCACATCCCCTCGTACCCAGGCTTCGAACTCGGGTTTACTTGACACAAGGCCCGAACGCGTTACCTCTGTGCCACTTTACACTAGCCTTCAGAGTACACGGTTTTTCAGTAGCAGCTCACTTCAGGGCTGCGTGACTCCTATCGGTTGTGTGCCATCTTGGTACACGCCCCCCGAGACCCCCGAGAGAGAGAGAGAGAGAGAGTAGAGAGAGAGCAGACGAGAGAGAGAGACGAGAGAGAGAGAGCAGAGAGATAGAATACTTCTTTCAGGGAGAGAGAGAGAGAGAGAGAGAGATGAGATGGAGATGGAGAGAGACCCCGAGAGGAGGAGAGAGAGGAGAGAGAGAAGAGAGAGAGAGAGAGATAGAGATGGGAGGCGAGAGGATGTCTCAGAGGACAGAGAGAAGAGAGAGAGAAAGACGGGAGGAGAGAGACGAGAGAGAGGAGAGAGACAGGAAGAGAGAGAGCCTGAGAGAGAACTAGAGAGAGAGAGAGAGACGGAGAGCGACTGAGAGAGAGAGAGACAGAGAGAGAGACAGAAAAAGAGAGAGAGAGACAGAGAGACTGTAGTGACAATAGACGTTAATAAAAATGAAAACTCATTTGTACCACTAGGATAAGATAAGACGACTTGACTGATATAGTATGAGTTTACAGGGAGGACAGGAAAGAACAAACTAAATAAAAAAATGAAAAAAACAAACAAACAAGAAAAAGCAATAAAAAACAACTAGTGCAACGCAAGTGGCAAGTGGCTGCAAAGTCCCCTCGCAAGCATCGCCGAGCGTTACTCCGAAATCGGAATGTGTCGGCTGTACACATACATAAAAACGCATCAAAACAGCACGTAACTACATAAATAACGACATCAAAACAGCACGTAACTCGAATAGTTTTTTTTTATATAATAGCCTTGCAGGGTTCGGACCCGACCATTTGAGCGCGCGCGATCATGCGCACACGAGCGCACAGAAAAATTCATGACAACTGTGTTATAGACCATTCATCAAGAAATGTTGTGAAAAAAAACACTGCATTGAAATACATGCAAATACTTCGCGAGAAATTGGATTAGCGATTATGTGTTTTGGGGTTTTTGAACCCCGTAACTGGCGCGACCTTGACCTTAATATGTAGAAACTAAATACATCAGTGGATAGCTAAGCATCTTGGCGCAACTAGTATACCAAATGGGTTGATGATGATAGACTGAATAGTTTTTGAGAAAAAACGGACGAATAGCCGGACGGACGGGACGGACGGACGGCACGCCGGGATGGGACCAGATCAAAAAAACAATAGTTCCCGAACACTTCGGCTCGGGGACTAAAAACCCCACCAAAAAACCACTCCATTCTCAAGGATCCGAGAGAGGAGAGAGAGGCGCACTACAGACTTTAAAGGTGTTTTCATGGCCGTCCTTTGAATATCAAGGAGCACTGAACTGACACGCGACGTTCTTAGGGCTACAAACGCAAATGTGTGCGAGCGCGCGCGCATATATGCATGCTAACACACATCAAATGATACAGGTGCACCACACATACATACACACACATACATTGATTCACACGCGCGCGCGCGTACGCACGCACACACACGCAGACACTGTAAAAAAATTAAAAAAACATGTTCAAGCTTAATCTTTCATCGAGCTGGCGAAATGGTGTTTTATGTCCACTCGGTCACAGACACATATGGGACATCTGTAAATACAAATATGGTTAGAACAACACTGGAGTCAATGAACGGAGGCAGTACGAAACCAGTAAAAGTCCCCGATTTTTTAAAAATAAATACAGATAGGCGTAGCAGTAACCACACCTCGGTTAAACATCATCGGCTATGGCACCACCACAAGTATGTTACAAGTAGTAATAATTCTCTTCATAAATATTCATCTTTGACTTGATTTGACCTTTACAACACGCGCGCGGGCGCCGCGCGCGTACGCGCACACACCACACAACACACACACACACACCACACACACACACACACCAAACACACACACACACACACACACACACAACACAACACACACCACACAACACACACACACACACACACACAACACAAACACACACCACACAATAGCTATGAGAAGGGACATCACTGCTTAAGGTCTCCTGCTACATGGGGTAAACATTATAGTATTACTCAAATTATCACTATTTCTTTTCCCCATGGCCACGCACAGGTGAAGTAGTGAAATCATTTAAGGTCTGTGTACACGTTAACAACGTTTCACAAGGTATCCACTAGTCTCCCCATGGCATACACAATGAGTTGTAAGTCATATTAAGGTATGTGTACACGTTAACCACTATTAACAAAATATGGAGGCCCATAATATATCAACTCTGTATATAATGTATAAACTCTGTCGTTGTCTCTGTATTTCTTCTCTTTGTCTGTCTGTTTCTCTGTCTGTCTGTCTGTCTGTCTCCTTACCCCTCTCTACGTCTCTGTACACGTGTGTGTGTGTGCTAAATACAGAGGCCATGCTCAGAGGAGTCAGTGCAACACAAGTAAAGTCACGAGATTTTTTACAATTATTTATAGATAGCTGTAGCGGTAACCACGCCTCGTTTAAACTTCATCGGCTATGGTACCGCCAGACTACCACAGATAACGTCTTTTGTCTGTGTATGATTTAGCATATTAATATATTAGTGTTTAGTGACACTGCTTTTAACCCTTTCACCGCCCAAAGTCGCATTTTAGCACCACAGTGATTTCAACACCTATGTCACTACAAAGGCTGAATTCAATTACTTGGGGTCCTCCTACATCCAAAGACCCTATTGTCTTAGTTTGGGAAGTTAGTAAGGACAGACCTTATTTTAGATATAACACAGAAGAATCCGTAATACTGCACATGGATTCTGTTCTCTACCCAGGTAAATTTAATGGACATTTTTGCTGAAAAATGGCTGGGCAGCGAAAGGGCTTTAATACTTTACATTGCCCGGATCATTCGCTTTCCTTTGTCACACCTTTGTAATTCTATTTTCGAAATGTTCATGTTGATCATAATCACACACGCCCCCTTTTTTTATGCTCCATGTAGGTTCTATTTTTCGTTTGGTTCTTCTTTTTCCCACTTGTCTTTCCTTTGTGATTCTTACATTACATATATTAAAAAAAACACTTGTGAAGCTGGTTTCAGGATAAACTAGTAGTAGATTCTAGAGGAGATTGATTTTTTCATTTGGTGCTAATGTATAATATGCTGATTGTGTTTCAATATTGACTGATCTAATGTATATGCTGATTTATTTTCAATTGCTGCTAATGTATTATGCTGATTTGCCTTTTTCAATGGCTGCTAATGTATATGCTGATTGTTTTTGCAATTGCCTGCCTTAAATGTATATGCTGATGGCTTTTTCAATTAGCTGCTAGGTATATGCTGATTGTTTTTTCTTCAATTGATGCTAATTGTATATGCTGATTTGCTCCTCTTTAAGTTGCTGCCTAATTGTATATGTGATTTGTTTTTTCAATTCTGAATGTATATGCTCGATACTTGCTTTTTTTTCAATTGCTGCTAAGTATATATGCTATTTGGTTTTTTCAATTGCGGCTATATTATATGCTGATTTTGCTGTTTTCATTTGCTGCTAATGTATATGCTGATTTGTTTTTTCAATTGCTGCTAATGTAGATGCTGATTTGCTTTTTCAATTGCTGCTAATGCATATGCTGATTTGTTTTTTCAATTGCTGCTAATGTATATGCTGATTTGTTTTTTCAATTGCTGCTAATGTATATGCTGATTTGTTTTTTCAATTGCTGCTAATGCATATGCTGATTTGTTTTTTCAATTGCTGCTAATGTATATGCTGATTTGCTTATTTCAATTGCTGCTAATGTTATGCTGATTTATTTTATTTTCAATTGCTGCTAATGTATATGCTGATTTGCTTCTTCAATTGCTGCTAATGTATATGCTGATTTGTTTTTTCAATTGCTGCTAATGTATATGCTGCTTTGTTTTTTCAATTGCTGCTAATGCATATGCTGATCTGTTTTTTCAATTGCTGCTAATGCATATGCTGATTTGTTTTTTCAATTGCTGCTAATGCATATGCTGATTTTTGGTTTTTTATTTGACAAGATGGCTATTCAGTATGATTGAAATTAATCATTTTGTTATTTAGTTCTCCTAAAAGAATATTGACTTGCGACTGTAACATAACCATTATGGAAGAAGAGAACCTTCTTCGGCAAGGAAAAAAAAAAAAAAATACAGATAATTCATCGTAGATCTGTGTCAGGGGAGGAGAGGAGAGAGGGGGGGGGGGGGGGGAGACTACATACAAACATAGTAAGTAAAACATATAATGAAATAGTGAGGCCAAGAGAGGAGAGATAACGAAAAATTGAACAAAGGGTGAATACTCTCTTTTTCTAATTAACTCCCCTTCACCAAAGTTGATTACGATACCAATCACCTACCAATACTAGTGAACATAACTAGACTAGTTATAGTAGGATTTCATCAGA
This sequence comes from Phymorhynchus buccinoides, assembly GCA_017654935.2. NCBI lineage: Eukaryota > Metazoa > Mollusca > Gastropoda > Neogastropoda > Raphitomidae > Phymorhynchus > Phymorhynchus buccinoides. The sequence continues at coordinate 3,107,791 of JAGGCT020004036.1, forward strand.
TTCGTGTAGACAGTAGAATTGTTACGAGAATCATGTCTCACAAAATGTCAAAATCGGATCGCATTGGGGGATCGAATCGTATGCAGTGTGTGTGTTGATGCCATGCCCCTTGAAAGCCGGTGACAGACTATGCGACTGCCTCATATGACTCGATCAGGTCGTGACGTAGATCAAATTTTGTTTCCCCGCACAGAGGAGGTCACACAAGCCATCTGACTCGATCAGACTCGATCAGTGAAATTTAGAACCCGCCCTATTCGGCCCTTGTCACCAGACTGGGCACGACTGAGTCAGACTGATCAAGCAGGACTGTATGCAAATGAGGTGAAACGTCACGACCTGATCGAGTCACATGAGGCAGTCACATAGTCTGCCGCCGGCTTAACTCCACCTAAACAGCCGAATCACTCACTCTGCCAGGTTGGCTTCACTTTTATGTTTTATGTCAGAAGGCCGTGAATGGGGTGCTGTGTGTCCCCCGGATTAATGTTAATGCCAAGTAGAGACAGCACTGTAAATCACCGCCAGCGTTCATTTGTAATGCTTCTCTGTGACGCGCAACGTATGCAACAGAATTCATTAAACCTTTTCATCGCCACTGTCGCCTCTCGGCACCACAATGGCACTGAAAGGCATTCAACGAGGGTTCTAGGTATCCAGTGACCTAATATATTTTTTCTTAATTTTGGGAGGTAAGGATAGGCCCTATTTTATGCACGTCACAGAAGAATCCCCAATATTGCAGACAAAATCTTTTCTCTACCCGGGTAAGTTTAATGGTAAATTTTGGCTGAGGAATGGCTAGCGTTGAAAGGGTTAAATTACATTAAATTAAGGGCAGACAAACTGCAGGGCCGGGCGGACCTAAGGTTTTAAGGGGTGGGGGCTAATAAGTCATCAAAGGTGCAAAGCACCAAGGGGGGTTGGGGGTCCAGGAGCGTTGTTCCTCCGGAATTTTTTAAAAAAATCTTATAAGCGAAATAGTGCGATCTGGGCATGAAATAAAGGACTAATGAGGAAACGAGGAAAAAGGGTGACTACATACAAGTAGTAGTATTTTAGACGCTTTTCTGTTTTGCTGTTTACTAAGAGTCTACTTATTAGGCTAAAAACATTAATAATATATTGAAACGTTCGAATACGTCATTTTGAGAGATGTCATCAAATTGTGTACACACGTCAAATCATCATCCCCTCACCCCCCACCCCTTCAATTAATGGATAGGGTCACTGGTAATGGCTGTCCTACAAAAACAGCCTTCAGTTAGTAACCAGTATTTGCAGCAAAATGCTCTATTTTAACCCTTACAAGAAGGGGAAATTACGTATGTTGTTATTATCGTTGATTTTCTATAACGTCGAAAAAAAAGGCAAAAATAAGATTTCAATAAGGAAAGACAAGATAATAATATAGACTTCCTTGAGTGTGCCCGATTTATACTTCAAAACATACGAACAAAAACTCGAGTTTTCTTCAGCTGCATGCATAATTATTACTTAAAAGCAGCGGCGCACAATTAATGTTCGCGTTTCTTGTGCAGTTCGACATAGAGAAGTCTTGCCCGGGGTGCATCCCTACTCTCTCAACCAAAAGGGATTTGAGGACAGAGTTGGCGTTGGGGAAGGTCCCCAAAGGCTAACCCTAACCCCTTTGGCTGCAGCACAAGAGCCGGTGCAGATCGAGGCCCCCTTATTTTTTGAGAGTCTTCAGGCATGGGAATTAGAGAAGACAAAAAAGAAGACTGAAAATTGGGGTCTGGAAGCAGGCATAGGAACAAGGAATAAAAAAAAACAACTGAAAACCGTGTGTGTTGGGATACAGCCCCCAGAAAATGAAGCTTCTTCTGTTATCTAAGCCTTAAAAAACAGTATTAGAGATAAGACTGATATATTTAGTTCATTTTGCATTCATTTATAACCAATAACTTACGTTTTACTCATTCTTTTTGTATCTCACAAATGTCCTCTTGGACCATCAAAAAAGCTGAAACTTGCAAAAAGAAGACTGAAGAGGACCATCAAAAAAGACTGAAATCAGCCAAAGATTTTCTGACCATTCCATGCCTGAGTCTTCCACCGGCTGTACAACACTTTGGACAAAAACATTAAGCTCTCAGTCTCATGCTACTGTTGGCCCTTTACTACAGGCTAATGTCAACCAATGATAAAAGCCAATGACGCAAAGACACGATGGTGTGTGTACAGTTTTAGTCGATTACCTTAGCGTACGATAATACTCTTTTTGTTGATCTTTGTGATCCTTGTGTGTAACTTTAAACAAACCAGACACTTGACCACCCAGACTGTTTGTACAACGTGACCTTCCCTTTTTTTTTAAAAAAGTTTAACCCTTTCACCGCCACTGTCGCCTCTTGGTACCACAATGATTGAACACTGAAAGATATCACACGAGGGTCTAGTATTCAGTGACCTTAATGTTCTTAATTTTGGGAGGTAAGGATAGGTTCGATTTTACGCGTGTCACAGAGGAATTCCCAATATTGCAGACAAAATATTTTCTTTGCCCCAGGTGAGTTTAATGGAAAGATTTGGCTGAAAAATGGCTGGCGTTGAAAGGGTTTTAATCTCTCCCTATTTTCAGACCAGGAAGGGTGCACTCTCACATTTCTGATGGCATGTCAATATTCTTTGCTCTCTCTCTGTCTCTCTTTCTCTGTCTCTCACTCTCAGTTCTGATGGCATGTCAACATTCTTTGCTCTGTCTCTGTCTCTCTTTCTCTGTCTCTCACTCTCAGTTCTGATGGCATGCCAACATTCTTTGCTCTGTCTCTGTCTCTCTTTCTCTGTCTCTCACTCTCAGTTCTGATGGCATGCCAATATTCTTTGCTCTTTGTCTCTGTATCTCTGCCTCTGTCTCTCTGTCTCATGTCTCTCACTCTCACATTTTTTTCTGATGGCATGTCAATATTATTCTTTTGCTCTCTCTCTCTCTCTCTCTCTCTCTCTCTCTCTCTCTCTCTCATCTCTCTCTCTCTCTCTCTCTCTCCGGTTTTGAGCATACTTCATGTCATGTACTAAGCTTGATTGTAGTTCGTTTAATGTATTTAAAAAGTTATTTGATTCGCAAGTTCAGTCCATTGTACAGTATGGAGTTAAAATATGGGTCTTTGAACGATGTGACATAATTGAAAAAATGACACTAGTATGCTTTGAAAAAATTATTCAATGTAGATGCTCGTACTCCTAATGACTTAGTTTACGGAGAGCTGGGGAGATATCCTATTTATTTAAATTCTTACGTTAAATGTATTTCTTACTGGCATAAACTGACAAGGATGGAAAACCAGAAATTACCTTTAAAAGCTTATAAAATGTTATATGATCTTGATAAAAAGGGTAAGAAAAACTTAGGCTACAAATGTTAGAAAGTGCTTGCATTCATATGGTTTTTCATTTGTTTGGATTAACCAGGGAGTCGACAAATATTTCTGCTTTTATTAAATGTTTCAAACAGATAATTATAGATTGTCGATGGCAAGACTGGCATGACCATATAAACAGTAGTGAGAGATTTGTTGAATATAGTGCCTTTAAAACAACGAATTGTATTGAATCATATGTTGAAATTGACATGAACAGACGCACAAGAAGTGCCCTCACTAAGCTTAGATTAGGTGTTTCTGAAATAGCTTGTCATAGATTTAGATACAATGAAACAAGTTCCAATGTTGTTGTGTGTCGGTTATGTCAGGATGCAGAAGAAGATGTAATGGTCGACTTATGGCGAATTTTTTCACGCCAGAGGGCAGTCAATGCACTAGGGGCTTATCACGCGATTTTTCTTAGTTGGGCGTAGTGAGAGAGAGAGAGAGAGAGAGAGAGAGAGATGGAGAAGAGAGAGACTGAGAGAGAGAGAGAGAGAGGTAGAGACTGAGAGAGAGAGAGAGAGAGAGAGAGAGAGAGAGAGAGAGAGAGAGAGAGAGATGGTGGGACACCTCCCTCTCTCTCTCTCTTTCTTTATCCCCAACTAAGAATAGAGAGAGGATTAGCCCCACACGAGCGTCATGCCCTCTGGCGTGAAAAACATCCCACTAAGTCTCTCATTCACTTTATGTTTTGTTGCCCTGTTCTTCATGACTTGAGAACAAAACTTATACAGTCCAAATATTATAATTACCCATGTCGATTTCGTTTCAATTTGCTGATATCATGTAGAAACGAAAACGTAATGTTTAATACAGTTTTGTTTGTTCATGAAGCGTTGAAACTGTTAAAAACTGCTACAACTTAAGAGGTATAATGATAACTTTTGTAATTGTTTGTAGATTAATTAACATGCATATCATGCTTATTTCTCTGTTTGTTATGTTTATTCCATGCCTTATTTTCTTTTTGTGTAGGTAAGGATGTGTCAGATTTGTGTATTTACGATGTAAATGCCCCCATCAGATAGGGGCCTAGGCCTAAAATCTGATTAAACAATTCGTATTCGTATTCGTATTCTCTCTCTCTCTCTCTCTCTCTCTTCTCTACTCTCCTCTCTCTCTCTCTCTCTCTCTTCTCTTTCTCTCTCTTTCCTCTCTCTCTCTCTCTTACTCTCTCTCTCTCTCTCTCTCTCTCTCTCTCTCTCTCTCTCACATCGTCTCGCTCTCTCTCTCTCTCTCTCTCTCTCTCTCTCTCTCTCTCTTCCTCTCTCTCTCTCTCCCCCCTCTCTCTCTCTCTCTCTCTCTCTCTCTTCTCTCTCTCTCTCTCTCTCTCTCTCTCTCTCTCTCTCTCCTCTCTCTCTCTCTCTCTTTCTCTCAAGTTGTTGTACTTGTATGCATTGATGTGTAGATGTGTAGCTTCTCTGCATAGCTATGTGTATGCTGTGTATTGTGCAACGTTATGCGTCAACAGATTTATCTAATAATGGGACCAGGGCTGGATCGGAGGGGAGGGAGGGAGGGAGGGGGGTCCTAGGTTTCCGGACCCCCCATCCTCCCACCTACCCTAAGAGGTACCTGATACAAGGGTGAACAGTAAGAAAATGACTCGATTTGCCCTAACCCTTTCACCGCCAATGCAGCATTTATGCACCACAATGGTTAAGAACCCATGTCACTGAAAGGCATCAAAATCAGGGCCTGTTATCCAAAGACCCTATTTTCTTTATTTTGGGAGGTAAAGATAGGCCTAATGTCAAGCATGTCACAGAGGAATTTCCCAATATTGCAGATATTTTTTGTCTATTCTCAGTTAAGTTGAATGATATTTTGTTGGGCTGAAACATAGCTGACGGCGAAAAGGTTAATAATCACTAAATTGCTAAAAATGTTCCGGGGGCTTCGCCACAGGGCCCCCAAAAGGACACTACCCCTTAACTCACAACATAGGCAAAAACAACACACAAAAAAACAACAACAACAACACAACATAGGTAGCTCCCTGGACCCGCCGGCGGAACCCCCCCCCCCCCCCCCCCCTTTACGAATCATTTGGTCCGCCCCTGGTGACTGCCATCATGGTGTATGATTTATATTTCCTTTTTTTTTTCTTTTCTTTTGAATGTTTATTTTGAATGTCTTTATAAAGTTGTGGTTGTTACCTCTTCGTGTTGTTTCTTCTTCCTTTTAAACTTTTTCTTTTTCCCTTTTTCTTCTTGCTGCTTAGCTTTTGTTTGTTATGTTTCGAGAGCATGGTGTAAATAATAATAATAATAATAATAATAATAATAATTATTAACATTTATAGCGCCTAATCTTAAAAAAAGCCGGGGAAGCGCTTACAATAATAAATGAATAAACCAGCAAGCAATATAAATAAACAAACGACAAAAATATATTATACACACACACGCACGCGCGCGCACGCACGCGCGCACGCACGCGCGCACGCACGCACGCACGCACTGCGCGCACGCACGCACTACAACACAGACACACGCACGCACTAAGCACACACACACACACACACACACACACATCACACACACACACACACACACACACACACACACACACACACACACACACACACACACACACACACACACACACACACACGAACGCACACCACACGCACGTACACGCACAGTCAAACACTCGCACACACACACACGCAACACACACGCACAAACAACACGCATGCACACAAACACACGCGGATGGAAGGGGGGACACAGTACTTTGAAAAGAAATATAGCAGGCTATGATTTGAAAAGAGTAGTTTTGATAAGAAGACTTAAATGAAAGAAAGGGAGTTGGCAGAACGGAGAGGTAAAGGGAGTCTATTCCAAGAGGACGCACACACGGGGGGCACATTCTGGAAAGAGAAGAGGACACAGCGTTCGCCAAGGGTCTTGGTGCGGTAACGAGGGGATCTGGAGGAGATGAGAAAGTGAAAAAAACTTATGCTAATCTATTAACCCTCAATAAACATTCGTATTCGTGTTCGTATTCTCTTTTGGTTTCTCTCTCTCTCTCTCTCTCTCTCTCTCTCTCTCTCTCTCTCTCTCACGCACTCTCTCTACTCTCTCGCACTCTCTGTCACACTCTCGCATGACCTCCAACATTTCGCATTCATAATCTATGTTTTCACATTTGCCACCTACAGTCAATAAGCCTTTGGCGGAAAATACGAAAACAAGCGCGAAATCGCAATAGTTTGTGGCACGCGGTCTATTTTTACCACTCAAATCATGAGTCACCTCCCCTGGCTTTTCAATAATTTTAATCTGTAAACCAGAATGTTATCTCTGCACCATTTCGTAACTTTTTATATCTTTTGGAAAACATTTAAAAACTATGTATCCTACTTATACTCATCAAAAGAAGCACCGCATACTCGTCGTGTCTGTTGCAGTGTCTGTATTACGTATGTTTATTATTTTGTACGCTTTAAACAATACATCATTTTAAAGAGCGGCCTCAATTTTGAAGTGTAGCCTCGATTTGAAGTGCGACAATTTTGGACACTGACAGGACAGACCGACAAACCGACAAAGTGAGTTATAGGTTTGTGGCTTGAGCCACAAACAAAAACAAATGTTGATTATCAACTCCCTGGTTCAGCCACACATCCCCAAAGCCATACTCACATAAAACTAAACGTACCTTTGAAACCAAGTTTTTCTTCCCTCTATAGTCCAGATTCAGCAGCATGGATGCTTTACGAGGTAATCTATGATTGTCCATACACAGTAGTTTAAGCCAGTACTTAACACATCATCTTATGGCTGAACAAATAAACAATGGGTATCGATTAGTTTCTCCATAGACTAAGTCATTTGAAACCCGTTTATCTAACCCCAATAATCTTTTTAATGCAAATAAATGCACTGCTTCACAATGCACAACCGCATTCTCTAATCCCGAAATTTCTAATATCACCATTGTGTGAACAGACTTTAAATTAAATCAATCAAATCAAATCAAATCAATCCCCAAATTTCTGCCCCATCATAGTAGCATAGGTTAACACCACACACACACACACACACACACACAAATTTAGAGTCAAATAATTATGTTCAGAAATAAAGCAAGAGAATTATTATTTAACACATTTAGTCTTTTTCGAATAGCTTTAGAAGAGAGAGAGAGAGAGAGAGACGATTGAGAGAGACACAGATTGAGAGAGAGAGAGAGAGAGATTAGAGTTGAGAGAGAGAGAGAGTTTTGATTATTTTTGAGCGAAGAGAGAGAGAGAGAGAGAACACTGAACACACTGAACTGTTTCAATGTCATTGGCCTTACATAGCTTATATGATCATGGGGGTTGCGCATAGAACAAAATATCAATTAAGGAGTTACAAATAAAATAAAAACAAAACAAATGAATGTCTATCTCGACTATCCAATCATAATATTATATCAATCAAGCATATCACAACCATTATGCGAGTTAAATTATTCTATGAAAAAAGGAAATAAACAAAAGCAAAATATTGTCTATCTCGACCATCCAATCATATATCAAAACAAACATATCACATACTTCTACCATATGTGAACTAAGTTGTTCAAAGGAAATAAAAGCAAAATAGTGTTTATCTGATCATCCAATCAAAAAAAAAAAAAAAAAAAAAAAAAACTACATCAAGTCAAGCACATCACACTCTTATAACACAAGTGAACTAAGTTATTCAAAACTTTTAATTAAGAACCAATGTTTTGTCCATGTTCTTCTTGCAATTGCTTTTGTTTTGTTCTAATATTCAAAGCTTCTGTAATATATTTGGCAAGGGATTTGATAGATTCGTCATCATAGTTCATTTTTAACACTCCAACAAAATCCCTATAGTATACTATACACTGCAACACTTCTTTCAAAAAATGTTACACTTCTTTCTAATCGCATCATACTTTTTACAACTAAATAAAAAGTGTATATCATCTTCTTTATAAAAACCACACATTGGACAAGGAGAAATTACAGATATATCATCATCATGAAACCATTGTTTATGTGCATTCAAGCCAATAGTTCTACGACCTAAACCTGGCCAGACATATTCTATGCCATCTATTGTTTACAACTGTTATATACGTTCCCAGCTTCAAATACATCCTTAAACACATGGTACCAATCATACTTATATGAACTTTCAATTTTGGAGTGCCAATTTTGCTGATAGGAAGCAATAATTCTGTACTTTAAATTCAATAATAAATCCCTTCTCACTTCCCACACACCTGACATAGACATGCAATTCCAAACCGCATGTGTAGTTACAATTCTTTTCACACACATACCCACACATTTTCCTTTCCTTTTTCATGTCACATTTGATAGGCCTGTTTCACGAGAGAGAGACGAGAGACGAGAGAGAGAGAGGGCAGGAGAGTGCGCGTAGACACGAGAGGAGACATGAGAGCAGAGACTCAGACAGAGGAGAAGGATGACAGACGAGAGAGTGAGACAGAGGGGGTCAGCTCACACACACACACACACACACACACCCACGCATCAACAACAACAAGCACACGTGTCATGTGGTCCCTGTAGTGGCTAGTGCATAAAGATATATAATAATTATTTGGTGCATGAAAGTGTTATAGGATAGTTTTTACTTGGGGGGTAATATCTAGTGTAGCACCAGTGTGGGGCGAATTGACCTTATTAGGATTTAAAAAGTAAAAGAAGAGTTGAGTGACAGTTCAGCGAGCGAGACTTTGGATTGTATTAAAAAGAAAAGGTAAAACGGGTAGCTGTTGGGTGAACAAGCAAAAAGCGGTTTGAATCAGTTGGAGAGAAGAGACTGAATGAGGAAAAAAGTAAAGACGAGAGAAGTGTAACAAGAAGAACCGAAAGAAAAGATAACCGACAAGAAGGAGCCGAAGAAAGCAACTCGAAGAAAGAAGAAGAAGAAGAAGAAAGAAGAAGAAGAAGAAGAAGAAAGCGAGAAAACGAAAAAGAAATAGAAAAGATACATGTTGGAGAAGTTTGTACGTTGTGTCAAGAACGTAGCCAGCTACAGGTACGTGTAGGCTTAATCACATTGTGGAGGAATCTTCGATATTTACTGATACTGTAGTTATGTTAGATATGTGTTATAATAATAATAATTGTTTATCTCTGTTTCAGGGACCACTTGTAAAACTACAGAGCATAACTATACTGTAGAGAAATGAAAACAAGATGTGTATGAATGGTAACGTGATTAGGCTTGCGTGTTTACAGTAATATTGTGTCGCGTTAGTTTGAAGTAAACAGTATAGCATGGAGTCAGATTGCGGGGTTATTGTTTGTGAATGAATGTAAGTTTGAAAGGTTGTAATATGTGTCTGTTTGTGTAGTTTTTGTGGGACCTCCCTTTCCTTTCCTTTCCACGTAAACCCCCTCTTGACATTGGTGACCCCGACTTTCGGATTTGCCTTCTGGATGAGTTTGGTAGTATTTGTTGTCTGCTCAACAACAAATGGTGGGGGCTGAAAGGAAATTTTGGAAATAACTAGTATTGTGTTCTCTGAAGATCGACAACTTCGCATCGTTATCTTTGTGTTCAGTAATTTTATTGTTGTTGTGGTTTTGTGTCCCTCTGCAAAGAATATGGCCGATTAGAACGGTGTAATGCGTCCTCGGTAACTTATCTTTTTCAATGCTGTGATATGAGGCGGATTTTGGGTGGTTTTTGTACTTTCTTTTGAAAGGCTATTTGGAACTCGGATTGATTTAAAAAATAAAAACATGGATGACTCAGCATTTGATCGTTAGTAGCACAAGCCAATAAAATTAGGAGTTCACAAGGGGGAGAAAGAACGTGGTAGACTCTGTCCCGACAATGCGAACGAACATTGGGGGCAAGAGAGGCGAGGAAGAACGGGAGAAAAGAAATTAACTAGAGGAAATGAAAGAAAAGAAAAGCTAAAAACAGGCTAAGAGGTAGAAGAAAGGAACCAGCTATGGCAAGAGAGAACGGAAAAGAGTGACCAAATCGCAGCAAGATAAGACGTTGGAAGAAAAAGAAGCTTGGAATGGAGGGAAAGGAAACAGGAACGGACAGGAAGAAGGATAGCAGCGGACCCTGGAGGAAAAAAGGATATGCAGCAGAAGTTAGGAAGCTGAAATTGACAAAGGGGCGCTATTAATACAGCGACAAGGGCAAATGTGGCTAGTGCATATAATGGTTCTAAAGGAGTTACATACCCAGTTCCGCATTGGATGAAACGCAGGGATGGATATTGGGACAGTTTCATTTCAGATTAGAACAGCATGCCAGAGCAGTGGGTGGTCCTCGTGCTCAGTGGACTTATTTGCGAAGCAGTTTGTTCAGGGGGACGTGCACTGCAATTTGTTCATCTTTTCTGGCAAAACAAGCAGTTTCTTGGGACGATCTTGAAAAGTGAAAACCTTAAAGAAAGTTTCAGCTACACAGGGTGAGGGTTTCAGGGGAGAGGTTTCGGTCTGTCCGTCCAGAATCGGGAGAAATCGTTTGTTGCTCTTTTTAATACGCTGTGGTCATTACTTTGATAGGTGGTCGAGTTGAAGAGCGGTAACGGCAGGACGTTCAAGGTTGAGATGATTAATCTTGCGGGAGCTCGATTTACAGAGTATAATCTCAAGATCTGTCATCTTTCTACCTGAGAACGAAGTTTTACGAGTGCAGAAGAGAGTGCATTTTAGATGATCACCGTAATAAGGAAGCTCATCCAGGACGAAAAGAAACGTACGCGTGTAAAACTGGACACAATATTTTTGAGCAAACGGCTCGGAAAAATAAGGTGCAGAGCTTCCCTCTCGTGAAGGAAGGTTAGTGGTCGCTTCTCCCCACAAAAGCGAGGTTTTGGGCGTGGTCAATACTCGCAGGTGGAAACAGTTCCCATCTTGGATGACTCTTCCAACTCCTACCCAATGGTCGAAATGAGAACGGACGGGGTGGTTGTGATTCCAAAAGGCGAGGTACTTGGGGCACGAGAGGCAGATGTGTATGGTGAAGGTGAATCGGAAAAGGAGCGTTTGGAAATGCTGATTCCCTTTCCATTTCCGATGAGAGCTGTCCCCATGAAAGACGAGGCATCAGGTGTTTATGGAGCTGTTGATGCATCAGCCAAAAGTGTTAGTTTACACTCAGATCCCTCAGGGGTTTTACTCATTGAAAGTGGCACTGTCAATGGACAGGAAGCGCATTGTTGAGACGATCACTAGGTGGTACTACAGTGGGGGAGTCAACAAGACTCTGGTGTGGGATTCACACAACACGGCTATAGGCAAAGAGTCGCCATGGTTAATGGAGAGAGGTTGAGTCTCTTTCCCTTGGCCAAATAAAAGTTTCATTTGTTCCCCGACTTTCAGGAGGGTTTTGGCTTGTTCTGTGACTGGACAGTCCGGTCGGTGGCAATGTTGATTTTTAGGTCAAGGTTTCTGGTGTGCTTCTGTCAGGGTGGTATGGTGGCTCAATGTGACTGAGTCCACAGACAGATCTTGATCATGAGCTGGTCCTTCAATGTAAAGGAAAACTATGACTGAGAGGCCAGGGGTTCCACTAGAGCTCAGATAGACATGATGATGTTACTCCCTGTTCAAATCCCCAGGTTTCACAAGCAGCAAAAGGCGGCTGGTACGGTTCCTGCTTAGTGATCTCAAGGCTTTTGATCGTCTTTTCATATGTGTTTTGTTTGCTGTCTGTAGTGAGTCGTTTACAGTTCATCCCGGGTTCATGAACTTGGAACTCTAAAACAGAGAGCTGTAGAACTATGATTCAATCATGCGTGGACTAGTACCCAATGGATTCAGTGCAATTGAATACGGCCAAGACCTGGCCCCAGATTCATGTGGTCGAATGATGTATTTCCTGAGAATGATATGAATGTTGTTCGATTAAATCCAATTGATTATATTGAAATGCATCAGTTCAAGTTGTCTGAGGAACGGGGTGTGAGCTTAGATGATATGCAAGAAAGGGTCTGTCAGATATTTCAGCATGCAACTCTGTTAGGCCACTCTGGTGATCGGACCCATGGAGGGACGTCGCCCTCATTCCAGTGGATACCAAGCTGCAATGGTTCACTACAGGAGGGTGTCATGACGTTGTGTCATCAACTTAGTGCTGAAAACTGCCGGACCTGTCAACCTCCCTTGTGGGCCACACTAGCATCAGCGCCCCACGGGCATGGGTTGCTGTCCTGCTGCCCAGGGGACCATGAGCATTCTGCACCCTGGGTCCGGGTTTTGCCGGGTACGTGAGTCTCAGTGTCACCTAGCCAGAAGAACTTATTGGTGGGGGAACACCATCGGAAAACCCCCTCCCAGTCGTCTCTTAGCGGGGCGATTCTGCAGGAATTCTGCTTCGAAACTCTTACCGGTTGTGGACGTCAGCAATACAGGGCAGATCTTCTTATCGGTGCACTACAATTTAATCAGTAGGCCTTAGTAAAGGAGGTGCAGCATAATGATGTCAAGCTTACATTTGGCAGGTAGTTTTGAGTTGTGTGCTACAACAGTAATGTATTCTAAGTCTACTGAAGTGCTTGCGACAACATATATCTTATTTCGCATCTGCCATTCTGTCAAGTTAGTGATGCATTGCGATTATAGTAAAAACGTTATTTGACATTTGGAATGGATCAGAAAAATTGACCTTTGTGATTGAATATAAGTTATACATTTGCTATTGCTATTAAAAATAATTTGTTGTGGGAGCCTACGCATATTGAAATGTGGTGTATTTGAGACGATTTTGACTGATTCCTTTTTTTTCATGAATATTAATATACTGTCGTTTTATATTTAAAAAAAATAAATTACATCTTTCCAATTTTTTTTGCCTTCAGAGGGAGGGTTTCATGTGGTCCCCGGTTCTAGTGGTCTAGTGCATAAAAGTATATATACAATATTGTGCATGAAAGTTGTATAGATAGTTTTTACCTTGGGGGGTAATATCTAGTGTATGCACCAGTGTGGGTCGCGAATGACTTTAGTAGGATTTAAAAAAGTAAAAGAAGAGGTGAGTGACAGTGCAGCGAGCACTTTGGATTGGAGTAAAAAAGAAAAGGTCCAAAACGGGGTAGCTGTTGGTGTGAATAAGCAAAAAAACAGCGGTTGGAATCAGTTCGGAGAGAAGAGACTCCTGAACGCAGAAAAAGTAAAGAGAGTACGAAGTGTGTAACAAGAAGAACGACAAGAAAAAAAAGTTAAGCAACTCGAAGGAAGAAGAGAAGAAGAAGAATGAAGAAGAAAGAAATAGAAAGAAGAAGAAATGCATTGTTGGAGAAGTTTGTACGTTGTGTCACAAAGAAGAACGCAGCAGCACAGTTACCGTGTGGGCTTAATAACATTGTGGAGAATCTTTTGATATTTACTGATACTTTTTAGTTATGTGAAATATAGGTTATCATAATCTAATTGTTCTATATCTGTTTCAGGACCACCACTTTGTTAAAACTACAGAGCATAATCTATACTGCTAGGAGAACATGAAAAACACGATGTGTATGAATGGTCAAGTGATTAGGCCTTGCGTGTTTGAACAGCAATATTGTGTTGCGTTAGTTTGAAGTAAACAGTATAGCATGAGTCAGATTGCGGGGTATTGTTTGTGAATGAAGTAAGTTTGAAAGTTTTGTAAGATTGTGTCTGTCGTGGTAGTTTTGTGTGAACCTCCCTTTCATTTCCTTTCCACGTAAACCCCCTCTTGATCCAGAGAGAGGGCAGAGAGATAGCGAGAGAGGTGCGAGAGAGCAAAGGAGAGGAGAGAGAGAGTGAGAGATTTGGCCGACGGCAGGAGAGAGAGAGAAGAAATCTAAGGCGAAAGAGTTCAAAGGAAAATCCCGAAACACATCCTTTGGTTTCTTTCACAATCTAAAATCGTACGGAATATGATGCCTATCTGAGAGCAAGTTTAAGTATGCATGATCAACATTAAACGCTTCAGAGAGAGAGAGAGATGAGAGGAGAAGAGAGAGAGAGAGATGAGGGGGGACAACTAAAGACAACAGTCCACTGCCTCCGTATACAAACTATACTCTATTCACGACGGCGGCGACAGAGTCAAAAACGAATAAAAACAAGTCCAGCAAAATTCACACACACCACAACAACATACACACCGTACAGAGAGCGGGGGCGGGGGAGACAGGACAGACAGACAGACAGAGAACAGAAACGGAGAAATGAGATAGTACGAGACAGAAAGGGAATATATATATACAAGAGTTTACTTATATTACCTGGAATCATCCTGAACATAATTCATAGATACGTTGCAGTGACAATTTCAAAGTGAAAGCAAATAATGAAGACAGAATAATTATAGTAAGATTCATTGGCTCTGTCTGTGTGTGTGTATGTGTGTGTGTATTCGCACTCTAACTCATGAACGGTGCACCATAATCGCGTTACAATGTTTACGTAATGAGATTTTTTTGCCTATGGTACACAGATGGTCCATAGACATTTAAAAAACTTCCGGTAGCAAACCTCCGCTAAGGAAACGACTCGACAATAATCCGTGATATAAATTATACCATGTAGACAGAATCGCGTTCAAATTTTGTGTCGATGTGTTGTCCTGGTATCACTTAGATGGTCTCGTATAAATTGTGAACCTCCAGTGCAAACTTCCGCCCAGGAAGTCCCTTTTCCCGGTAAGAGTTTGTTCAACAACATACTCATGAACATGGTAGCAAACAGAATCGCTTCAAATTTGCCATGATGGTATCATTATGCAGATATGGTCCGTTCACAAATAGAGTTTCACAGTACAGAATTCTCGCCCAAAGAGGACTCACTTTCCTGGTAAATCATTTCAATTTTGTGTGGGCAGTATGGCATGGTGCCTAGATTTCCCATAGAAAGGTTGAACTTATACAGATGAAAAACCTCGACAAAGGACAGACTCGCAAAACCAATAATGCCCTTCTTTGTTGCTATATACTTTCATGGCTGAGATAGTAGTTCATGAACCAATGAACGTCGAACTGTCCGCATAAGAGAAAATATATAAGTGCCTGAAATTGACTTGAAGTTTGATCTGAAACCGACTTTTGTTCTGGAGGCCACTATCTCTTCACTCATGATTGGATCCTTACAAATTTGCAACGTGTGGATAAAATGGGCGAGCAATGCCTACTGTGACTTAGAAATGGGTACTAATCAGGTCAGTCAAAGGTTGCAAGACATATGACATTGAGGAAGAATCATAATTGGTGTTTATATTTACCACCATTTTTTCAGTTACTGAGTCTCAAAGTTGGCAGGTAGTGCAGACTACTGAAAGTCAAGTGTGTGCAAAGTAATTACATCCATAATGACTTAGACTTGACTTTTGAACTTCTCTATTATTACCTAGTGGGACGTAGTCGCGACAACACCCTTTAGGGTATACACCCTAAACCATATAAAATATAAATTCTTGATCAGCATGACCTAGGATTGCAGTTTAGCAGACATTAAAAGCCACGGCATTTGCCACCTATTACATTGAAGTGTGAAAGCCGGCTATGATTACGAATAGAGACTGACCCAAGCACAAAATAGGCCATAGCTTGAAAACATTGAGAAAGTGCTTTCCTGAAATCCGACAAAGCGTCTGCATTATGCAGAAAGATCACAGTCAGAGATAGTAAGAGGGCATACACTCAGCCACAGCAGTGAGGCCTACCCAGCTGAAGACGTGACCACACGAATACACTGACGGCTCCTCAGAAGATGCTTACCAGAAAACGCGGAGGAGGAGGGCTCGACTATCAAAAGGGAAACATACAACGGTCCGGTATACCCATTGCCAGTTGTTAGCCACAGTGCATTTCTCCATCAACTGCCAAAGCAGAGGCAGAAGCGATGAAGGTGGAGCTGACAACATCAAACAGGCAAAGGAGAACGCCCACAAGAAAAGGTAATCTTCTCCGAGCATGTCTGTGATGCGCAGGCGCTTAAAAAGCCCTAAGAAACACAGAGTGGAACCAGTCTCTCTCGTCTTTGCAGACCCATTGTAGCATATACACAGAGGAAAGCAGTCATCCCAGTGTAATCTTTGCAACATAAAAAGAAACGAGGAAGCAGACATGCTTGCAAAATGAGGGAGGGAAACAGCAAGCCAGATAGCAAACAGTACCTACGCAAAGCAAAAGCCATTATAAAGGAGAAGCTGAGAGAAGATGGCTGCAACAAATCAGACCACCGTGCCCAGTGATGACTACCACCGCATATAAGACAAGATCCAGAATCTTGACAAGACTGAGGACTGGACACTCCAGAATCAGGCACCCAGGTATACTAAGTCCACATTGGAAGAATCACTGTGTTCCCCTGTGGAGCCGCTGGACATGCCTGTTGGTCATATCCTTCAGGGACTGTCGAATCATTCCAGAACCTGCCAAATGGAACTGGGCTGTCGGACACACCTGGTTCAGGAAACGATCTTCGGCTCTTTGGAGGATTCTTCGGCGGACGGCAGCCTTCGTCCGGGCCACTGGGGTTCCTGTACTGAACGAGCGATGATGAAGAGAAGGAAAACAGGGCTTTAGAACACTGGAAACCATATATATTATGTCAGCATCGTTGGCGGATACAGTGGGAGGGCCATTTGACAGTGCTATTCTCGGAACGCTTATAAGGAAGACCCGGGCCACTTTTTCATAAAAAAACATTTGTGTACGAACCTATTGGTTTGTAAACCCCTCTAGCCATACTAGATTGCAATCGCATCACCCTGGAGGGAATAATAGTGGGAGGACATTTGAAGCGCCGTGCTGGTGACTGCTATTCTGAATACCCGGGCCAATTTTCATATAAACAAACAATGTAGTTTGAATACCCGTTGGTTAGAGACCATTTTATCAGTACATGTACAAAAAGACCATGGCATTCGTGATTAACATTCGCCGGGAAATGCAGCGGTTTAGAGAAAAATGTTCGAATAACTTTCTGGCAACTGCTATTATTATATATTATTAGATTTATTCCTTATTATTATTATTATATTATCAGAAATGTTATTTTAGCGCATTACCTTAAAGCTCAATGCGCTTTACAAAATCTACCAGGAAGTTAAAAAGGGAGGCAGACCAGGTATATTTCTAAGACCTCTTCCGGGGAA
>JAGGCT020004036.1:3125766-3145127 GCA_017654935.2 Phymorhynchus buccinoides
TGGCACCATGCAAGACAAAGGCTGGCTTTTAATCTTGTCAACATGTTTGATGGTCAGTGTTTTTGGTGTGTGTGGATTGTAATAATCGTTGACATTACAAAACAACCACAAGATTCACAAGAACAAATCCGAATTCTAAAATACAAATTATTTATTGGTATCACATAACATTAGGGCACATGTTGTTCAGTGCAATATAAACTGAGTGATTAATTGACATGGTCTCAATTTTTACTTAAATGTCATTTATTTCCCATTGTGTGTAAACACTACAGCTGTTCGGCAGGAATAATTCTGCTGATAATTCTTAATTAGCTGCACACTATGTCAATCACTGGTTGTCAGTATGCTAATGTGCAATATTGCATTGTTTTGTGTCAATACAAGTCAATGTCAACACACTATCTTTCATTTCCCCCTGCATAATAAATATAGCCTTGATGTAGACATGTTCTAGTGTAGTAGTAGTAGTAGTACAGTACTGTAGCTTTTATTTGTACCCTTCAAAATAAATGTAGGTCTATACCTTTTTTGTGCAAGAACACACATTATGCCAATATTTACAGATCACATCCACACCCAAACACCAGAAATAGAGAGAGACAAAGACTGAAAGAGAGAGAGAGAGAAGCTTTGAGAGATGCGGCAGAAGAGAGAGAGAGAGAGAGAGAGCACTGATATTAGGCCTAGATTTTGACAACTCATTGCACTAGCCTACCATTCACAAACTGACAAAGTTGTCAGTAATACATTATGTGTAGGCCTAGTTTGTGTTAGAATCAGAGGTTAGAATCAAAGGTAGACCTAATAATTATCTTTTAGCCGAAGCTGTGTTCCTTTCGTTTCCACACGATCCTCTAGACTAGTATCATCCTGTGTCTCCTGTGTGTTTCTCGGTTCATCCTTGCAGTTGCACACACGTGTCTTTCACACCATCTTAATCTTATTTTCATTGTTGATCATTAATATTTTTCCCAGTCTGGTGTTTGATCTAGCGAAAACGCGGTAGGCCTAGGCCTAAGCCGAAGAGAAAGTGAGAAAGTCAAGAACGAACATAATATTTATGACATAGGCCTGCTGACGGTAAACCCGAAACTCATCATGTCGAGTGTTCTCACGGAAAGAGTCGAGGATACCGAATCCAAGCAACGATAATTCCTCCCGGCACCTTTTGACGTCAAGTGATTATTTTCCATAGCTGACTTCAAAGACAAGCTTGATCAATATATCAGTTTAAATGATCGTTGAAATCCATATCATCGCGCTGTTGTGTGCAGCCATCTTGAATAATCTGACCTGACGACCAAGACAACTTCCGCTGAGTTCGTGGTGACATATGCATCTCATTATAATTTGATTAAGAAGTAGGACAAAAGTTTGTCAAATCATCCAAACCTCCGAACTTGACCGTAATGATCGTAATGGTTTGATATTCCTATTCGTACACGATCACATGTCCGGCGAACCAGGATTGACGAACTAGAGTTCGCTCAGTTAAGAACGGGCTCTTTCCTCTTAAGGGGACCCATATAGAACTCCAAAACTGGCAAAATACCTTTTAAAGGAGTGTTCTGCTGCACTTTAGGGTGTAGTAGGGGAAGACGGGGTAAAAAGCGCATGGGCGGGGAAGAAGCCAACCCCAAACTATATCATGAAAATAAAGAAGCGATTTCAGTCAAATTTGCCAATGAGACGAATGTTAGACATTAACGCCCGTCTCATGGGCAAAATGTGACTGAAATTGCTTCATTTCATGAGATAATTAGCATAGGCTTCTTACCCGCCCATGGGATTTTAACCCCGTAATATCCCCTATATTTGGACGTTATTTATAACGAGCCTACTGGGACATTTCGTTGAAATAGGCCTCGACCTAAGCGACTCCGGCGGACACACTAGAAAAGAGAAGGCACATGCCTCTCTTTCACTGGGACACATCATGACCCTCCCTAGTACATCGCTAAGGAGGAATCGCCGTTTTTGATGGCTTTTGATTTCTAGTTTGGAAACCAGAACAAAGCTAAGTTGCGGATGCTCCGTAACGGATGTTTTACTTGTTAGCTTGATCTCGATTTGTTTTTTGCAAAAACTCGTTTCGTCAAGGTGCCCCTTTAACACAAAAAAACGTTCTACATTAAATGCATTGTTGTCGTCTGTTATTCGGTTAGTATGAAGGGAGGATACATTTAAATAAAAAGAGGACAGAATTGTAGGCCTACTCACAGTACCCCCCGTGGGGATACCGGGGGGTCTTTTGCATAAATAAGTTCACCCCACCTTCTGGAAGTTCTGTCCTTGTAACTAACCTCTAACCTATCAATCTCTTTGACTCAGCCCTTTCCCATTAACCTACTGTCATCTAACTATCTTTCTCGACTAAACTGGCCCATTCTCCTGCCTTTTTTTTTTCCACGAAACGCTTTCAAAAACATTCCCTACAACAGCCGAAGTCGGACATGCTGGGCCATAACTAATTGTTATAGGTTCTAGTTATGCGCATAATCGGCATAGCATCAGCATGACGCATCTGCGCTCATAATTGGACAGGAACCCTGTCTGAGCGATCCAAGAAGAAGAACAGACAGACAGACAGTAGCTCCACGGTAGGACAATTATGGCCCATCACGATGAGGAAAAACTGGGTCCACTTGAATCTTGAGGTTTTCAAACTCTTCGTCGCTCACAGCCATTTTGTCCTTCCTTTCCTATTCTCTTTTCTTTTCTTTTCCTTCGTTTGCATGCTTTTTTGTTGTGGCTCAAGCCACAAACCTATAACTCACTTTGTCGGTCTGTCGGTCTGTCAGTCTGTCGGTCTGTCGTTCCAAAATTAAGTGCACACTTACAAATCGAGGGGAACTTGCACTTCAAATTGAGGCTGTTTTTTAAAATGTTGTTTCGTTTTCAATACATTGTCTCTCGTCACACAAACGATTGCGAATCCGCGCTTGTTTCTTAATGTCCACCCTCTGTCCTCGATTAAATCACCCTGCAAGCCATTTCTGATTGTCAAGCAGTTCAATAGAACAATCTTCGTTTTTTTGTGGCTGTGATATTCTAGTCTTCAAAACTAGATAATATAAGGTGCACTGGAATCACAAGCCCCAAACTGAGCCAACGAGCTAGATCGCAGAGCTCCGCGACGCAATACTAATGAATATAATACAAAATGCAAGTGTGGAGGGTGCCGTAGGGGTCGGGTAGGGCGGGGCTGGGGGTGGGTGTGGGGTACGGGAAGTTAAGTATGGTTATGGTAATTGCAATGGCAATAACCTTTAAAGGGGCAATCTGACGGGTGAGTTTTTGTAAGAAAACGTGTCGAGATCGCAAGGAAAACACCCGTGACAGATGATTTTTGCAACACTCACTTTGCTCTGGTTTCCTAGAAATCAAAACTCCCGTCAAGATCGGCGATTCCTCCTTGGCGGAGCGAAGAGTGCTGGAAGTGAAATTATTTCACCCAAGAGAGAACGGCCAATTTTGCCGTCTCTTTTCAAATGGCCGCCTGAGTTTTAGACCAAATCGTTGTGTCAAGAACGTTTCGCAATACAAACCTTTTTCTAAATTATTTTTAAAATTTTATATAGTTTATCTACAGGAGTTTCGCTCACAACAACGGAAATAGCTCCATTTTTTTTTTTCTGCACTACAAAAAAAAGAAAAAGCTTCAACCACAATGAATGACCTCCACCCACCCCATCCAAAATGGCTTCTCTCTCCGGCATCTCCGCCAAAAGGAGGAATCGCCGTTTTGACGGTTTAATGTTTAGGAAACCAGAGCAAAGTGTGTGTGTTCCGATCCTTGAAAAGGCTGTCTTTCTGGTGACCTCGACGTGTTTCTTGCAAAAACTCATCCGTCAGGGTGCCCCTTTAATTTATTCAGCTTACAGTTTTGTCAACATGCAAAGTCAAGTGCAGCGTTGGGTGAAAAGAAAAGTAAAAAAAAAATAACGCATCTATATTTAGCTCTCAAGTAAAGGAAAAGGGGGCTAATTTGTACCTGGGGGTAAATAGGAATTGTTCGGAAGTAATTAAGGGGAGTAATTTCATGGTGTGTGGGAGTGATCTTGCCTAATTCGATCGGTCAAACAAGGGAAGTAACTCAGCTCTACCATCAGCTCTCGTTAAGCCTATAACGAATCGTGTGCTTGAGCAGACATACAGACACCTAGAATCAACCGTGCCGGCATTCTAAAAAAACTATATATCAGTATATATTTTTAACAGCACATTTTACATGTTCTATCCCCCCAGTCGTCTGTGGCCAACTGGCCACAGCCCTAATTTTTCTTTTTACAAAATTGTATGCAAGTTCGCTGACTCGTATCCTGCGGTTTCTAAGTTCTTCGACGCCCACTAGTTGCATTGTTGCTATGGTTATTTGACAGAGTTAATGGATAGGTAATCCAATTCTAATTTTCACGAAGTGCTCTCCCAAAAAAAGGGAGATAAACAAAAGTGTGACAACTACCGTCCCATATCTTTATTGAGTTGTATAGGTAAAGTTATGGAAAAAAATGTCTGATTCCGCTTGCAATGTGCTGTGCAAAAACATGTCTTCAAATACCTTACCGACAATAACCTTTTAACCACAGCACAATCTGGATTTATCCCCAACGACTCTACCGTCTATCAGTTGTTAGGTATTTATGACGACTTTTGCAAATTTTTAGATTCTAAAGCAACAGGGCAGGTAATTTTCTTTGACATATCTAAGACGCTTGACAAAGTGTGGCACCAAGCTTTGCTGCACAAACTCTTTGCACTTGGTATTCGTGAACAGTTGCTTGAGTGGTTTGCCGACTATTTAAGGGAGCGCACGCAAGCAGTTGTTCTAAACGGTAGTAAATCCCCTTATCTCCCTGTGTCGGCAGGCGTCCCTCAAGGTTCTGTTCTCGGACCTCTACTCTTTCTTGTCTATATTAATGGTATTGTAAATGACATTGAATCTATCATCAAGCTTTTTTGCTGATGATACTAGTATGTATTTAGGCCTTGGAAATACTGACATACGAACAAAAAATTTAAATTCGGATTTAGAAAAGATTAACAGATGGGCATCAACATTGAAAGTTAAATTTAATCAAACCAAAACTGAATTGATGAAAATCTCTAACAAAGCACTTCCTCACACAAAACCATTAATATTTAACGATGTAGTACTTCAAGAGACAGACAACCACAAACATCTAGGAGTTATCATTCAAAATAATTGCAAGTGGAATCTCCATATCAAGTCTATTCTATCTAAGTGCCGCACACTAACTTGTTGCTTGCCTTAGGTCATACAAGTTCTTTTTTGGCGTTAACAGCGGAACTAAAAGCATCAAAGAAGATACTGACTACATTTTTTATATAGTGATTTGGCTACCACTTTGTAATATTTCAAAGGAAATGGTTGTTGGCTTTCTGTGATAATTATGTTCTTTGAAATAAGGTAGGTGAAATTGACTAAAAATGACACTCCCGTTTGTTCGGAGTATATTGTTGACCACCAAGGTGTGTGTACTGTGTGTGTGTGTGTGGTGTGTGGTGTCGTGTGTGTTGTGTGGTGGTGTGTGGTGTGTGTGGGTGTGTGTGAGTCGTGTGTGTGTGTGTTGTAGTGTGTGTGTAGTGTGTGTTGTGTGTGCTGTGTTGTCTCGTGTGATACTAATTGTCATGCGCTTAAAAAATAAGTAAGGCACAAGCAATTGCTTACAAAAAAAGATAGCACTGCTCATCTCATCGGTTTATTTGAGGCTCTTCTCCTTGTTAACCTTAGGCCATTGTACACACATTAAGCGGATATATAGTCCATGCGGAAACCCGGTGCGCAATCCATAAATAAGTCAAAGAAAGTATAGGAAAATATTTGCGCGCGCGTCCGGAATTTCCCCTATATTGCGTAACACTATTATCCTTCTTTCTTCAACTGATCTATTATTAGTGGTTTTTCGTACGGAATTTACGCGTACTAATGTGCACCTTGGCCTAAATTGAAAACAATTTCTATAGTTTTAAGTGGTTTTTTTGAGGGAGTAAAATGAAAACATGTTTACATGCTTATGGACCACAGTCATGCTAAATATTGAGAAGCATGTAGTTATTGGGGAGGCATGGCACCTCCCTCAACCACAAACTGTTTTCAACACTTGTATTGTAGGCGTTGAATGAAATGGAAAACTCTGTTTAATTAACGTCCTCCGGTCTGGACCAGACACATAATAATCACATTCAAATCAACAATCAAATCAAATCATCTTTATTATCTCTAAAAGAGGAAATTGCGTCCAGGTGCCAATTTTGTATACAAGCAGGACATTGACATTAAACATACAATAAATTTATTACATTGAACGGTGGGGGTGAGCGTGAATTTGCCGGCGGTCGGTGTAGGGGGAGATTAATGGGGCTTAAGGAGTTTGAAGGGTTTGCGGCTGATTTTTATAGGCATACATGGTTTAGGGGTGGGGGTATTGCGCGGTGGTCGGGGTAAGGTCTGGCGGGTAATGGCGAGGTGTAGGGGGGCGGGCCCGACTGGGGGGTTAGGAGTAAGGGTTTGGTGTAGGGGGTGTAAGTGTTGGCTAGCGGGGTAGGTACTTTGGGGGTTAAGGTAGTGCGTAGGGTTAACTTTTGTGGTTTAATGCTTCAGGTTTTTTAAAGTTTTTAAGGTGGGTGTGCGGGGCGGTGGGCGTAAATGATGGGGGGGTTTGATGGGAGGTGTAGTTGGTTAATTACAATATGGGTCGAAGGTTTAGCGCTAATGCTGAGGACTGGGTGAAGCGAGGGGGTTTTCGGTGTGGGTGCGTGATAATGGCGGGGGGAGAGGCGGGGAGGGAGTCAGGACGGTTTGGGGAGTGGGGGGGGGTGCGATGGGTAATGTGGGTGGTGGTAGGATGGAAGGTATAATGGGGGGTTAATATCGAACCAAGAAGATTTAAAGGTATGACATTAAAATATTTACAAGGTTTATTAAAATGCATAGAAATATCATTTTTAGAACAACAAGTACAATTTTTTAAAACGCAAAAACAAAAAAAAAAAAAACTAAAACAAAAAAAAAAACGGCAGGCATACGAGACATAGTGATATATAGTCATGAATTGTGCTTCCAACACCCCTGACAATAAAATAGTCATTTTTATTAGGAGAACTGGACAGCAACAGCAACTGTGCACCGATTGACCACTGTAATTACTTTATGATGCGGCCAAAAAGCTCATGTCAGCATTTGTTTTGTCCAGACTGGACTCTTGCAATTCTTTTGTTTTTTGGTCTCACAAAACCACGCTTCTCTGACAAAACTGCAGAAGAGCTCAGAATCATGCTGCGCTCATAGTCCTCAGAAAACGCAAAATCGACCACGCGAAGCCTCTCTTGAGGGAGCTGCACTTGTTTCCCGTTCGAGCCCGTATTGAGTACAAAATTGCCACCCTCTGTTTTCGATGCCTCCACAATCTTGCCCCTTCCTATCTTTCAGACTTAGTTGTGCCATACAAACCATCGAGATATCTCCGTTCCTCAGATGCTGGTCACCTGGCCATCCCGCGAGTTCGCCTGGAGACACAAGGCAAGCGTTCTTTTTCTTTTGCTGACCCTACTTGTTTTTAATTTGTTACCTTTAGCCCTTCATAATGCACAAACGATTAACGCTTTTAAACCAGGCATGAAGACCTTCTTAGTCCATAACTATTTTAACCATGATTAATATTACGCATATCAACCGTCAACCTGCTGATATGTCTTATTCCAATAACAGTGTGCTTTGTGTGTGTGGAGATTGCTGTGTGGGTAGGTGAGTGCGCGGTGTGCTGTGTTCGTTGGTGTAGTGTCCCGTGGAAGAACAGAAGGCCTGCTGAGATGAGAGATAGGAGGTCTTGTGTTTTGCTGTTTGGTGTTTTTTTTAGGAGGCGAGGCGGAGACAGGAGCCCGCGGGATGAGGACGGGGGGTTGGTGCAGAGGGTGGGGAAGGGGATGGAGAGAGAGAGTGGAGGGGGCGTGAGGGTATATGTTCCCCGAATGTATTTTAATTTTAATAGTTTTTATAAAGATAGTCCTTGTTCTTACGATGTCAAAAAAGCTTCCTTTTTATGTTTTAATCTTGTGTGTCTCCTTTTTCTTCTTTCTTAAACCTGTTGGCTTTTATGTTTGTAATGGCGCCTGGAGCCTCGTGAGGGACAGGCGTCAATTTTTTTAAAATGAATTAAATTATTATTAATTATTATTATGTATCACCTGTGATACACCGGGACTCCGTGTCACTAAGACCTGATGTATCACTTGTGATACAAACACTAATTTGGACATTTTTAAAGATTTTAATAAAATTTCACTGGAAATGCATTTCTTGCAATGGTCTGATGTTATTTTGTCCAAATACATAATTTTCATATCATTTTTTATATGTTCAGGTTCTAGAGGGTTAAAGTTATGGGGTTCCAGTGTTTTATTAAACACCTTCCCTTATAATGAATATGAGTGGGCAGGAGCGTGGGCGGGGGGGGGCGGAGGATAGTATGCTATGTTAGGGGTAGAGAAAGGAGCAATGGATGGATGACGGTGGTGTGTGCTGTGTGTGGTGTACGGGAGGTGTGTGTGTTGGAGGATTGTGTGTGTTGGAGGCCAACCGTCTTTGTGTATGCGTGCCGTGGTGTGTGTGTGGTGTGTAGTGCGTGTGTGGTGTGATGTAGTGGTGGGTGTGTGTGTGTGTGTGTTTGGGTGTTGTTGGGCTGCGGGGGAGCTATGGAGTTGAAGGGGTGCCGTGAGAATGAAGTGTGAAGTTAGTCGAGCACCCCACACGAGGCTACCATCACCTTGTCGCATCAACTATGTTACTTTTTGTGAAGTTTTGTACCGATCAACGAGAGATCGAGACGGTTTTGAAAGCACAAACCACAAACACACACACACACACACACCACACACAGACACAACACACGCACACGCACACACACACATACACATACACACTACACACACACACACACACGATACTCTCTCACACACACAAACACACACACACACACACACACAACACACACACACTCACACACACACACCACACACACACACCACACACACCAACACACACACGACACACACACACACACACATCTTTAAATAAAATTTTGAATTTTGACTGTGACACAACCCGCGCACACAAATTACTCGGCGCGCACAAGCGCAAACTTACACGATTGAACGCACACAGACACACACACACACGAAAGCACGAATGCGCGCGCACACACAAACCACTACCACCCCCCCCCCCCCCCCCCCACACACACACCCTTGGACTGACGGGAGGGGGGACGGATGTGGGCCGGGTGGGTGTGTTGGGTTTTGTTTTCCATTTGGGAGGATTTTTGTTTTTGCTGTTACTGGTTTTATTCCTATTTTTGTGTGGTTTATCTATTACTTCTACAGTGCAGTCCTATCCATTCATATTGATTATGCATACACCTGCATGCACCCACTTTGATATTTCACACACACATGCACAAATTCACATGCACTCCCCCCCCCCCACCATTTAAAAGACCCACCACGTCACGTGTCAAAAAATACGGTTTTCACGTGTTTTCCATCTTACAGATAGTAAGAAATGTTAAGAAGTCCTTCCAAGCATAAGAGATAATACGACATGTGGACACGTGACGTGTGGCGGGTCTTTAACACGCTTAAACTTTTTTTGATTCCGGTCTTAATATCCACGAAGAAGTGGATAGACGTTAAAAGAGAGAAAGACTGACACACACAACACCACACACACACACACACACACAACACACACACACACACACACAACACAAAACACACACACACACACACCCACACACCACACACACACACTTACCTTACAACACACACATTATTCAACCCTCACTAAAGATTCATTTGGACATGACTTGACTTGGACTGTTGACACTCTCTCTCTCACTCCCTCATCTCACTAACCACCCTCACCACACACACACACACACACACAACACACACACCACACACACCACACAAAACGACACACACACACACGCGCGCGTGCACACGCACGCACACAACACAGCACACACACACACAACACACACACACGCATCACACACACCACACGGCACACACACACACAACACACCTTGAGCAGGATGAAAAAAAACTTGTTATTTGTCGAGCTATTCTTAACCCTATAATAATAAAGCATGATTTTGCTTGACTTGATTCTCTGACTTGGATTGACTCAGAGGAAGTGAACCTTAATAACTACTATTATAATAACTGTGTATGTTTTTCTCTATATCCTAATGACAATTAATTGTTATTACGTCAAGGCCTGTGTGTGTTGTATTGTAGCTGTTACTATTATCCTCTTCTGTACATCACTGTCTCACCAAAAAGTGTAGGGGATGTGGAATTTGCAAGATCACCAGGGTTCAATAAACCGACCATAAAGTTTAATTTCAGGTGAACATGATAGTTCAGCCTTGCTTGGACGTAATATCGAAGACAAAAATCAATAAAATTGGAAAATGTCACGTGACTGTCAGAAGTGCGATAAACTCTCAGTGGGTGTGTTATGCGGAAATCACAAAAACACCATGTACACAGTGGACAGATAGTGTTTATCCCACTGCTTGCTACCAGGAATTATAACGGCAATGCGCTTATCATGCTATTGAACAAAGTCTCCTGAAGATTTTATATAGGAGGATTAAGGTTTTTTTCCCGGCCGTCCCTAGATCCTTCTTACGACCGTTACAATTGGTTGCAAGCTAAAAATTGAAAAAAACGCCAGCGTTTGGCCAGATTTTAACCTCCAAAATGACAGCACATACTACCCACACAACACACAAACACACAACCACAAAACAAAACACACACACACGCACACGCACACACACACACACGCACGCAAACCTCACACAACCACACAACTACACACCACACACACACACACTCCCACACACCACACACACACACACTCACACACACACACACACAACCCACACACACACATCAACACACACACCCACACTCACACACACACATACATATACACAACATCACTACATACGCAGCACGAGCACGCACTCACCCTCCGCCCGGCGCGACGCACGCAATCTTAAAAGACATTCGTTCGTTCGTTCTCCTCTCATCTCTTTGAAGAGGCATGAGGAGGAAGGGAAAGAAAAAGTAAAAGAATGAGTGAGAGAGAAGGAAAGAAAGAACAGAGGAGTAGGAAGTAGGTAGTAGGAGTGAGAAAGAAGTAGGCGAAGTAGGAGGGAGGAAAGGAGAAAGAAAAGGATAGAAAGAAGAGGGGAGGAGGAGGAAGATGAGGAAGAGGATGGGGAAGAATACACACAAACGTACACACAGCGGCCTTTCTTAATTATTTTTTAATACAGTATTGCCACATTTGTAATTACTAAAGGGAGTTTACTCAGGTACGCTTAAGAAGTTTTAAGACTCTGGTTTTACTCCCTTTATGAATCTGATACAAAGTGACCTACGCACAGTTAACAACGCCAAACTCAAGCCGAACCATGTATTTCGGTTATCTGCATGCGGGTGCGAAAAACACCTAAATTGGGACACCCGTTTATCCCCCCCTTGGTCATCAGTTTTTCCACGGATAATGGAAACATATTTACCTTTACCTTTACCTTTTTTCTGTAATCCTTTGTCCTCAGCATACAACAATAAAAGTACAACCAAAGAAGCAAAAAAAAAAATGAATTTGAAGGGAAAAAAATAAAATAAACTACAGCACAGCGCAGTCACAACACATGGCTAATAATATAACACAATATATACAAATGTGATGGCGGTACCATTAGCCGGATGAGGTTACCGAGGAGTGTGTACTGATAACATCTATACTACATTGTTAACAAACTAGGGAACCTTTACTAATGGAGTTGCACTGCATACGGGCATTATGCCTCCAGTATTGTTCCCACCATCCTTTGTATATCTACAAAAGTACCATATGTGTGTGTTCCAGACCGACGGAGGACGTATAAAACACCATTTTTCATTCGCATACACATCACATCTGAAGCAAGCCATGCAAATCTGAATGATGAGAAATAAGCTCAAAGTAGGGGGATGAAAGAACTACTCAAACAATCTTGTTTTCTTTGCTGTCCCATCTTCTGGGCCACACAATGGTGTTGCTCTCTCACGCCGCTCATTCCAAGTCCCAACTCGCAGCCACACCCCTGGCTTGTTCAGTTCGAAGAATCCGACGACCAGCCATCCAAAGGGAGCAAAATCTATGTTAGGTCGTCAGTATTAGGCAACAACAACCGACGGAGGAGACACTGCACACTGCTGCTGAGTCAAATCGGTGGAGTTCGGTGGAGCCTGTTCATGACACCACCTATTAAGCATCCCTTACTGACGACAATAATATCTTAAGTACGCGGACTGCCAGACGTGAGTGATGTTCGCCCCCGAGTGAACGCACACCACATGCCACGAACCGGTCCACTGACAGCTACCCAGAACAGAACACACTGATCCTCATGATTTTGACCCGAATGCACCAAGGCATAGAGTAGATTGGATTGGAAACTGAAACTGTGGTCACCATGAGAGCAGGGCATGCAAAAAAGCCACCAGAATTTGAGACATTTTTCTTTTTAATGAATGATGGAAATGAGGCGGATGACTATGATGATCATAATGATGATGCTATGGAGTTCCGTTATCGGTCTGAGATCCTACTATATCGACAGCGGCTGCCATTTTACGCTTCCATTCATACTGATATCCCGGCAAATATTAAACCAGCGTGCGAGAACTCCAGGACACCTGCTAGTAGTTGGTCTTGAAAATTAGCGCAACACTCTCACGAATTCGGCCAATCCATCCCTCTAAGCGGATGTTATGAAGCTATGAATGAGTGGTTTCAGTCTTCCCACTGAGCCTACAGTCACTCACTCTGGGTAGGAGTCTGTCCAGGACCGAAAAGAAACCCTCGCCTCTGTTGGGATTCGAGCCTGTGACCTCCCAGGCAGTAGTCCGTGATGTTAACCACTACGCCACAGCGGCTGGTTAGACAATCATTCTAATTCAAAAAGTAGGATACTTTAGGGTCGTACCCTGGAAATAATAGAAAGCAACAACAACAACAACAAAAAGCCCCCTGGTTTTTTAACATGTTTCTGATTAGCCCTCTCGTTATCTTTTTTCTTTACAGAACAACAAAAATGTTTATATGCCATGGACGATTTCTAGTCTATATTCAAATAAGAAAAGCAAACCCCAGAATCTACTACAAAACTTTCAGAATCAACACAGCGTTGGGCATGGATAGCCTATGAACATTTACTAATCTGCAACAAGGGGGGGGGGGGGTGGTGGGGGGGGGGGGGGGGGGTGAGCAACCGGGGGGGGGGGGTGGGGGGGGACGTGGGGGGGGGGTAGCAAGTTTACATAGGCGGGCTGGTCCTCCGAAATTGGACGCCTTTTCTTCATAGGGTTCTGACTTCCTCCTGCTGCGCATGATCGTTGCATCTTACGCATAATTTCCGCTTCCGGGCGTCTCGTTCGTAGGCATAAGCGTTGCCTCGCCCCATGCGGTCACGGAGTTGCTCCGTGAGTTAACCTGGGGACAGCACACATTGATATGGACACACCTATTATAACTAAGACACGACGATCACACTCTGTGGGAAATATTCCTCACTTTCTTTTTGCTCGTTTTTGCTCGGTCCACATCCTCGGGGCCGTAATGTTAGCCTTGCTCCAACGCCGCTCATTCCGAATCCCAAACTCGCAGCCTACACCCTGGCTTGTTCAGGTCGCAGAATCCGAAAACAGCAGTCCAAGGGGTGTTTGGGGTTAATGGTGTTAAGGATCTGTTAGGTCGTCAGGAGGGCAACCCAGCCGTGGAGACACTGCACTGCTGCTAGGTCACTGGTGGAATTCAGTGAAGCCTGTTCTGAGGTAATACACGCAGGACACCCACCTACGAAGCCCTTTACTGACGACAATAGTGTCTTACTCTGTGGAAACTTTAAAATTATGCTGGTCATTGTTCAGTTCTCTCCCCCCCCCCTGTCCCTCCTCCCGAAAATGCTAACCGAAGGAGTCGATATTCAGCAGGGGTATGTTTTTGTTGACATCAGAGCCAATTTTAAACTGGTGTCTGTCAGTAATGAAAGACAGTATTCTATAGAGACAATGAAGTCAATGAGTGAATATACGTATGTGTGCTCCGTGTAATAAGCTCAACGTCAACTTTGTGTTTATTCCAATGACAATGGACTTATCATCACAGGCTCATAGCATTTTTACCAGCCGCGAACAAAGTGAGCGAAGCTGGTAACGTTTGCAGTGGCTTCTGAAGCCCACTATCTATCTCTCTATCTCTATCTATTCCTATCTCTCTAATCTATCCTATCTACTCATCTATATGTCATCTATCTATCATCTATCGCTTTGATAAAACTTTTCTGTGTCCAACGTCTGTATTTGTGAACATCGGAAACAAACTCAGTTAAATCGTAAATTTTTGGTTTAAATAGCATTTTATTTATCAAAGTCACAAATTAAAATCAACAATGATCATTAGATATTAGGGCAACGCAACTTTATGAATTGTTCTGGTTCTGAAAAGAAGAAAATAATAAAATGTGCTGATGATTTACTTTTTCTCCCAATGGGGGAGGGATAGTGTCTTATGCAAAGACAGCTGTTTCAACCTAAGAGGTTTCATCAGTTTGCATGATCGGCCTGCAATTGACTGTCCAGTGGATGTTAACTTGAGCAATAAGACATTCTACAGAGGATCAGCTAGGCGTGACGGCTGAGTCATGTCTTTGTCACAATTCTCTCAATCGACGACGGCCCCCACAAGGCTCTAGGCGAGCCGTGTGCCGTTGTGTCATGCCTCTTTGTTACATTTGAGCAAAAAAGGGTGTGATGTTATTCTGACGTGTTACAAAATAAATCTTATAATGGAATGCAACAAAAGCCGCTTTTTCTGATGGTTTTTTTTTTGCCTTTTTCCCAGTTATTACATACAACAAGCCTTTAAATCAATACCAAACACTAGTATATCTTTTTATCCACAAATTTCTGCTGATTCTTTTTTGTTCCAGCCGCGAACGACGAGAGCAAGCTGTAATGTTTTCAGTGCATTCTGGAACCGACTATCTGACTAGACTATGTGACAATGTTAACACGATAACTTTGAACTGAGGGATCTGCGCTCCACATTTTGCATGCGTAAGTACTAATAATATCTAGGCCACGTTTGAAAGCGAGGTCATAGGTCCAGGATCAATGTCACTGAGGCCGAAATGTACTGAACACCTGCACAATAACGAATGTACCTAGGATGCCAAAGTTTGCATGCTGGTAGGTAACTTAAGATATCTAGGCCATGTTCAACGTGAAGTCATAAGTCAAGTCAAGTCATGCGCCGAAATATGCCGAACACTTTGCAGCGATAACGATTGAACAGAGGACCTAGGATGCTCAACTACTGCATTCCGATAGGTACTAAAGAATTCTGGCAAATTAAAAAATGAAGGTCATAGGTCAAGTCAAGTCAATGGAGCCAAACTGCTGCCGAGCACTGCACGATAACGTTTCATGCAGGGACCTAAGACCCTCAAATTGTGCTTGCGGATAGGTACTAAGGATTTAAATTCGAAAAGAAACCCAGGTTCGAAAATCAAGGTCTAGGTCAAAGTTCAAGTCACTGGCGCCGAAAATGCTGCTGCGCGCTAGCGTCTAGCCAAACTATAAAAAACACAAGGGGATTAAGATTTAGATTAAACCATAACCCTCCACACTTAAGGCCTTTCCAGGGCTGTCACCACGTTATCATCTTGCCACGCAATATTAAAATCCCGATATCGCTCGTCTCCATAACACTACCAAGATAAATCAGTTACTGCAATCACTACGTATCCGATACACTACCGTGGTAAATCTATACAGCACCTAAAGGTAAGCATAGAACAGACGAATTACACATTTGCTGAGGACCACGCACTTACTAAACATTGGAGATCAAGAGTCATTTGAACGAACTATTCAAATCTGAAATAACTTTGGTGAGTCTCTGGAATGCTTATGAACAATGAAAAAAGACGCAGCTGTCTGGCTGGGACCAAAAACGATCAAAAAGAAAATTGCCCCATTTGAAATGACATGGAACCCTTCTGAATTTTAAAAGACTTGGTTATTTGGTTCCACAAGACTTAAAAGAATGTGAACGTTGAATTATAATACAAATTTATAAGATTAAAATATTATTTGAATCTGTCTCAAGACTGTTAACCCCTCTAGGTAGAGAACGGTGTTTAAAATCACTGTACTATCAAAAGTATACATCCTCTGGATGCAACTTCCCAACCCACCAACTCAGTTTATGCAAAACCTTCAAAAAACTAGCTGTATTTGTTTGGATAGAAAACCGGATAAAAATAGTAAAACGACAGCTAAAACCATGTTAAATTAGGGGGTGTAAACAGTCCCTGACATAAGTCGTATAATCACAGCCGTAAACTCTCATGGATTAAACATTAAACACTACTATAGTCCTTATAAATTGGAAAAGCATAGCGGTTTATGCATACCCTTTTATAAATATCTTCAATGTTGTGGCTCTGCTGCTGACTTGTAAAGCGAAGAAATCAATCCCTTTTGGCACGGGTATTTGATGCTTATATTGTATTTTCTTTCACTTAATTGCCTGAAAATTCAGCTGAATTATTAGCGTAAACCTGTTTTTTACAATGAGAATATTAAAGTAGGTACAGTACGAATTAGCATAAAAAAACTAATCGAAAAGGATTGGGCTACATTAGAAATTTGTAAATAAAAATGGAGCCTTTTGACATTATGAAGCATTTGTTAAAGATTTCAGACTTTTAGAATAGATGTATTACATTGTAATGGTTGGATTTCCTCTATCGACAATACATATAAAACACAAATTGGGATTAAAAAAATGAATTGTGTCGATATACTGATATGGAAAATTTTGTTTTTTTTGGTGGTATTTAGTGTATACAAGGGTGTAAATTATAGTATGAGATTTGTTTCGATGAAATTGAACCAAACTGCTGCTCAACATGGAAGTATAAACTAAATGTTGATATAACCTGGAAAAAAGTATGTTATAAAGTTCAAAAAATTAAAGAATAAAGTTAAAATGGTTCCAAATAAGGATCATCCATAGACTTTATAGCTCAAATGTTGTTTTGAATGCCATGGGTTTTAAACAATGCGTAGTGTGTTCCCCTATGTAAACGGAAAGAGAGAATCAGGTTGAACGTTATTTGAGGAATTGCAAAATACGTGAAAGATTTTGGAAATCACGTGCAAACTCTGATTAATAAAATGTGACATGTTATGTTATGACATCAACATTTCTGGTAATCTTGTTCTGTTTGGCATACAAAAATTGTGAAAACGATTAATTTTTGACTTTATTCTATTGTTTGCCAATGGTTTATTTAATAAATGTAAATTGAAAGGCGCATACCTGATTTTGGTGGGATTCAAAATCTTTTAAAAAATAGATACTTAGTAGGAAACACATGCTACTTTCAAAATAACCTGTGAAAATTCTTTTTGGAATGGAAATTTATATGATCTGTTTTCCTTCCATGATACACTTAACCTGTGCACACATTATCAATGGTTATGAATACCTGTACCCATTATTAATATTAAAGTATGTGACAGTGCCTTTTTGATGTTGGATACTGGTGACGGGGTGTGTCACGCGCGTCCCCTTTATAGCATTTTTCCTCATTTGGGATGTATTTAAACTTTGTTGTTCACAATGTTTGTATGTATGTTTTTTATGATGTTTATTGTTTAGTAGGTGATGCTTTCATGTTTGTCTTTTATTTGTGTTTTCTTTGGTTTACTTGCAGATATGAAACGAATAAAAAATGTTTATTACACACACAAATAAATTAAAAATAGCGGCAACTAAGGGTTTTAGTGGGTAAAATCAGGTCAAAGTTAGTAAGGATATGGTTAGGCTAGGAAAGGTTTGTTTGGGTTAGGGTTAGAGTTAGGGTTAGTCTTCAGATTCCAACTGACAGATTGTGACACAGTCATCATCAATTGTTCTCTATGGGTAGTAGTGGTAACACGCGTAGTTTATTTTTCGATACGTAGCGATAGCGCTACGCACCCCTTTGTGGCTTTTGCTTATGGCACGTCCTTTGATTCTCACTAAAGCGCGGAAAACACACACACAACACACACACACATACCACGCACACACGCACGCACGCACGCACCGCACGCCCGCACACACGCACGCACACGCGCACACACACACACACACACACACACACACACACAACACACACACACACACACACACTATTTAAGGTAAATGCGCTATAAACTATCAGTTCCTAATAAAATACACAAACAAACAAACAAACGAAAAATAAATAATAACAACAATAAAGAAATAACCTATGTGTGGAAGAATGAACTACACTCAAGGTTACTGATTTTATTTTCTCTTAAGGCGGCGACAGACTATGTGGCTGCCTCATGTGACTCGATCAGGTCGTGACGTTTCACCTCATTTGCGACCATCTGAACTCGATCAATCTGAATCAGTCGGGCCCAGTAGGTGACAGGGCCGAATAGGCGGGTCTAAATTTCACTGTCGAGTCTGATTGAGTCAGGTGGCTTGTGACATATTTCCTGTGCTGGAAACAAAATTGTGGTCTACGTCACGACCTGATCGAGTCACATGAGGCGCCCATAGTCTTGTTGCCTCTTTATTAAGGGGTACACCCGCCCCTGTTTTGCAATTTTTAAAGGGTAATTTTCTCAGTCCCCATTTCAATGGCAAAAGGTCAAGAGTATTGCCAAAATATACGTTCGTCCTCTCGTCATAGACAATATGGGACATTTGTAAAATACAAAGATGGTGGGAACAAACTGCTGCCTGCCCGGAGGCAAGTGCAACACAGTAAAGGTCCCGATTTCTTAAAATACAGATAGGTGTAGCGGTAACCCCCTCGGTTTTTAAACCTCATCGGCTATGGTACCGCCAATATATTAGTCATAGTCGAAAAGGGTCAAGAGAGAAGCGTTACTCTACTACTACCACACGCTATTTAATAAGCTGCAAGCTGATCAAAAGAATTTTAAATGCTTGAATCGATTTGATTGGATGGTCAGAAGGGTCTGCCAATGACAGAGCTGTTAATGGCTTTAGAGCTTTTGAATAGTATTGTCACAGACCTGAAAAGAAGACTAACATCCGTCCCTTTTTCCCTATATGAGTAGTGAGGACAGAAACACTGGTTTTGTCCTTTTAAACGTGACACATTAGTTACATTAACTCTTTTTTTTCAATCCTGATAGAGTTATCTTTCATGGTCATT
>JAGGCT020004036.1:3145627-3164187 GCA_017654935.2 Phymorhynchus buccinoides
ACGGCGGACGTATCATCATCTTAATCATTACTTTCACAATTGCATAATGAGCAAAACTTGGACTGTGCAATTTAGAGCAGTGAGGGGAGAGAGATGTGCGTGGGTGAAGTTTTAAAACTGCTACGACGAGCAGTAGCAGGACGGGTTCAGTCAGTCTACGCACACACCCACGCATACACACGACATGGCCAGAAAGAGGGAGAAGAGGAGAGGACAGAGAAGGAGACAGACGAGACAGGACCAGGAAAACACGCAGACTGATGTGACAAGAGGGCTTCCCCTCCTGACCTAGTGGCGCAGTGCTTGGGTCGGATTGCTTCTTTCCTCTCAGTGAGAGTGGAGGTGGAGGGAGGGGGTGCTTCATCTGCTGAGCAGGTGATTTGTGTATGTACTCACAGAGAGACAAGCAGAACAGACATGGAAGAACCCATGACAGACACACGGGACAGACAGAGGGCATCCTGACCCCTCACAAGCGGTTTCGGATGTCCTCCTCGTGGGTGGAGGTGGAGGTGGTTAATCTGCCGAGTCAAGTTCGCTTTGCGTTTTTTTGTTTTTGGTGTACTCACAGAGCAGACAGACAGACTGGCAGGACCCGAGACAGACACCGTGGACAGACAGAGGGCATCCGTGACCTGACACGTCGGTGTCGGATGTCCTCCTGTGGGTGGAGCAGGTGTTCATCTGCTGAGGCAGGCGCTTGGTCACTCACAGATGAGACAGACAGACAGGGACAAACGGCACAGCCAAGAGGGCCCCCCCCCCCCCCCCGATCCGTTACCCTGACAACTGCACGCGGTGTCGGATGCCTCCATTCTGCTGGTGGTGGAGGTGATTGTTCATCTGCTGGGCAGCGGTGCTGGGGCACGTGCTACAGGTGACGTGCGGTTGCAGGTCCAGCGTCCATCAGCAGCCTCGCCCCGACAACACTCCTTGCCCAAGCAGGTCCTTCAGGTCGCCGGTACTCCAGCTCATTGCCTTGGTCTCGTTGACGGTTAGGTTTATTGTGTTTCCAGGGAAGGCTTGTAGATGTCCGTTCTGTCAGGCGCTACATCTTGCGCACTGGCAGAGAGATTGAGGGTAGAGAGAGATTTTTTTTCCGAGAGAAGAGAGAAGATGAGAGAGGCAGGGAGAGTTCTTCTTTTTTTTTGCATCCTCAAAAGGGAAGGTTGACTTTTCATTCTGTCTTCAGTGTTTAAAGGTCGTGGTACTCCAGCTTGGTTCGTTGACGGTAGGTTCCCAGGGACTGCTTGTAGATGTGGTTTTCCATCTGCGCACCCGGAAACAAGAGTCGAGGAAGAACGCTTGTGAGAGATGAAAATCTGAAGAGATTGTTTTTAAAGTTAAAGAAAAGTTGTCTTGGACCGACTCATTGTGAAGCACCAATATAATCTAAACCCAAAAGACCACCTGACATCGGAGTTTGAATCTTTTGATTCTTACGAGGTTTCTTATCTCTAGATGGGTCAGGCACCGAACGCCTCAAAGCGTCGACCTTAACTTAAGTACTAGAAGAGAAACAGACTTACACAGACATAGTCTCAAAAGTCGGTACGCCTGTGGGGTCCAGCATAGCGAATTCTCAAACTTTTTTTGAGCTTCAAAGAAGAGAACGTTTTTTTTGGGCGGATGAGGGATATGCTGACTAAAGCTACCCATTATACTCTTGGTCGTTTGTGGGTTACTATATACCTTATTGATAGAGAGTCCTTTTTTTCGGAAAAAATGAAAACAAAAACTAGCGCAGATGAGAGCGCAAAACTAACCTACGGGAGGAAACAGCTCAATTTTCTAACAGGCTTTTTCTCTCTGGCTGAAAAGTCATATCCTTGCATGTAAGTAGTATTTTTTATAGATTGGGAATATTTAGGTCCCGTGTTATGCAAGACGGAGATCGTATAGCAGGATACCCCCATGTGGTGTTATTAATTTTTTGAAATGATATGAAAGTTGGTTGTTGGGTGTTGTCGTTCCAGGGCTCTTTAAAAAGGACTCAAAGGAAATCATCCAACGGCCGAAAGCAGTCGGGAACCGCTTATGGCACAAATGACCACAAATAGGGAATGAGAACATTACTGCGGTGTGTTGACCGGGGGTTTTTTTTTTTTTTTTTTTTAATTACCACGCCACTGTGAGGCCAGCACACAACCTCGAGAAACGGAGGATTCGGGACTAGATGTTATGACTAGGAGCTGGATCTTGCCACGAGCCCTTGAGACAAGTCCGGCGCCCCATAACAACACGCAGAGACATAACAACATTTTGATGTAGGGGGGACCTCTGGTGCTTCTAGCTTATGTGCAATTGATTCCGAGACGAGTCCCTCTAGTATGTCCCAAGGCGAAAGAGAGACGTAGATGAAAAGTGAAATAAGAGATGAGGCAGTGGTTTCTGTCGCCAGGCAATCAGAATTGTGAAAGAGGATTTAGCAGAGGGACTCGCTGAAGAATTTTCTGGACAGAAGCGATTGGCGTTCTCATTGTCAAGAGGTCTTTGCCTTTTTATCTCAGTTGTGTAATCCATTTGTGGGTTTTTTGTTTTGTCTTCGGGTAATAGCATTTAAAGCGATTTCTCACAATTATTTAAGTCTTTTGGGTTTGCAATGTTGGCGAAAACTGATGTTAGGTGTTGTACCCTGCATCATAGTACTTGGGGGCATTGATGGCCCTTTTTACGCGGTTTTTGAGAGAATTGGACTTGAGACTATTATGACTGCCGTTCAGTGGTCGCTTGGTAGTGATGTCGGGAAACTAGATGTTGGCGTGTTTGTACAACCTGCCAGTCTGGGGCCTTGTGGCCCTGTTTTTAATTTTTCGATTCACCGGGGTTTTCAGAGGAATGGACTTGAGACTATTCTGGATGCCGAACTGTTGCGTGGTGATGTTGGAATGATAGTTGGCGTAGGTGATCCCGCATAGTCTGGGGCCTGAATGGAACTTTTTAACTTGCGGTAGGAGTTGTTCAGGTAATTTGGACTCTTGAGGGACTGTTCTGATGCCTCTGATTTCGTGTCGCTTTACCTATCTTGCCACTGCTCGCCGAGCAGCTGGCCAGGCGAGCCCGCGACCCCTCACCTCCGGGCACTCATGTGCTTCCCACATCTCGCAGTGGACGGGTGTCATGAGCTCCTCCACGCCGTCGACGCGGCAGGCTTCGATACAGGCTCTGCAACCCGTCCCTGCGACTACCGAGCTCATCTCCGAGGCCCAGCCCCGTTTGTCTACTTCAGATTTAGTAAGCGAACCCCAGAGAAAAAACAGTGAGTTTGAGTGAGTTTATGTACAAAAGTTATTACAGCGGAACCTCCTGTATAAGACATTCAAGAGAATCAGTTCCAAAAAGAGATTGGGTCTATATGAATAGTAAGGCGGGGGGGGAGCGAACGAGGGAGGGTGGGGGAGTGTTCTGATAGAGAGCGAGCATTGAGCGCGTCAGGATGAGAGGATGGTAATGTTTAATACTTGAAATAGAAGCAGAGCAGTTTAGGTTACGTTAAGCAGTTGTTCAGAGAAGTAGCAGTCTTATGTCAGGGAGGGAAAGTATTTAGTATAGATGGGAGAGTCTTATAAGGAGAGAAGTGGTTCCACTGTGACATCTGTATGCTACCTAATTTCGGGACTATTCCTCTGGTGAACGGCTGCCACTCGTACTGCCTGTCCTTGGCACTGCCTCCAGGATCGTTCCGCACCATCTTATAGTATCTGCTAAGTCCCATATGATGTACTGTTCCAGACCGTGATGATGGGACGTTTTTTTTTTCCTTGTTTCTATTTTGTTAAACGGATTTCCATTCGTGGCGTTTACTGTTTTTACGTCCT
This sequence comes from Phymorhynchus buccinoides, assembly GCA_017654935.2. Classification (NCBI taxonomy): domain Eukaryota; kingdom Metazoa; phylum Mollusca; class Gastropoda; order Neogastropoda; family Raphitomidae; genus Phymorhynchus; species Phymorhynchus buccinoides. The sequence continues at coordinate 3,149,446 of JAGGCT020004036.1, forward strand.
TTTGCGTACAGATGGTGCCGGAGTAGTTGTCTTTTTTCTCTCCTGCAAGAACCTGATTCGTTGATCCAAGGATGCATTCATTCAGCCTGTTTTTAGAGGGCACGGAAAGACTATAAAAAAGTGAGGGGAGGCGGCAGGCCGCTGAAGCGCGGCGCCGACATTTGAAATCACAAGCTGGCGTTGGAGAGAAATAGGAGCGGTTTTCTCCCCTTCTTGTTCCCTGTTGGGCGCCGAGCCGACAGCGAGAACGGAGGCAGAGCTGTTTCTACGGTGAAAGAAGACCCGATCCCTGGGATCGGTTTTTGTATTCACTTCTTACCCTTTTAAAAAAGATAGCGAGGTTAGTCTCTAGGTCTTTTGCACGATGTTTCTTTCCTGAAGGGCGATAGTGAGAGGTGTCTGCTATGAGAGCCTTCGCTAAAGCCCTCGCAAGAGGCATTTTTATTTTAGCATAGGGTAGATGTAGGGATATTGGGGCGGGATGACAAGAAAAAAGACGTACGAATCCTAGAAACATTAAAGTGGTACGCGACCCCACCCCCGGACCCCCACCCAACAACCCCCAAAAAAGAAAAAAGAAAAAAAAGTAATCACTACGATTAGTTTAGTCTAACGGGAACACATCGGGAGCACGGGCGGGTAAACATCTTTTGTTTTAGAAGATGGTATTTCCATCTTGATCTGCGGAGTTTGTAGTACTTTATTCCTCCTTTTATAAAGCGACATGATTTGCTTACAATAAATAGATGAGACAAAGTAGACAGAATAACTGATGTTGAGGAGAGGTGGAATATAATAAACCAAGGAAAGATACAGGAATGGTGAATCGGGTTGGAAGGTCCGATATCATGGTAAATGAGGAGAGGAAGGAAGAAGCTTAAAAGGGGGAGGGGTGGTGTAGGTACCGGGGAAGGGGGGGTGATGTAGTACCAGAAAAAACCATGGTTATTGCCCTACATGGTTCATAGACTAACTCATGTTCCTGGCACTTTCCTGCCGATGGAAAGACAATTATTCGCTAGATAGTCTGGAACCAGAGAGCGGGTAAAAATAAATCGTCAAAAAAAGTAGCAGGAAACCATAACCATGGCAAAAAGCATATAATTGTAGTAGTGGCTGTAGCCTAAATGCAGGCTTTTTGCACGTGTGCATCTCTTGTAGCTGATGTGTTCGTTTGGCATTTTCACACACTCGATATAGCTTCTGTTTTCACACGCAACATGAAGTTAGTGCCTATTTCAGTTATTACATGCAATAAGCTTTAAATCAATACCAAACACTTTATATCTTATTTCGTTAGTAATTAGCTCACAAAAATCGGGTGATTCTTGTGTTGTTACCAGCCGCGAACGAAGAGAGCCAAACTGGTAATGTTTTCAATGGATTCTGAAGCCGACTATCTGACTGACTATGTGACTATGTTAACGCGATAACGTTTGAACGAAAGGTCCTACCGAGGACGCTCAAATTTCGCATGCGTATAGGTACTAAGAATATCTAGGCCAAGTTTCGTACAATGAGAGGTCAAAGGTCAAAGGTCAATGGAGCCGATAATGCTGCCAAGCACCTGGCACGATAACGTTTTGAAATACAGGAAATTATGGGGGTGACCCACCCGCCCCCATCAAAGTTTTGCTTGCGGATAGGTACTAAAGATATCTTATAGTACCTAGTTCGAAAATCTAAGGTCATAGGTCAAAAGTCAAGGTCACAGGCTCCGAAAAATGCGTGCTGCGGCGCTTGGTGTTCTAGCGTCTTAATACCGCTCTAGTGTTGAGTTGTCCCTGGTTGCTGGCTATGCTAGCCCCCCTTTTCCCAAAGGCCGTCTTCAGGAACACCGGGCGGCCTTCTCCAAACCGGGCATTCTGGTGTCATCGGACACGAACGGCGGGAGACACACTTCGAGTCGAACAGTCTCTGTAGTCAGATGTGATTTCCCTCCATTAGAGGCGCATTTACCGGGCATCGGCAGCTGCAGAGATCATCCGAGACACCATACGTCGCCCCGTCCACAGGCCAAGTCAACCAACACCCGTGGTGAGGGAGGATAGCTGCGCCGCCCTTTCAGCCGCCTGCCACTTAGCAGAACTTCAAGTGGTAATGCCACCTCGCACTCGGAGTGATGAAGATCCATCTAGCGATGTCTGTATTTACAGAGCACCAGTCGCTCGGCACTTGACATATCTGCTCTGATCGCTGGTAATATCACTGATGTGTAAACAAGAGCGGTTTCTGAGGTTCTCGTTCGATAAGTAGCCTTTTCCTGTGCAGTATGGGTATAAATGATGTGTATACCACTTGTACTTGGTCACGCACACGCACGCACACCGCACACGGACACTCACACACACACACACCACACACACACACACACACACCACACACACACACCACACCACAACACACACACACCTACTCCTCAAATGTTTTCGCGTTAATTGGGAAAAAAAAGTTTCAAATGTTCACTGATCCTCAGCATTCTCCTCTCACTTTTGGCACTAGGCCTTACGGTCTGAACGTGGAGTCTTTTAGTTGAGACGATAAACCGAGGTCCCGTGTGACCATGCACTCAGCACACGTTCAACCCAGTGGCAACGAAAAAGTTTGCCATTTGGTCAAAATTTACCCACCCACCCCCTTTCCCCTCATCATCAGTCGCACAAAAATCGCATGTAAATAAAAAAACATCCCCAAAAAACAAAAATGGTGGTGCGCCTCTGGCTGCGCACTGCGTTTTCCAGGTGGGGAGCAACCCGAATTTCACAAAGACACCTCGGTGACTCTAACAGCACCAAATACCAAAATACCTTAAGGTTAGTTATTAGGATCGAGCCTCGGATTGTTTTCATGAAACTGAAAGAAGCGGACTTTGAGATAGAGAGTCGTAAACATGATGAGGGGGGTGTCTAAAGTACAAGTTGCCTGCTGAGTTCTATGACGTTTGTTGGTTGGTTGCTTTGAGAGGGGGGGGGGGGGGTTTTTTTTTTTTTTTTGTTTTTTTTTTTTTTTTTGGTGTGAAGTGTTTTTTGTGGGGTGGAGGTTGGGGTTTTGGGAAAAAAAGGGTGAAAAACGGTTTAGATCTAGATGGTTGGTTAGTCAAGGGAGATCAGTCCGATACTTAATGAATAGAAGAGTTATTGTTCGTGTGAAGGAGACATAGTCCACAGGTTCATAGTCAGCACACTACAATTTTCTACAGTAATAACAGAAAACTTACACCTAGTCTATTTGTGAAAGACTGTGACTCCAACCTAGGAGGCATTTTTGGAACTGGCTTTTCAGTAGTGGCACAGCCATAGGGATTAGTTGGCTTTTATTTTAAATTAAGGGGACCTTCACCAACCGCCAGCCTGTTCTGAAGCAGGGCTCCCCAGGACCCCCATTTGGGGGTCTATGAAGCATTAAAATTCTAAAGGACTCTCTAAAAGAATGTGCAGGGGGTCCCCAGGGATGCACTATAAACATTCTTTTTAGCATTCGCAACTGCCACTGGGACCCTCTATCCCGCCTCTAGGACCCTCTATAAAGTAAGTGAAGGAGTCCCTAGGACCCCATTGTTTTGCGGGACGATTGGGAGCCATGTGAAGTCCTTTGGGGTCCCGAAAGAGTGTGGGATGTACCCTTAGGCAAGTCTTTTTTCTTTCTTTAATACTATTAACAAGAAATTCACACCCAGCCCTACCAGAGTCTTAGTAGTTGTCGCCTCCTATTCTATCACTGAGGAAGTCATAGCTTTTAAAAACAGGACATGACTGCCACACATGTGTACTTCCGTGCGAAGTGGTGGGGTATTGTGTAGGGGGTAGTATGATCGTTTGTGTCCGTTTGCTGTTGTTGTGCCGTGTTAATTGTGTTTTTTTGTCGGTCTGCCCAATATTTTGTGGGTGTGTGTGTGAACCGTTGCACAGAATCGCTTCAAATTGTGTTCGATGGCATCATTGTTATTACCTGAAGCTAATAATGTTCCCACCTTTGAGTAGGTAGTATTGCCGCGCGAAAGTTGGCTTTTAGCCATCCTCTTTCACACTCCGTGTTTCTTTTTGGTTTTGTTTGTTTTTTGTGTGTGGGGTTGTTTGTTTTTTTTACACAAAATTAAACTGATAGTGCGTTTGGTATTTCGTATATTCAACTCCGCACAGAAAACGTATCTTTGTGAAATTCGGGTTGCTCTCCCCCGGAGATCGCGTCGCCGCAAGCGCAGTGCCATCTTTTTTCTTTTTTTTTCTTTTTTCGGGGGTGAGGGGGCGGGGCGTGGAGTGATCGTGAGGGGGTGGACTGGGAAAACCTATCAATTTGGTCATGCCAGTCAGCTGGATTTCTCCCTACTCTCACCAACTTTAAACTACTGTGGGGTTTTTACGTGCTCAGTAAAGCGCACAGGTCAGACTAGCTTTAATTCCCAAACATTCGAAGTATTCAGTCGAACGTTCAGTTCGATTTGGTTTTTTCCTGTCAAACTAGAAAGAAATGGTGAGGCCGGGATTCGAACACGGGTCACTTCACGCATTGAAATTGGCAGGCGAACGCCCTCTATTAGATAAACCACTCTGCCACCTTCTTTACTTACATGTCATTCGAAACACGTTTCCCCCCGTTAGGATAGGGTGGGGGTCTCTCGTACAAATAGTTTCCCACACCTTCTGGGAAGTTCTGGTGCTTGTAACTTCCTCTAATGTACCACTAGTTGCACTCTCTTTGACTCTGCCTTTTCCCTTTGCGTTGCTGTCATTCTGCTATCAGTCTATCTTACTGGTCCATTCTGCTGCCTTTTGTTCTAGAATTTCTTACAAATATTTTTCTTCAGCCGAAGTCGGGACATGCTGAGGGCCTAACTGTTTTCTTAGTTAGGCGCATAACGGCAGCATGACGCATTTCTTACGCTCATAAATTGACAGGACACTGTTTGAGCGATCGAAGAGAGAAGAAAAAAGCAGAAACAGGCGTTTGCTGGGGAAGGTATCGTCGCGTTTCAATGAGGCGTGGGTAAATGCCAGTTTCTTTGCTTTGATTTTTCTGACCAGGCAGGCACAATTTGATAAATAAGCTATCTATGATTCCACAGAGTGTCTGCTCGAATGATGATAAAGGGGGCGTTACCCCCCTTTCCTGTTTTCTTTCGTCTTCTTTCGGGAAACACGAAACGCACGCACGCACATCCGTACGCAGCGCAGGCACCACATATGCGCGCGCCCGCGCCGCGCAGCAATAGACACACCAAAACGTGGGCATTCCGGTACCTAGTCAGAGGAATGGCTAGTTCTGAGTTCATTTGAAGAGAGAGGGAGAGAAGCCTAAAGTACATTGCCCTCCCCCCCCCCCCCCTTCCAAAAAGAAAAAAACAACAAAAAGAACAGAAAAAAGCAGGTAGCCAAGAAAGTTTCTTTTTATTAAAAAGCAGTGTATAAGCAAGAAAGCAGTATGAGCAGTGTAATTCGAAAGGAAAAGAGAAGAAAGAAAACAACCGAAACAAGAAAGCGGGCGGTATGATTTTTAAGAAAAATTAATGTGAATCTTCGCAGCTAACGTAACCCCCCCCCCCCCATCTCTCTCTTCTCTCTCTCTCTCTCTCTCATCTCTCTCTCTCTCTCTTCTCTCTCAGTCTCTCTCTCTCTCTCTCTCGTCAAAATCCTGCATTTTGCCTCATTGAGTTATGATACTTTGTTTTGTCATCGGTTTGATTTTTGTTTCCCTAAGTTGATCATTTTTCTTCATTAATTGTTGTTGTTTATTTTGTTTTGGAGGGCAATTGTGTAAAAAAAAAAGCTACCCAGCTTATCTGTTCTATCCTCATTAAAAACATTCGTATTCGTACTCTCTCTTCTCCTCCTCTCCTCTCTCCTTCTCTCTCGTCATCTCCTTCTCTGTCCGTCTGTCTCTCTCAAGTCTCTCTCTCTCTCTCTCTTCTCTCTCAATAAAGTTTATTGTGCTACGTTTGGGTTGTCCATAAATCCTTTGCAGTTGAGACGTTTTATCGTTAATGACGTAACTCAGTAGTTATTGTTGATCTGAGTTCTTTCGTTATTCATGTGTTTGTGTATTGTGTCATTCTTATTTATGACAACTACAATTATTCTTTATTTTTATTTTTATCTCACCTCCTCCAGTGATATGGGCCAAAGGCCTAATCATTAAACAATGTTTCCATTGTTTGTCCATTGGGTTTCTCTCTCTCTCTCTCTCTCTCTCTCTCTCTCACTCCTCCTATCTCTCTCCCTCCCTCTCCCTCTCTCCGTCTCTCCATCTCTCCTTCCTCTCTCTCGCTCTCTCTCTTTATTCTGTCCAGAGGGCTGGATGTAAAAAAGCATGTTATTGCTTTACTCTGTTACCCTTTATAAATAAAATTCATCAATCAATCAATCTCTCTCGTCTCTCTCTCTCTCATCTCTCCTTCTCTCTCGCTCTCCGTCTCTCTCTCTCCTCTCACTCTCGCTCTCCTCTCTCCTCTCTCTCTCCTCTCTATTCTTTATATATATCTCTCTCATCTCGTCTCTTCTCTCGTCTCTCTCTCTCTCTCTCTCATCTCTCTCTCCTTAAGCGATGCTTTGGCAAGCATAGCAGTGTTTTCACAGAAAATAGTAACAGGTGTCCCCTTTGGGAGGAACCATTGAAGGGAGGGGGTATCAATTTGCCGAATCATTTGTGGCATCGTTTTCTAGTAAAACAACAAATTAAATTTGTTTTTATCTTTTTTCCCCCAACTCAACGGGCCAGAACTCTCTTATCTCCAAGGACTTTCTACTTCAATTATAGTAGAGAAGTCTCTCTGTCTCTGTCTGTCTGTCTATCTATCTCTCTATCTCTCTCTCTCTCTCTCGTCTCTCTCTCTCATTTTCTCTCGTCTCTCTCTCTCTCGCTCTCTCTCAAACTCACTCTCCACTCACTCTCTCTCTCTCTCTGCTCTCTCTCTCTCTCTCTCTCTCTCTCGTCTCTCTCATCCTCTCTCTCTCGTCTATCTCGCTCATCCCTCTCTTCCCCCTTATGATGTTTTTGGTTTAATTATAATAATGATTCCCTTTTCTCTTTTCCTTTTGTTTTTGCTCAAGGATCTAATGGCAAATGGATTATTTTTTTATTTGAATGTATTGCTTTTTGTTGTTGTTTTCCTTATGTTTTGATATTATTTACTGTTCTGCTTAATGAAACACTGTTACCATCCCCCCTTGTCAATATACCCCTCCCGGTGGTAATGACAATAAACAAGTGTCAGTGTCAGTGTCTCCCGTTCATCTCTCCCCCTCCCCCCCCCACGCTCTCTCTCTTCTCTCTCTCTCTGATACTTTTTTTTGCGCAGTGCGTTTGGTGGTGAAGTATACATGTATGTGTGTGCCTCTGTGTGAGTGAGTTAAGAGAGAGTGTGGGGGAGAGGGGGGGGGGGGGGGAGAGAGAAGTCATCAAAGTGGGATGCACCGTATCCGTTATCTGTATTTATAGAAGGACATCCGGTAGATTGAAATAAAATATTATATCTTAGGGTGTTCCATAAGAGAGAGGGAAGAGGAGAGAAGAGAGGGGGGGGGGGAGGAAGGGGACCAGTGAGTTAGAGAGAGAGAGAGTAACTGAGAGAGAGAGAGAGAGTTACATACAGAAAGAGAGAGAGAGAGTAACAGAGAGAGAGAGAGAGAGTAACTGAGAGAGTAGAGAAGAGAGAGAGAGAGAGAGAGAGAGATAAAGAGAGAGAGCGAGAGAGAGAGAGAGAGAGAGAGAGAGAGAGAGCAGCATCAGATGTTCTATGAGGGTACAATGAGTAAGCTTCAAAAAGCACATTTACGCCAATACAAGCCAGAGAGACAGACAAGACTTTGGGGAGATTAGTAGGTGTTTTATTATTATAGATACTGGTTCGTTGATCATACTTCATTGAAAATCCTTCTACAGTATCATGTTTTTCAAGGGGGAAAAAACAAGTAGTCTTTCTGTCTCTCATACATACATTCACGCACGCTGCTCGCACGTTACACACACACTACCACACTACGATCAACACTACACGACACACACACACACACACACACACCCACACAACACACACACACACACACACACACACACTCTGACGATGGCAAAAAAAAACAAAAAAAACTTCACGCTTATTCTTTCATCCTCATTAAAGATCATTTTGACGTGACCTGACTTCACACGCACAGCGCACGCACGCAGGCACGCACTACACGCACCACACACACACGTCACACGCACACGCACACGCACACACACACACACGCATACCAAACACTTTTGTTGGATCGTCTCTTACACACAGCATCCGCTCACGAATACAGCACACACACACACAGCACGCACGCACACTACACGCACATTTCACTCACTTAGCGCCGCACACTAAGCTAATCCTCGATCCACTTTCAGTAGTGTGGGCAGATAATAAATTAAAGTCCACGGGGTGAAAGCCAGAAGGCAGTACAACAACAGAACGAATATAGAAGGCTGATACTACGTTTTAGCTTTCACCCGACGATTATTAATTTAATTAACTTATTTATCACGAAAGGGAGGGGTTGGCCTTTTGGGGACTCTCGTCCTCAAAATCCCTTTGGCCGAGAGAGTGGGTCTATACCCTGATAAGATCTTCTCCACTCCAGTGTACACATTTTGTAGCCCAGGTCCGGGCACGGAACAGCAGACCCCCCTCCCCCCCACAACCCCCCCTCCCTCCGCTAGCCGGCGGTCACTGTCGGGCAAACGACAGAACAGGCAACAACAACGACAACACTACAGAGTGAACGAGGCGATCCACCCACCTGGCTGAGGTGCTTGATGTCGGCGGCCAGGCGCTGCTCCAGCTGGCCGAACTTGAGCTGCTGGTCGTGCAGCTTGCTGTCCACCATGGACGTGTGCTTGACCACCAGGCTGACCACCTCGTCCACCTGCTGCCGCAGCAGCCGCTGCACCTCCGTCCTCAGCAGCTCCTGCAGCCACTGGCCGGTGGACTGGTCGTGCACCATGCTCTCCTTCCAGCCGGACAGGTTGCTGGGCAGTCGGTCTACCCGGTCCTCCTCCCCCTCCTCCCCTTCGTGGCCGGAGTCTCGGGAAGGGTCGGGGAGCTTGTTCAGGTCGGCGTTGTAGCTCATGCGAGATTTGGCCGAAACCACCGAATCCTTGTCCCTGCTGCTGGGTGGTGATGGTGGTGGTGGTGGTGGTGATTGCATGTTGGGGGGTTGGATGGGCAGGTCGTTGTTGTTGTTGGCTGAGCCGTCTCTTTCTGCCGGGTCGGTGATGTTGGCCATCAGCGGAGTGAAGTCCAGGCTGATGCTGTTGTGGTCAGTGGCCGTGTCGTTGACGTCTCCGCTGGACGTGTCGTTGATGTCCGACAGAGCGCTGTACGAGCCGTTGGCTTGGGGCATGGGAGGGGGGGTTGTTGAAGAAGGAGTGACTTTGGAATCCGCTGTGGTTTGTTGAGGCTTGAGGGTGGTTTTATTGGCGTTGTTGTTGTTGAGCGCGTGGTGCATGCGGTCGGCCAGTCTCTGGCCCGAGCTGTTGAGCCTGTTCCTGATGTGCTCCAGCTCGTTGAGCAGCGCGGCCTCTCTCTCCGGGGTGGGCTGCGGGGTGGGGTCACCACCTCGCCCCAGATCGTTCCCGGAGTCGGGCTGATACTTGGGCGGCAGGTGGTTGCTGTGGATGTTGGGGTGGTGGCGCGGCACCATGTTGATGATCTGGTTGAAGGCCAGAGCCTGGTCCCGCACGTAGCGGCCGACGTAGTGCGTGTAGTTGTCGAACAGCTTCTTCACCTCGCCGTGCACCACCGTCTTCACCAGCACCGTCAGCGCCTTCTCCTCCTCCTCCCGGCTTCGCCCCATGGGCGACATCCCCAGCCCCACCCCGCCGCGCTTCTCCCCCAGCCCCGCGGACTGGGGCTTGGAGGCGGAGGAGGAGGAGACCAGGGTCCTGATCTTCCTCAGCTCCTCCTCCAGGCCGTAGATCCGTTTCTCCAGCGCCCCGTCCCCCGCGTTGGCCTCGCTGATGGTGAGTCGTTGGTGGAGCTCCTCCAGCCTCTGCTGGTGGACCTGGCGCTCCTTGCCCAGCGTGTCCTGCAGCTCCTGCACGTGCTGCTTGTACAGCGTCACCTTGGTCTCCATGGCGTTCAGGCGCCGCCTCACGCGCTCCTCCATGTCGCAGGAGGACTTGACCTTGTCCCTGGGCACCACGAAGCTGAGGATGCAGTTGTCCTCCATGCCGCGGAAATCCATGGCCGTCGTGTGCACCGCGGTGAGCAGCGCGGTCACCACGCTGATCGTCAGCATGGTTACGCTTCTCATGGGCACCGTCATGCTGTCCTCTCCCCTCTCTCTCTTTAGGATGATTCCTCTTCGATCTAGTTAGACAATTTCACACAGTGGCCGTCGTCAGGTTAAGGCGGAGTGTTCCGGCTGGCAGTAGAGTTTCGTTTTTTGCCCGGCTAAAACTAAATAAAAGAAGCCGGGCAAAAACCGAACTCCTACTGCTGGAACACTCCGCCTTAACCTGACGACGGCCACTGTGTGAAATTGTCTAACTAGATCGAAGAGGAATCATCCTAAAGAGAGAGAGGGGAGAGGACAGCATGACGGTGCCCATGAGAAGCGTAACCATGCTGACGATCAGCGTGGTGACCGCGCTGCTCACCGCGGTGCACACGACGGCCATGGATTTCCGCGGCATGGAGGACAACTGCATCCTCAGCTTCGTGGTGCCCAGGGACAAGGTCAAGTCCTCCTGCGACATGGAGGAGCGCGTGAGGCGGCGCCTGAACGCCATGGAGACCAAGGTGACGCTGTACAAGCAGCACGTGCAGGAGCTGCAGGACACGCTGGGCAAGGAGCGCCAGGTCCACCAGCAGAGGCTGGAGGAGCTCCACCAACGACTCACCATCAGCGAGGCCAACGCGGGGGACGGGGCGCTGGAGAAACGGATCTACGGCCTGGAGGAGGAGCTGAGGAAGATCAGGACCCTGGTCTCCTCCTCCTCCGCCTCCAAGCCCCAGTCCGCGGGGCTGGGGGAGAAGCGCGGCGGGGTGGGGCTGGGGATGTCGCCCATGGGGCGAAGCCGGGAGGAGGAGGAGAAGGCGCTGACGGTGCTGGTGAAGACGGTGGTGCACGGCGAGGTGAAGAAGCTGTTCGACAACTACACGCACTACGTCGGCCGCTACGTGCGGGACCAGGCTCTGGCCTTCAACCAGATCATCAACATGGTGCCGCGCCACCACCCCAACATCCACAGCAACCACCTGCCGCCCAAGTATCAGCCCGACTCCGGGAACGATCTGGGGCGAGGTGGTGACCCCACCCCGCAGCCCACCCCGGAGAGAGAGGCCGCGCTGCTCAACGAGCTGGAGCACATCAGGAACAGGCTCAACAGCTCGGGCCAGAGACTGGCCGACCGCATGCACCACGCGCTCAACAACAACAACGCCAATAAAACCACCCTCAAGCCTCAACAAACCACAGCGGATTCCAAAGTCACTCCTTCTTCAACAACCCCCCCTCCCATGCCCCAAGCCAACGGCTCGTACAGCGCTCTGTCGGACATCAACGACACGTCCAGCGGAGACGTCAACGACACGGCCACTGACCACAACAGCATCAGCCTGGACTTCACTCCGCTGATGGCCAACATCACCGACCCGGCAGAAAGAGACGGCTCAGCCAACAACAACAACGACCTGCCCATCCAACCCCCCAACATGCAATCACCACCACCACCACCACCATCACCACCCAGCAGCAGGGACAAGGATTCGGTGGTTTCGGCCAAATCTCGCATGAGCTACAACGCCGACCTGAACAAGCTCCCCGACCCTTCCCGAGACTCCGGCCACGAAGGGGAGGAGGGGGAGGAGGACCGGGTAGACCGACTGCCCAGCAACCTGTCCGGCTGGAAGGAGAGCATGGTGCACGACCAGTCCACCGGCCAGTGGCTGCAGGAGCTGCTGAGGACGGAGGTGCAGCGGCTGCTGCGGCAGCAGGTGGACGAGGTGGTCAGCCTGGTGGTCAAGCACACGTCCATGGTGGACAGCAAGCTGCACGACCAGCAGCTCAAGTTCGGCCAGCTGGAGCAGCGCCTGGCCGCCGACATCAAGCACCTCAGCCAGGTGGGTGGATCGCCTCGTTCACTCTGTAGTGTTGTCGTTTGTTGTTGCCTGTCCTGTCGTTTTGCTGACAGTGACCGCCGCCCTATCGGAGGTAGGTGGTGTGGTGGTGAGAGGGGGTCGGCTGTTCCGTGCGGACTGGGCTATCAAATGTGTACACTGGGAGAAGATCTTATCATGGTATAGACCCACTCTCTCGGCCAAAGGGATTTTGAGGACGAGAGTCCCCAAAAGGCCAACCCCTCCCTTTCGTGATAAATAAGTTAATTAAATTAATAATCGTCGGGTGAAAGCTAAAACGTAGTATCAGCCTTCTATATTCGTTCTGTTGTTGTACTGCCTTCTGGCTTTCACCCCGTGGACTTTAATTTATTATCTGCCCACACTACTGAAAGTGGATCGAGGATTAGCTTAGTGTGGGCGCGGCTAAGTTGAGTGAATTTTGCGTGTGTTCGTGCGTGTGTGTGTGTGTGTGTGTGCGTGCGTGTGTTCGTGCGTGTGCGTGTGCGTGCGTGCGTGTGTGCGGTCTGTGCGGGTGCGTGTGTGCCTGCCTCTAGGGGGGTGTTTGCGTGCGCGTGCGTTTGTGAGTCATGTCACGTCAAAATGATCTTTAATGAGGATGAAAGAATAAGCGTGAAGTTTTTTTGTTTTGTTTGGGGGGGGCGGAATCTTGTGTGTGTGTTTGTGTGTGTGTGTGTGTTTGTGTGTGTGTGTGTGTGTAGTGTGTGTGTGTGTGTAATTGTGTGTGTAGTGTGTTTGTACTTGCGAGCAGCGTGCGTGAAGGTATGTATGAGAGACAGAAAGACTACTTGTTTTTTCCCCCTTGAAAAACATGATACTGTAGAAGGATTTTCAATGAAGTATGATCAACGAACCAGTATCTATAATAATAAAACACCTACTAATCTCCCCAAAGTCTTGTCTGTCTCTCTGGCTTGTATTGGCGTAAATGTGCTTTTTGAATCCAAAAGGTTGCTTACTCATTGTACCCTCATAGAACATCTGTGCTCGTCTCTCTCGTCGTCGCATCTCCTCTTCTCTCTCTCCCGTCTCTCATCTCATTCTTCGTCTTCTCTCTCTCTCTCCTTTCTTTCTCTCTAGTTAGTCACTGCTTCTCATTCTCTCTGTCTCTCTCTCTCTGTTACTCTCTCTCTCTCTCTGTAACTCCTGGGCGTTCTCTCATCAGTTTTACTCTCTCGCTCTCTAACGTCACTGTCTCCTTCCTCTCCCCCCCCCCCTCTCTCTCTCCTCTTCCCCTCTCTCTTATGGAACACCCTAAGATATAATATTTTATTTCAATCTACCGGATGTCCTTCTATAAATACAGATAACGGATACGGTGCATCCTCACTTTGATGACTTCTCTCTTCTCCCCCCCCCCCCTCCCCCACACCTCTCTTTAACTCACGCACACAGAGGCACACACATACATGGAGACTTACCACAAACGCACTGCGCAAAAAAAAGTATCAGAGAGAGAGTGAGAGGAGAGGGGGGGGGGGGGAGGGGGGAGGAAAATGGGGAAAGGGGGGATAGGGGAACACTGACACTGACAGCCTTGTTTATTGTCATTACCACCGGGAGGGGTCTATTGACAAGGGGGGATGGTAACAGTGTTTCATTAAGCAGAACAGTAAATCATATCAAAACATAAGGAAAACAACAACAAAAAAGCAATACATTCAAATAAAAATAATCCGTTTGCCATTAGATCCTTGAGCAAAAGAAAAAGAAAATGGGAATCATATTATAATTAAACAAAACATATAAGGGGAGAGAGTGGAGAGAGAGAGAGAGAGAGAGAGAGAGAAGAGAGAGATAGAGAGAGAGAGAGAGAGAGGATAGAGAGAGAGAGTTGAAGAGAGGGCGATAGATATATGGGAGAGAGAGAGAGAGAGAGAGAGCGAGAGAGAGAGAGAGAGAGACAGACAGACAGACAGACAGACCGACAGACATAGGGACTTCTCTACTATAATTGAAGTAGAACGTCCTTGGAGATAAGAGAGTTCTGGCCCGTTGAGTTGGGGGAAAAAAGATAAAAACAAATTTAATTTGTTGTTTTACTAGAAAACGATGCCACAAATGATTCGGCAAATTGATACCCCCTCCCTTCAATGGTTCCTCCCAAAGGGGACACCTGTTACTATTTTCTGTGAAAACACTGCTTATGCTTGCAAAGGCATTCGTAGAGAGAGAGAGAGAGAGAGGGAGATAGAGAGAGAGGAGAGAAGGAGAGAGAGGGAGAGAGAGAGGAGAGAGAGAGAGAGAGAGAGAGACAGAGAGAGAGAGAGAGAGAGAAGAGAGAGAGAGAGAGAGAGAGAGAGAGAGGAGAGGATAGAGAGAGAGATAGATTGATTGATTGAATTTTATTTATCGAGGGTAATAGAATTTAAGCCAATAACATGCTTTTTTACATCCAGCCCCCTCTGGACAGACGACAGAGAGAGAGAAGAGAGAGAGAGAGAGAGAGGAGAGAGAGAGAGAGAGAGAGAGAGAGCAGCGATAGAGGAAAACAATGGACAACAAGGGAAACATTGTTTAATGATTAGGCCTTTGGCCCATATCACTGGAGGAGGTGAGATAAAAATAAAAATAAAGAATAATTGTAGTTGTCATAAATAAGAATGACATAATGCCAGAGACATGAATAACAAAAATGG
>JAGGCT020004036.1:3164687-3181653 GCA_017654935.2 Phymorhynchus buccinoides
AGCCAATGTCATCTCGCGGGGGTCGATCTCGCGAGATTTTCTCTGCGATATCAAGCCGCGCTACTTTATGTCTTAACTCCGGATGTTTTCATTCAAGAATGCAGAGAAAGCATGTAGCGATGTGGGTAAAAAAAGGAAATGTTGTGACGCTCACATCTTGAAGCAAGGGTGAAAGTAGTGAGGAGACATTATGCTTGTGCTGTGAGTCATATATGGTGTAGTGAGTTCATTGTTTTGATCACCCCTGATTTTACGACCGATTTTTTCAAGATTTTTCGGAAGGTCTTAAAAGAGGGGGTCGAACTGTATTCTAAAGCTGGGACAAGATCGTTTCATAATAAAGGCTTCCTACACACACTGGAGTTGTCGCCCGTTCAAATTCAACTTTCCATTCAGAGCATGGGGAACGTACCGGAAGACTTCAGCACTTCATCTGGCTTCTGGGTCCAGTTACCCAAAAAAGAAGACCCCAGCAAAAAACTAAAATCCCTAGAACACAATCATATTACATTATTCTCAAAGCTGGGAACAAGATCGTTTCATAATAAAGGCTTCCTACACACACTGAAAGTGCTCGGCCCCTCCTCGAATTCACTTTCCACTCAAATAACGGTAAAAGGTGCCGGCTCTGTTGTTACCCAAAAAAATAAGACCCAACCAAAACAAAAATCCCAGAAAAATGCATCTATTTCCCATATTCTAAAGCTGGGAACAAGGATCATTTGTCATATAAAGGCCTGAAGTGATCGGTCCGTTCAAATTCAACTTTCCACCTCAAAGCACGGGGCTCTGTGTTACCCACAAAATAAGACCCAACAAAAACTAACAAAATAGAAACACACATATTTACATTATTCAAAGCTGGGAACAAGATCATTTCATAATTTTCCTCCATAATTTTGGGTCCCAGCATAATATTCTCTATGTTGAAAAGTCTTTTCAAACTCAAATATTGGCTATCATCTCAAATGGATTCAGTCCTTTCAATTTTTGAACTACTGATCCGAATGTCAAACTTCAAACACATGGCTATACAATCAATACTAGACAAGATAACTCAATTCAGTTTTCTGGTTATGGACTAGAATATTAGCTCCATCTTCATCTTGTAAAATCAAAATCAAAGATCTCGATCTATGCAAAAAAATTCTATTATTTCTGGAGGTTTCCCATGCAGTGTCACATTTTCGCCTCGTTTTCGTTTTATCATCACAGTTCCCCCACTCTTCTGGACGTTCTGTTGCTTGTAACTTCCTCTAATCTGCCACTCTCCTTTGAGTTTGACTCTGGCCTTTTTCCCTTTTGCTTCTATCATCTACCTATCTTTCTGACTTTATCAAACCTCCCACCTCTCCCCCTTTTTCTCCCAACAAAAATATCTTCCCAATATTTTTTCTCCTTTGAGCCCCTCCGAAGAAATCGAATGCGTCAGCTGTACGCAGAGGGGAGACCGGTAACAAAATGAAAACCGGACACGTGAGACGATAAATCGAGGTCATGTGTGCCCCAATAGCCTTAGCAGCACTCTAAATCCCAGTGTCAAAGAAAACGTTAAAATTTAACAACATCCCTTCTTACTCACCAGTCACTACAAAATTGCATGCAAAAGAAAGAAGAAAAAAAGGTGAATACGTGCTCATCCTGGTGGGAAAAAAGGCAAACCCGAATTTCACAGAGACGGCTCTGTGACTATAAAGTACCTAATACATAGAAGAAGACAGAACAATCATCACGAGCTTTCGCTCAATGCATCGGCCTGGTCTTTCATGTCGCGTTCTCGAATGTTGCTGGTGGCGGTTCTCTCCCTTCCGCGCCCCCGTTTCCCGCCGTCTGGTGCCATTGGACCTCCCTTCTCCTGCCTCTCTTTTTTGCCCCCCGGGGGCGCTGAAACCCCGGCCCACGGCCGTGCCCGAAGGAAAAGTTCCTGCGGGCACTCTGGACAAAGGAAAAATAAAATCAATGTTCTTCATCTTTACTTACAGGTAATCACTGTTTATTATTTCACGAATGTTGAATCATCATAATGTGTAGAATGTTATTTGTCCTTGTATGAAGAAGGAATAAATGTTGAACCCCTTTCGCCCGCCAGCCATTTTTTGCCAAAAAATACCATTAAACTTAACTGGGTAAGGAAATAAAATTGTCAGCAATATGGAATTCCTCTTGACATTATAACATTAGGCCTATCCTTCCTCCCAAAATTAAGAGATAGGGTCTTCGAATACAGGCCCGATTTGATGCCTTTCAGTGAACATGGTGTCAAACATTGTAGTGGCGGTGGGGGAACAATCAATGTTCCATATCCTTCTGACAACAAGGCACCCCCAAAATTTTTGTTACACAAAGTTCCAGATTTTGTTCTATTTCCTACTGCAGTATACTATTAGTTCACATTATAAGGTGCAGGGGTGTCAGTCTGAGAAGAACTATTGCCTTAAAGTCCGAAAAGAAACGGTATAAAGCGCACACCTCCCCAAATTTTAAACAAATTCAGATTTTTGTTCTTCTACTTTCCTACGCAGTTATTATGGGAATCCGGAATAAGGTCGAAAGTACGGTATGCGCCCAAGTTCGAATGTACAGGTGTGCTTAAAGTCGAAAATAAGTAAATGCACACTTCACCTAATGTCGAATTGCAGAGCTGTTTGCCAAACGTCGACATCGGTTGAGCTAGGTCGTAATGCAAGTTGAGCCTAACATCGAATTGCGAAGTTCACCCAAGATCGAATGTACGGTTCAGGCTAAGGTCGAATCCGAATGCAAAGTCGAGCCTAAGGTCGAATTTCAAAGTGAGCCTTAGGTCCGAATTGCCAAAGATGTTAGGCTGCAACTAAACATTCGACCTTAGGCACAACTTTGAAATTCGACCGTTGGGCTCACTGTGCATTCGACTTAGGCTTCAACGATGAATTCGCCTTAGCTCAACCGTACAGTCGACCTTAGCACACTTTGAAATTCGCCGTGGGCTTCGCTGTTGCATTCGACCTTAGGCTCAACGATGCATTCGACTTAGGCTCAACCGTACATTCGACCTTAGGCACAACTTTAAAATTCGCGGTTGGGTTCAACTGTGGCATTCGACCTTAGGCTTCAACGATGCATTCGCCCTTAGTCTCAACCGTACAGTCTACCTAGGCCCACAACTTTAAATTCGACGTTGGTCTCACTGTGCATTCGACCTTAGGCTCAAACGTAAGCTTACATGAATTTTCAACATTAGGCACACATTGTCAGTCATGCCATTTTGTTTCGACCTTAGGCGCAACTAACCATACATTTCGACGTTATTCAGGTCACCCCAGTATATTTATTATCACATGTATGGTGCAACGAACTACACAAAATGAAAAATCCTGAGAGGCCGGGGTGAAAACGTTTTAGGAATTTGTACACACGATCTTGTCTTTTTCTTTCCTCTCATCTGTCCTCTTCCTCTACTCCCTCTCCTTTCCTCTCCCTCCCCTGCAAACCCTCACCCCCTCCCTACCCCCCCCCCCCCCCCCACCTCACCCCTGGTCGCACTAATTGATTGATTGTTCGATTTAATTTAAAGTCTGTTCACAACAATCGATGATATCAGACTTTAAAAAACATAATAAATCATGCATGAAAGTGAGGGGGAAAAAATGTGTGTGTGTGTGTGTGCGTGTGTGAGCGTGCTGTGCAACGGGCGAGCATGACGCATAGTCTGCAGGATTGCCTACCTCTGCTGCAGTTTCCCGGGGACAAAGTACTTAACCCTTTCCCTTGCCAGACATTTTTTTCAGCCCAAAACTATTGGGTAGACATTTCTTATCTGCAATATTGGGAATTCCTCGGTGACATGTATAACATTAGTCCTATCTTACCTCCCGCACTTTAAAAAAAATAGTGTCAATGTAAATATGGTGCCACCCCCCATGCATGGCTCGGTTAATTTCTATTTTTCCGTTTTTGCCTTTTCTTACCATACGTAAAGCTGTGTTTTGGAACATTTTCAGGTAAATACCTTTTTGGAATACTAAACCTTGCTATCCTAACTCCTACAACCAACTCCTACCCCTCACTATCTACTGCCGTACAAAACACGACAGATTTGTCACAAGTCTGTGGTACCATTCGGCGTTCTTTTCCGTCTATATAGGGTTGGGGGGGTAAGGGGGGGTTAGGTTTAAGGTCTAGGGTAATTATTTCCAAAAGTTACTAGGTAAAAATGTTTCCTAATAATACAGCTTTATGTATGGTCAAAAGGCAATAACGTGAACAAATAATGACATTAACCGAGACACAATGGCAGGAGGGGAGTGGCAACACATCTATGAACTCGTTACACAAAAACTAAGTGATCTCTTTTTTTTTTTCCAGTTTCATCCCCATCCATACTTTTCAGAAAACTAGTGTTTATATATTCGGTATGGTGTCCGCTACTCAAAAGGATCGAGGCGTATTCCGAGGTGTTTCCTCCGAGATACCTTCAAAATGAACACATAACAAATTTGGAATCGGAAAATGAACTGAAAACTGCGCCCTTGCCAAAGCAGTGCTCATCCAATTACTTAGTCAGTGAATCAAAACAACGGACAGAATCGGCTGAGGAAGTTGACGAGAAGGGCTTTAGACAATATTCATCGACCCTTGGTGGTATGAGTTGGTGGTTGAGTGAACAGCATACCCTGGCTAAAAGACTCCAGGGCATCATTCCCAACAGCGCGGAAAGCACTTGAACACTATGGTACAAGTGCCATCAGCTTTACGGTGAGAGAACATTACGTGTGTAGATCCGTTTTTTTTTTTATTAGCCACCTGCCGACTTAGTGCAGCCACACACCGTAACCGCTTCGGGGGATTTAAAACTCCCTTTCAATGTCAAGCCATTCATCAGCAAAAATTTACCATTAATATCTTAACCAGGGTAGAGAAAATATTCTGTGTCTTGCAATATTGGGGATTCCTCTGTGACATGCATAAAATAGGGCCTGTCCTTACTTAGCTCTCGCCGAAATATTAAGAGAACGTATTAAGGTCACTGGATACCAAGATCCCTTCATTTTGATGCTTTTTCAGTGACATGGCTGTCAAATCATTGTGGTGGCCAAGAGGCGACAGTGGCGATGAAAGGGTCTAAATGTCTAGGCTCATCGTTGAAATAAACGTGACAGTTTTTTGTGTTCCGTTTTTTCGTTTCATGTCTCCATTTTTCGGTAGAGTGTTTCGCTAAATGCGCGCTTTCAAGGCAAGAAGCAATGGATGACTTTCTCTTCCAAAAGGATCCCTACTTTCGTCGTAATTACGGAAAGTATCGATACTCTTTTTTTACAAACATGTCACGGTTAAATCCTTTTCACAAAAAGGGTGGGGGCCAAAATTTTTTTTTCCACTCGCGACACAGGATCGATCTCCTTCGTCTTAACCCTTTCACATCCAGCCATTTTTCAGCAAAAAAATTTGATTAATCTTATCTGGGTAGCGAAAAAAAATCATCTGCTATAGTGGGGATTCCTCTATGACATATTTAAAGCAAGGCCTACCCTTACCTTCCCAAAATTAAGAAAATAGGGTCTTCAGAAAACAGGCCCTGGATTTGATGCCTTTTAGTGACATGGTTGTTAAACCATTGTGGTGCTAAAGTGCGTATCCGTTGGAGCTTGGTTGAAAGGTCAACCATGTTTGGTGAATATGAGCGTTGTTTTGCATCGTTAACGTTTTGCGAACAAGTATCGAGAGTTTTTCTTGACGCCTTTTTCGGACGTCTACAGTACCATCCACACAGCTTCAATAACCCTCGACCCCCTATCCTTTACTCACTATTGGGATCAAACACACGGCGAGGAGGAGGGGATACCACCTTCCTTCTCCTTCCACTCTCTCCGCCTGTCACCTCCATTCTCCCAACCTTTCCATTTCCCCCTTTTCACCACCACTCCTCCTCCTTCCGTCTCCCTGTATCCCTCCTCCTTCTCAGGGTTTTCTCCAGGATCGGTTGGCGTTTTCTTTGTCGCTGCTGTGAACTGCTTGTCTTGGCGAACTCGCTGTGCTGTTGTGGCTTGCTTGCTGAGCGTTTTTTCCGCCCGCCAATATAGCGGGTGTGGGGCACCGTTTTGGTGCAGGTGGTGTGTGGTGTGTTGCTTGCTGGCCTCGGTCGGCGCTTGTTTCGTTCCACCTCGAGGTGGCTAGTCGGTGAATCCTAGTTTTCTTACTATACATCCTATTTCTCGTTGGTCTGCTTCTCTCATATCGTCCCCTGCTTGTTGCTGTCGGTGCTCGTCTTGTCCCCTACCGTAGCGATGGTTGTGTGGTGGTTCCCCTTTTTTTGACGCTTTTCTTCCTTGTGATTCTTATTATTGGGAGTAGAAAAATCTTATACTCATTGATCATCACTCGTTCGGTGAAGATTCAAAAGTCGCGGCTCGTACTCTCAATTTTGGTAATTTTGAGAAAAATGAAAAAAAAAAACGTTTTAAAAATTAACCGCGTTGACCACAAATGACTTTAACAAAACTCTGAATTATGTGTCAAATTGTTGGGCGCCTCCCACTCACCTCGGTATACGCCTATAGTACCCGGTAACGCCCTTATTCACAGTAATCCCCGCCCCAGTCCGGGTACCCGCTGACAGTAACAGTTTCACCAGGTCCGCAAAATAATTATATTTTTTAAGTCTTTTGTGGCTGAACATACAATTCTCTTAGACCCCTACCACTTTCAGGGCCTACCGATATCTATGACTTTGATCTTGATCGGTATGCCATCATCAGTACGGCCATAAGTCAAAGTACCTACATACTAAGTTTGAATTCCCTAAGACCAACGGTGTGGATGTTACAGCCCCTTAAAGATTTTCGGTTTTCAAGGTCATACGCCAAGGTGAAGGTCATGACGGCGATAATTTATGCGCGGATGCCTTCCTCTCATGGTGACACGCCACCACACAAAACTGGAAACGATTCGGTAAAGCAGTTTGGTCCTTAGACCCCTACCAATTTTCAAGGCATACCGATCTCCCTGACCTTGACCTTGACCTTGATTGGTACTGCCATCATCAGAACGGCCCATAAGCGAAAGTACATCCATGCCAAGTTTCAAGACTCTAGGACCTACAGTGTGGAAGTTATGGCCCCTTAAAGATTTTCGGTACAAGGTTCGAAAGGTCATACACCACGGTCAAGGTCAGCACAGATGCCTTCCTCTCTTGGGGACACACCACCACACAAAATTTGGAGTGATTCGGTCAAGCGGTTCGGGAGATCCTTGGGACAGACAGAAAAGAACAAACAACAAACAAAACAACAATGAGCTGCGTTGTGTCCCCCCCCCTCCCCACGACCCCAATTGGTGGAGGTTTCCGAAAAGTAAGGACTGCATGACCTTCCGAGGGTGCCAAGGATGCTTGATCCCAAATTTGGTGTTGATCAGTCGAGAACTGTGGCCCTCTCCAGCCCACCCCCCTTGAACACGCCCCCCCCCACACACACACAAAAGTACCATCCCACGCCTCCCCCTCCACGCCCCCCCTCCCCCTCCTTCCTCCCCCCTCCCCCCCCACAGCTTCACACGCACTTGCCCTTAGTAAATCCGAACTGGCGTGTGGTCCCACCCCCCCCTCCCAACGACACTCCCCTTGGCGGAGGTTTCCGAAAAGTAAGGACGGCATGACCTTCGGAGTGTGCCAAGGATGCTTGATGCCAAATTTTGTGTCGATCGGTTGAGAACTGTGGCCGTGCATATCGGGACACACAGACAGACAGACAGACAGACAGATTTCGAAAATATATATAATGATAGTACTGTACTAACTATTCTCATGCCAAAAAAAAAACCACCCACCCAAAAAAACCCTTTTTCTCAAGTCATTCTTTGAACATGCAGTCTGTGAAACTATGTGATTTGTTGCAAATGAGTTTTACAGAGAACAGTTTTTGTTGCATTCAAGTTGTACTTCCTTTTGTTTTTTTTACACATGACTATCATTTTATGAAATTCACCTATTATATTTTCTTCAATCAGGCATGAAAACTACTGTTCCCAAAAAAAGAGGAGATTTTTTTCAGCCGATAAATCCTTCCACCCGGATTTTCAGCTAACGTCAGAAGTTTGCCGAAGTTTTTGTTGAGCGGGGGAGCAAGCACTCATATCACAGCATTTCGCATCCTACTTCACCTTCCAACTCTCAAACGGATAGAGCTGTGGGCAGTAACCATACTTCAATTTGATTGGCTGCTATTTTCGTCACTTGCAAAGGTTAAACTTTGTTTGCCTCACACCTAAACATTCTCACTGCATAATAGTAGAAACAATTTTTTGCTTTTCTCGGGTAAGGGATAGGGTAATAGCACAAGGTTAGGGTTGGGTTAGAGTCAGTTTCCATGAAACAACGTAAGTGACTGAAAATGGCCGCTTGCCGTCATCCAATCAAAATGATGTATGGTTACTGCGCACAAACACTTGCATGTCTCTCAATAACCACGCCATTCGCACAGGGTCGTTTAGGCAGGCCATTTTTAGGTCGTTTAGGTGGCCAAGCGCAAGCGTCACTCGTCCAAATATGGACAGCACTGTTTGAGAATAACATCGGGCTCGCAAAAACTGTCGGAGAATAATTTTTTTTTCGGTGGAGATTCCGTAAATTACGACAAAGTTTTCGAGCGGAGACGGTGGCGGAGCTGTTTTCATGCCTGTTTCAATCTGGTCAAATGACCTATGATGTCCTCTGACAAGATTGATCCCTGAAACACACACACAAACACACGTACACAAACACACACGCACAAACACACACACACACCGTACACGACAACACACACACACAAACACATACCACATACCACACACACACAACACACACAAACACAACACATACACAACACACTGTGACACACAAACACGTACACAACACACATGCACACGCACAAACACATACCACACAATTACACACACGCACAAACACATACCAACACACACACACACACAAACACAAAAAAAAACATACACACACACACACACACACACACACCACACACAACACACACCCACACTGACTTTGGGCGTAGGTGGTGGGTGTGGGTGGTGAGACGGTGGAAGCGGAAGTTAGCAGGGTAGTGATGGGCGCGGATCACGTGATGACGCCTGTCCTCAGGACTGGGGAACCTCAGGTCACAGCCCTCCACCAGGCAACGGTACTGACACACACACACACACACAATTTTCAAACGTCATCAATCATCAGAATCTCCACCAGGCAGCACCGTACTGACACACACACACACACACAGTTCAAACGTCATCATCATCCTAATCTCCACCAGGCACCGCGTACTGACACACACACACACACACAGAATTCAAACGTCATCATCATCAAAATCTCCACCAGGCACCGGTGCTGACACACACACACACAGTGTTCAAACCGTCATCATCATCATAATCTCCACCAGGCACCGTGCCTCGACACACACCACAAAAAAACAAAGACAAAAACCACCCACACAGTTCAAACGTCATCATCATTCATAATCTCCACCAGGCACCGGTACTTGACACACACCACACACACAGTTCACACGTCATCATCATCACAATCTCCCCAGGCACCGTACTGACACCACACACACACCCACACACCACAGTTCAAACGTCATCATCATCATCGTCATCATACAACACACATCATAATCCTCCCCCAGGCACTAGGTACTGACACACACACAAACACACACACACACACACAGTTCAAACGTCATCATCATCATAATCTCCACCAGGCACCGGTACTGAAACACACACACACACACACAGTTCAAACGTCAATCATCATCATCGTCGTCGTCCTCAACAACATCATGCATAAAACCTCCACCAGGCAGCGGTATTGACACCCCCACAACACACAGTTCAGTCCATCATCATCTTCATGTCATTGTTGTTATCATCATCATCATCATTGTTGCATCATCAGTCCTCATCATCTACTATCTTTCTAACTTATTGGCCCATTCTCCTGCCTTTTTTCAAAAAAAAATCTTCAAAATAATTTTTTCTCCTTTGAGCTCCTCCGAAATCGGAATGTGTTGGCTGTACGCAACGGGGAGACCAGTGAAAAACTGAAAACCTGACACATACGTACCTTACCCATTATGGCCATATGGCCTGGGAACGCAGAAGAAGAAGAAGAATACTTTCTTTCGAACTGGTCAAAAATGTCACTACGATGTCCTGTAACAAGATTGATCCTTGAAGCAGTACAATTCAAGGTGGCTGGGTGTGTGTACCTGTGTGTTGGGGTGGAGGGCGAAGAGCGTGTGTGTACCTGTGTGTTGGGGTGGAAGGCGAAGAGCGTGTGTGTACCTGTGTGTTGGGGTGGAGGGCGAAGAGCGTGTGTGTACCTGTGTGTTGGGGTGGAGGGCGAAGAGCATGTGTGTACCTGTGTGTTGGGGTGGAGGGCGAAGAGCGTGTGTGTACCTGTGTGTTGGGGTGGAAGGCGAAGAGCGTGTGTGTACCTGTGTGTTGGGGTGGAAGGCGAAGAGCGTGTGTGTACCTGTGTGTTGGGGTGGAGGGCGAAGAGCGGGTGTGTACCTGTGTGTTGGGGTGGAGGGCGAAGAGCATGTGTGTACCTGTGTGTTGGGGTGGAGGGCGAAGAGCGTGTGTGTACATGCGTGTTGGGGTGGAGGGCGAAGAGCGTGTGTGTACCTGCGTGTTGGGGTGGAGGGCGAAGAGCGGGTGTGTACCTGCGTGTTGGGGTGGAGGGCGAAGAGCGTGTGTGTACCTGCATGTTGGGGTGGAGGGCGAAGAGCGTGTGTGTACCTGCGTGTTGGGGTGGAGGGCGAAGAGCGTGTGTGTACCTGCGTGTTGGAGTGGAGGGCAAAGAGCGGGTCGTGGTTCTCCTCGATGTGCAGGTCCAGCAGAAAGGCCGAGGGGAGGCAGCGACGGCAGCTGAGGCACCGGTGACCGTGAGCGCTCTGGTAGTGGTTCTCGTAGCTGAGCACACCAAACCACATCCAAAGAAACAATCCAATCACATCGCATCCAAAGAATCAAAACAATCCAATCAAAACAATCCAATCACATCCAAAGAATCAAAACAATCCAATCACACCACACCCAAAGAATCAAAACAATCCCAGGGTATCCCAATCGTCCCGCAAAACAAGGGGTCTCAGGGACTCCTTCACTTACAGTATAGTGGGTCCTAGGAGGCGGGATGGAGGGTTCCCAGTGGCATTGCGAATGCTATAAATATTTTTTTCTAGTGCATCCCTGGAACCCCCTGCTCATTCTTTTAGAGGGGTCCTTTGGAATTTTAGTGCTTTATAGACCCCCAAATGGAGGTCCCTGGGAGCCCTGATTCCAATCACATCACATCCAAAGAATCAAAACAATCCAATCACATCACATCCAAAGAATCAAAACAATCCAATCACATCCAAAGAATCAAAACAATCCAATCACATCACATCCAAAGAATCAAAACAATCCAATCACACCACACCCAAAGAATCAAAACAATCCAATCACACCCACATCCAAAGATCAAAAAAAACAATCCAATCGACATCGAAATAATCCAATAACATCCAAATGAGTTAGTTATTAATAGTCCCGGCGACACGTAATGTTCTCATGACTCATCCTTAGCTGGTGCATTTGTACCATATAGTTTTCAAGTGCTTCGGCTGTTTGCAATGATCCCTGTAGTCTTTTAGCCAGGGTAGTGTCACACAACAACACTTCACAAGCCTTACCTGAGAAGGGAGGTAAATGTCTGCCTACACCCCACAGCACCGCACGGAATCGTCTCCCTTCTGTCAACAAGAAAAAAAGCACGAAACTTGAAAGAATGAGTGAATGAATGAATGAACGAACAAAAAGGAATCCTCGAAAAGAAAAAGGATATAAAAAGGAGAAAGAGAGAAAGCAAGACTGGAAATATTATACACATCCGCATTGTTTAAAATTCGGGACTTTCCTGGTGGTGGCACTGCCTCTCCGGGCATTACCTCCATGATCGTTCCCACCATCTTTATATCTACAAGTGTCCCATATGTGTCTGTTCCAGACCGGAGGACGTTAAGCCGAATTTCACCAGAAAGACTGGAGATATTATACACATCAGCATTTTAAGAATTCGGGACTTTTCTGGTGTTGCACTGCCTCCGGCCATTGCCTCCGAGATCGTTCCCCCCCCCCCCCCCCCATCTTTTATCATAATGTCCCATCTTGTTCTATTCCAGACCGAGGACGTTAAGCCAATTTTCCCAGAAAGACTGGAAATAGATACACATCATCAGTGTTAAAAATTCGGACTTTCCTGGTGTTGCACGGCCTCCCGGCATTGGCCTCCAGGATCCGTTCCACCATCTTTTTATATCAACTAATGTCCGCATATGTGTCTACTTCCAGCCCGGAGGACTTTAAGCGCAGAATTTCACCACAAAGTACTGGCATTTTCAATCACACATCTGTATTGTTAAATTATTCCGGGACTTTACTGGTGTTGCACTCACTGCCTCCGGGCATTGCCTCCAGGATTGTCCCCACCATTCTTATATCAACTAATGTCCCATATGTGTCTATTCCATACCAGAGAACGTTAAGCAGAATTTCACACAGAAAGACTCGGAAATATTATACACCTCAGCATTGTTAAAAATTCGGGACTTTTCCCTGTGTTGTCACTGCCCTCCGGGCATTGCTCGTCCAGGATCGTTACCAATACCATCTTTATATCATACTAATAATGTTCCCCATAATGTGTCAATTCCAGACCGGAGGACTTAAGCAGAAATTTCATCAGAAAGACTGAATATTATACACTCATATTGTTAAAGACTCGGGACTTTGTTTATGTTGCACAACATCCGGGCATTGCTCCAGGATCGTTCCAACCATCTTCGTCTGGACTAATGTCCCGTAACACGTGACTGTTGCAGACCGGAGGACGTTAAGCCGAATTTCACCAGAAAGACTGGAAATATTATGCACATCTGTGTTGTTAAAAATTCGGGACTTCCCTTGGTGTTGCACTGCCTTCGGGCATTGTCTCCAGGATCGTTCCCAGCATTTTTAGTATCTACTAATGTTCCATATGTTTCTGTTCAAGACGGGCGGACGTTAAGCAGAATTTCACCAGAAAGACTGGAAATATTATACACATCAGCATTGTTAAAAATTCGGGACTTTCCTGGTGTTGCACTGCCTCCAGGATCGGTCCCACCATCTTTATATCTACTATGTCCCATATGTGTCTGATCCAGACCAAGAGGACGTAAGGCAGAACTTTCACCAGAAAGACTGGAATATTCTACACTTATCTGCATTGTTATAAATTCGGGACTTTCCTGTTGTTGCATTGCCTCCGGGCATTGCCTCTAGGATTGTTCCCACCATCTTTATATCAACTAATGTCCCATATTATGTGTCTGTCCCAGACCGGAGGACATTAAGCAGATTTTCATTCAGAAAGACTGGAAAGGCAGAAAGAAAAACAGTTGTAATGCACAAGAGGGCATGCCAAAATTTTAAAATTTCCACCTGCTTCAGGGCTAGTAACTTATTAAGCGTTCAGATATATTGAGATCAGCCTTTTATTGCAGTACCTCCGGGATCTGCTCAAGCTTTGAATGATGGTTGGTTGATGTTTCTCCCATATTGCTGTTGTGTTCACAGCCAAGTGGACGTAAAACCTAAACTTTCATTCAGGGCTAGTGACTGAAAAATGTTACTCGCCAAACACATTTTCCCTTGGCCCTGAAGAAAACAACAACCAAAATTCCTGAAAACACACAACCACACACTAACAGACACACACACACACACACACTAACAGACACACCACACACCCACGATAGTGCACGCAGTAAAATTGAGAATACCACACACACACCACAGAGTCCAACACACAGGGTAAGGGAAGGAGGAGAGGACAAGAGGAAAGGAGTTGAGAGGAAGAGAAAGAAAGAGAGAAAAAAAGAGTGAAAACACACACACACACACAGATCAACACACAGGGGAGAGGGAGAGGAGAGAGAGACAGAGAAAGGAGTGAGAGGAAGAAGGAAGGTGAAACAAAGAGTGAAAAAAAAAACCCCACACGAGTCCAACACCCGGGAGAGGGAAGGAGAGAAGAGGACAAGAGAAAGGAGTGAGAGGAAGAGAAAAGAGGAACAGAGAAAAAAAAGATGAAAAACACACACAACACACAGAGTCCAACACACAGTGGAGAGGGAAGGAGAGAAGGACAAGAGAAAGGAGTGAGAGGAGAGAAACAGAGAAAAAAGAGAACAACCACCACCCACACACAGAGCCCCAACAACACACAGGGGGAGGGAATGAGAGAGAGGACAAGAGAAAAAGAGTGAGAGGAAGAGAAACCAGAAAAAAGAGTGAAAAACACACACACAAGCCGCACACGAGTCCAACACACAAGGGGAGAGGGAAGAGGAGAGGCCCAGAGAAAGAGTGAGAGATAGAAACAGAGAAAAAAAGAGTGAAAAACACACACACACACAAGTCCAAACACCAGGGGAAGGGAAGGAGGAGAGGACAAGAGAAAGGATGAGAGGAAGAGAAAACGAGAAAAAAAAGAGTGAAAAACCACACACACACACAGAGTCCACACACAGGGGAGAGGAAGGAGAAGAGGACAAGAGAAAGGAGTGGAGGAAGAAAACAGAGAAAAAAAGAGTGAAAAAACACACACACACACAGAGTCCAACAACAAGGGGAGCAGGAAGGATAGAGAGGACAGAGAAAGGAGTGGAGAGGAAGCGAACAGTAGAAAAAAAAGAGTGAAAAACACTACACCCCAGAGTCCAACACACAGGGGAGAGGGACGGAGAGAGATGACAAGAGAACGGAGTGAGAGGTAAGAGAAACAGAGAAAAAAAAGAGTGAAAAACACACACACACACAGAGTCAACACACAGGGGAGAGGGACGGAGAGAGAGGACAAGAGAAAGAGTGGAGAGGAAAGAAAGAGAGAAAAAAAGAGTGAAGCTAGGTAGAAGTATGATAAAGAGAAATATAGAGGAGAGTGGTGGGGGAAAGTAAGGTTTTGATTAGGAATTTGTCCTGACATGGGGGGGGGACACAATGGACATTTAACCTATTCACCGCCGAGCCATCTTGAGCCAAAAATGTCCATTTAACTTACTTGGCTATCAGACAATATTTTGTCTGCATATTGTGGATTTCCCTCTGTGACACATATAGAATAGGGTCAATCCTTTACTGCCCAATTTAGAACACAATATCATTGAATACAGACCCCTGGATTTCAAGGGTTTTGAACGACCATAGTTGTTATAGATCACTGTGGTGCAAAATGCGACATTGGCGGTGAAGGGTTAACTTTCAGTTTACTCATTCCATGCTGGCAGTTGCTTCCCTTTGCAAGCGTTCTGTACTGGCCGATTTGCATAGTTGCAAAAAATATTTTCTAAATAATGGTAACAGATACAAACGTGAACTTTACTGATTTGTCAAAAAAAAAAAAGAAAATATGGTACACACTATACAGTACTAACACACCTCACAGTTTCAATCATCCCTTGATTAGTTTGATTTGTGATATTTTGAAATAATGCATGTTTTTGTCAAGCCAGGCAACTTCATATAATAGCGAAAATATAATTCGAAGGTCCCAGATAACCGGCAGCCAGCATCAGTGTCGAGCATGATGACACGTAGTAGTAGTCCCTCTGAGCCACTTGAAGCACGCATGACTGTTAACCTATGAACTATATTTTTAAGTTTCACATGCCGATATCCCGTTACTGTAACGAGGCTTTTGCGCATGCCCTGCGACGAGAGCGCAGTTAGTATAGAAAGAGTTAATAGGCTATGCCCTATAAGCATAACAAACCTGGCACTTGGACATCATCTGAACCAGGAAAAGGCAACCATTTTTTACTCTTAACGCCTGGCTGCAGAGAAAATTAAGAAAAAACATCATTGTACAAATCCCATGACACGAAAAAGACCGCATGACATGCCAATTCCTGCAAATGGTCTGGGGATATAACTCTCTGACTATGTGCGTTAGAGCAAAAACCACATACAGAGTTAATTCTCTTCATCTGATGACATCATCAGTGATATGGTCATCAAGTCGTATGAACTATGATTGAGATTATATAAAATACAAATTAGAGCCCCAGTCGACAACAAAGGCATGTCAGGGCTGTCATCACCACGTTAAAATCTTACCATTTATTAACCCTTGACTGCCGAATAAAAACAATTTTTAATCATTGGGCAAATCATGAATTAAAAACCCTGATAGAGCAATCTAAGAAACTGGTCTGGGGATATTACTCTCTGATTATGTTAGAGCAAAGCCAGCTATCAGTTATTCCTCTTCCTCTGTGATGTCATCAGGGAGGTCAGTACGTAATACGTTGGTGCCGTCAAGGGTTAATTAACATCAGTCAGTACGCGATACTTATACGTGACACTTATATGGCAGTCATGGGGTTAAAAACCAGCTGAGACCAATTTCATGTAAGGCCTATTCGTGCACACATCACGCGGAAATCCCATGCGCAATCCGTAATAAGTGAAAGAAAGAAGGGTAACTAATTTACGAATTGATAGGGGAAATTCAGACAATGTGGCGCAAATCTTTTTCCTTCTTTCTTTTAGTTATTTGCAGATTGCGCGCCGGGTTTCCGCACAGAATCTCCGCTCATGTGTCAGCCCTGAAAGTGGCGAGAGCAAAAAGAAATGCTAGTTTATAATTCACTTCACCCGCCCAACTGCGAGTGGGCAAAACATGTTCTTTCTCGCGCGAGGATTCCCAATCCTTATTTCCAATCAATTTTTCGTCATGCACCGGAAATACGATACGCAATTTGCGTGCTCGCCAGCCGTGTATGTTTTCAAAATGAAACTTCTTCGCTTTCACTTTCAAGTTCAAAGGCATCGTCAGCCATCACCAAAAGGGTACTGTGTTTTCTTCACCATAAAATGTGTACAGTTAGTTTGGCTGTAA
>JAGGCT020004036.1:3182153-3205241 GCA_017654935.2 Phymorhynchus buccinoides
GTTCATTTTATCAAACAAAGATTTAGAAAAAAAAGAACTTCTCAAGAATGAGTTTTTATAACTCCAACTTTCATTTGGACAAAACGGCGGTTCAAAATCGGGCGCCGTTTTGTTCAACCCGCCGTTTTGTCTACAGACGGAATTTGGACAAAACGGCGGTTAACAGCCACATCGTCTGCGACATGCTCAGAATCTTTCTGCTATCAATCTAAACTGTCCATTTTGCTCTGTTGTGGAAAATGAACTACATTTTATATTTGTATTAGGCAAAAAGACGATTATTGTTGATGCCTTATTTATTTAGTTATGTCTTATTTATGTCCCATATGTGTTTTATTTGAATGTGCTTTGCATCTCACCTCTAGTGATATGGGCCTAAGCCTAAATCTTTGATCTTTAAACAATGTGTTCATTGTTTACACACACACACACACACACACACACACACACACACACACACACACACACACACACACACACACACACACACACACACACACACACACACACACACACACACACACACACACACACACACACACACACACACACACACACACACACACACACACACACACACACACACACACACACACACACACACACACACACACACACCTTACATGCACACGCCTGCAGACCACATGCAAAATGTATGCACGCACACATACATGTACACTCCTGTACATGCATAGAAGTGTCAAATAGACAATGTTCGGATACATACAGGCTGCTTTAAAAATAAAAATAAACATATATATGGATAGACAGATAGACAGGCAGAGAGTGAAAGAGACAAACATGCACAGAGACTGACAGACAGGAACAGGGAATGTCAAAGACAGATAAACAGACAGACTGATAGACAGAACGGCAGGAAAGCAGAGACAAAGAAAGACCAACAGACACAAAAAAGAAAGAGAGAGAGAAGAAGCAGATTTGAAATAAAATAGCAAATTTGATTACAAAAAACAATTTTTATCCAAATGTCTTTATAATCGAACATTGCAATCAAGATCTATGTTCTAAAAAATATAGAGTGCTCCTTTTTAGGCTGTTTTTGCTCCTTTTTAGGCTGTTTTCGATCCATGAAGATCTCGTCAGTTAAACACGGCATTAGGATCTTACCCAAGTCATGTGGGATTTTCTCACCTTAACACAGTGGGAAAGTTTCCCTGTTGTATATTGGCAAAAAGCCCCCCCAAAACCCATCACTCAGATAAAACACGCAGTCAACCACTACGGCCCGACTTCGGAAACAGCAATATAGACGCCCATCTATTCCATCTTGTGCTTGTTTGTAACGAAACCAGCAAACCAAAGACAGTAAACATATGAACAATGACTTGCATAAAGACAGTAAGAATATGCCGGGCCGCTTTGTTGCTCCTGCATGCTATTTGCCTTTATTGTTATCAGGAAATGAACTGTTCACCATTAATCCTGAATAAATGCTGTTGAGATGTGCGTGTGTTGAAAACTTCCAAGTCAACCACATTCAATCAAGCTTTGCATAGACTGGCGCCACCACTTGCTCTCTCTCCTGATTTGTGTGCTATCTTAAATTAAACTAGTTACGGTTATTTTGCACACAGGATGACTGGCAGAATAGCAAGCTACTAAAGAACGCTTTCCTCCGCCGTCCTGTGTTCATGGTAGTGACTGTGATGCCACCATATATATATATCAAGCCAAGTCGAGTCAGGGAAACTTTATCATATCAATATATTATTGCTTCAATGTCATTGTCGAATT
Organism: Phymorhynchus buccinoides; assembly: GCA_017654935.2. Classification (NCBI taxonomy): domain Eukaryota; kingdom Metazoa; phylum Mollusca; class Gastropoda; order Neogastropoda; family Raphitomidae; genus Phymorhynchus; species Phymorhynchus buccinoides. The sequence continues at coordinate 3,183,909 of JAGGCT020004036.1, forward strand.
ATTTTAACTGTGCGACATAAAAAAATTTAAAGATAGTCAAATCAATTATAATATTTAGATTTATTTAGATTTTTGTTCTTTTTTGTTTAAGAAAAAATCTTTTATATGACAATTTTATTTACTTCAATAACGTATCTTTGAGAATTGCTGAAAATGCTTTGGTGAGTAATTCTTGTACTACTTACATGCAAAAAATATCAAAATCAACAACAGTTCACTTACGGCTGTGAGCGGCAAAATGACCCCTGTGTTCTTCTAATGTTGAACCATGTACAAAGAATCAGAGGACATAAAATGTAGAAAAAGTTTAGAAAGTATGCTGAGAGTTTGGAGAAGTGGAGGGGGTGGGAGAGGCATGGGGGAAGGAGATGAAAAGGCAAAAGAGGCCACCAAGTCCTGAGGCTGTAGGTGGTGATGGTAATTTGGGTTTGGCTGCTTTGTGGCCATTAAAAACACAACCCAGTTAGTTACCATTCACACTTCAGGAGTTAGTTCTGAAGATAAAATATAGGAAGATAATTTTGCAAAATAAGTTTATTTTTGTGTTTAGAGATGTATTAAGAGTAGAAAACAGCTAAACGTTTTTTTTGTTTTTTTAAAAATTCCGATTTAAAAAAAGGCATGAAGCGGGTATTCAGTTTGTTATTTAAAAAAAAGCATGCAGCAATACAGTTTACTATAATAAGACAGAAAACCACAGCGAGTTCGTTGATACACGCTAGCTGTTTTACAGGGTGGACGCCATAAGAAGACGCCATAAGCCTTAAACATTCACATTCTTTAGCTTTAGTTGATCATTTCACCACGCTAGCTGTTGACAGGGTGGCATTACAAGAAGACGCCATCAGCCTTAAACATTCACATTCTTTAGCTTTAGTTGATCATTTCCCTCTCTCCAATAGCTGCCGGCTTTCAGATTAACGCCTCATTATCTTCTCAAATGTTGGGATTTAGTAACCCGATTGTGAGTAGATAAGAATACAATGCTCTCAACTCATTTTCTTTTAGCAAACGTTTGACAACATCGGTTACAAGCTGTTTATCCTACTTTCTCTCTTTTCAAAATGTGATTTAACAATCATAAATCAAATCAACGGTGTTTCAAACAGACAGGCAGACAGTGGATAGACAGAAGTAAGGGAAAATAACTACTTCAAATCTGGTTTTAGTTGTTTATTATGTCAGTTAGGATTTAAGAGAGCGGGTGGAAGTGAGGAGAGCAGTAATTTCTTTTCGTTCACTTCTTGAAGAAAATATATTCCGCTTGTCAACTGGCAAATAAATATATATTGTGCAAATAGTGAGACAATGCTGGAACCCTTTTAACAGACACGTTGATATAATGTATTCTTTTTTTTGCGTTATCCTGCACTGATATTTTCAGCGTGTGTCGTTTTCATCGGCAGACTGGTAAAAGCAAAAGCAAGTAGCCTACGTCACTCACATGAGATTATGTTAGATGATTGTTGCAATTAATTTAAATAATATTTACCTGTCCAAAAAAGTGATCCACACAGGTGCATAAAACACTTTGTGGTGCACTTTTGCTGGATGAGTGCTTGTTTTTTTTATTAGTGATCTGAGAAAAACGTCCAAAGTTAAAGTTTTTCGTCCTCTTGGCAAAGTCATACGGGACATTACTGTGACTTTTAGATTTGGGGGAAAATTGGGAAAACAAAAAAAGAGATTTTCTGAAAATATAGATATTTTTCTTTTATAATTTATTTTGATTTTGATTCTGTTTTTTATCTTGAATAAAGGTCAAGTTTTTCTTTAGGTGCCATGGCTCGCACAAGACTACTCTGGGTTATAAATATTTACACTTTTGTTTTAAAATGTTGGGCTAAAACTTTTGGTTATTGCTCCCTGAGCTAGGAGATTACAATTTTCAGGACCACTTTAATAAAGTACATAATAAAGTTTTAAAAATCGATTAAGGTCTGAAGACACATGACAACTATTTACATTCGATCTTTATTCTCGACAATGTTTCAAAATAAGCGCAATTATTTTATAGTATAAGTTTCGGCTTTACAAGTCTAAAAGAATTAAGAGTATAATTTACGAAAGCGTATTATATCTTGGCGTGTGACGTGTAAATTATGAGAGAGCGAGGGTCCCTTAATTTAGTTAAAATTTACAAACCCTTGGAATGCTTTAAAAATGGTGGCCAAAATATAAGAGATTTCGCCAGCCAGACCCCGCCGTACTATTTAGAAGCATGATTGACTTTGTAAAAGCAATGTTTATAGTTTTTAATTTACATATTAATGGCTAAAAAACCGTAGTGACAGGAGTCAAATAGATGGTCTATATCGAAGGTTTTCCCACACTCCATGTGGTTTTTACAAAATTACAAGGATATGAAGGAGTTCTTAGTCTAAAAATTAAGGATTGTAGTGACAGCTGTATTTGTTTTAGAAAAAGACCATCCTGTTGGAACGCTACTGTTTTTAATTTGCCCTTTGCTTCTTTAATTGAAAGTTTTATATTTGTTACCCCACCGGATTTTCCCATAGCTGCACTTTTAGCTGCTCTGTCGGTCTGATCATTGCCTATTATGCTGCTATGGGACGGTATCCATGTTAGCTGTAGGGCTGTACCTTTTATTGATATTTGATGTAATAGTATTCTAATTTCATTTACGATTTCCAGCCTGTTTTTATTTTCTTCCCGAAGGGCCTGAATAGAAGGTAGGGAGTCTGAAAATTACAACGTTTGGTGGAGGGTTAGCTAAATTATTTAGGAAGTTCTAGTAGTGCCTATAATTCTGCGCTTCATTCCATAATAATTGCAATTAATTCCATAATAGCTATATCATCTGCGTACATATAGATTTTTTTATATTTTTTATTTTTTTCATGCAGCATAATATTGAATAACGTTGGGGAACGCCCATATCTAAAAAATGAATTTCCGAAAGGGACTCACATTTTTTTTGTTTCGTAGGAAGGTTTTTATGAAATTAAAGGTATTGCCCTCGATACCGAGCCTGTTAAAATTTAGTTGGAAAGATTTTGTAATTTTGAGTGCAGGAATGGTAAATGCACATCCTCTTTTATGATTGATTTTTGAACCGTCCGTAAAAATATGTAAAAATTCTTTTAGGCTTTCGACGTTTTCTTTAGCGGCTATGCTTATGAGATTGACTTCTTTAGAATACATTTAATTTAAAGTTGTATCGTATTGTATCTCCTCCTTCTCGCACTTCAGAAAAGCCGCCGCGGGACGGGGAAAACATCTTCCAACTTTATCACTGGTGAAACACTGTTTTGACACCCCCCCTCCTGGTATCAAACTGCCTGGTGAGAAGCACCTTTGATCCACGGCCCCCTCCACTAGTGTGTAGATGACAAGAAACAATAAACCACTTGGTCTGGAAGTACTCATGTGCTGAAATAATGAGGGGTGAAAACTGACTCAGACCAACGACGTAGCGATTGTGGTTGACCTAGTGATAACATAAAGCTGTCTGCAATGCATGTGTCAAAGGAGTGTGGTGGCATTGTTGTTAAAATAAACACAATACCTCACTGTTTTGATTGGTACAGTTTAAAAGCAGTGTTTGTCAGGCGAAGATGAAATGTTTATATCACAGGTGTTACATACGACGCTAGAGGATTAACATTAGTCAAAATCGTCATCGTAATAGTAATCTAAGTATTCTTGTTGCAATTTGACTCAAAGGGAGTAAATATGGAGAAATTTGCTGCAGAGAAAAAGTCATGTTACGTTTCTTTTACATTTTGCTTGGTCTCCTCTAAATTTAAGCAATTATTATTGCTATTTGTGCCTGCACACATAGGCCTACACACACACACACACACACACACACACACACACACACACACACACACACACACACACACACAATCCAGAAGACAATCCAGTAGAAATTATAGAATTCCGATTATTCTAATTTGTACTAGTAGGATTCCGAATCCTACTGGATTCCAGTTTCTACTGTGACACATACATGGCTAATCGTTTACATGCTACAATTGTTTATTTTATACAAATGGCCCGGGTCTTCATAATAGCACTTCAAAATGTCTCCCAGTGATGATGATCGTGAATATATATGGTTTAAAGTGGTCTACAGCCGGCCAACTGTTTTCAAGCTATGGCTATTTGTTTGGGGGTTACAGTCATAATTCATAATTATAACGACTTTAAGGTCAAATATAAAGGTCACGGTCAAGTGGCTTTTAAATGTCTCCAACTGCATTCCTTGGGTCATGCTGATCAGGAATATATATGGTTTTGTGGTGTCCGATCTACAGCCACAGGTAAAAAAAGAGAAGTTCAAAAGTCAAGGTCAAGGTCATTAGGATAATCAATACTTTGCACCACACATGACGTTAAGGTAGTCTGCCTACCTGCCAACTTTGAAGCCAGTAACTGAAAAAATGTGAATGATGTAGCCAAAACACCAACTTGACACCGCCAAGGTGTCCTTGACCGTGATTGGTTCCCAATATTCTAAATCACCATTAGCAAATGCTCGCACATCCCAATTTTTAAAAGTGTAAGTCGAATGGTGCGAACGAAAAAGTTCGGTTTTCAAAGTCAAACTTCAAGATCAAGGTCAGCACGTTTATATTGTTTCAATGGAGCCATTCCTGCACACCACCACACAAAATTCGAACTGGATCATGATACAGCTCGGACATTAAATATATAGCACAGAGAAGGATATTTCGGTTTTGTGAGTCTTCCTTGGTGGAGGTTTGCACTGGGAGTTCCCAATTTCTATGGGACCATATAGATACCATGACAACCCCCAACACAAAATTTGAAATGATTCTGTCTAAAAGGGGCATGAATTACAGGGCACACATATTTTACAGAAAAGTGAGTCTGCCTTGGCGGAGATTTGAACTGGAGATTTAAATTTTCTATGGGACCATATCTGCAGCATGATGCACTATCACACAAAATTTGAAGCAATTCTGTACTCCAATTCAAATAATCAAACAATCTTGTTTAACTCTTCATGTCAGTTTGAAATGTTACTGCATGTCCCACCCCCCTCCCTCCCATCTTATATATCTGCTAATAATGTAATTTTTACATGCACTCAGTTAGATTTGTATGAATAGATGTGTAGGGAAATCACATAAATACTTCAATAGCTATCTGCTGTAGGCTTAAAATTTCACACACACACATTTTGTTGTTTTTTTGTTTTGTTTTGTTGTCTATTAATGTTGTTGTTGTCTATTATTGTCTGTTATCACAAACAGACGTAAAACTAAAGAACGAACACACACATGCGCCAAATTAATTTGATCATAGATGAAAATCAACGTCATTTTCTATGAAAACATTAGCGACGTTAATCCACACAGGGATTGTCTGGTTGCTTATGTGTGTTTTTAAACAAGCATAGTGGTACTCACAACTGATCATCGATCGTCTGCGCAAATATTGATCGATCTTGAGGCTATCAATAAATTGATCGATCAATTGCGCAAGAAGATTGCTTGATTTTTGGTCGATGGCATATTCGATAGTGTAAATTCGTATATGGCACTAATGCTTTGCTTTACATGCAGGCATTTCGAATACAAGAAAATGTTCTTCATACTTTATAATAGTGATTGACATGTGTAAAGTAACATCAATACTGTATTTGTGTTTGTAATCTCCTATGATAAGGTGTCCACAATCCTTAAGGTATATTAATGTGTCACTTTATGTGCGGTTCTAAAACATACAGATGATTAAAGTCATGGAAGTTCAGCTTAACGTCGCGTATCGGCTTTCGCCATGTACGACGGGCTGAACAAACCAACCATGGTATAAACAAAAATTTATGTTCCTGAATCACTGTCTTAGCCAAAAGGCCAAGAAGCGATCAGGATTTGTTTTTATTAAAGTCATTATTGTCTGGAGGTCTTATATTTGGCTCAAGGGCCAGCCACACCGCATTCGATTCAATCGAAATGCGATACGATTGTGACGATGTATGCGAAAATGCTCCTGTCTAAAAAATAATGATGGTATTTCCACTCACTATACTCGTGTACATCCCAGTATATGAATCAAATGAAATGTTTGATTAAAAAAAAACCCAAATATTTCATCAGATTCGTGTACGGAGGACTACAAATATAGTGAACATATCTAGTAGGATTTCATCAGATTTATTTATACAGTAGAATTTCACGAGAATCATGCCTCACAAATGTCACAATCCGATCGCATTGATATCGAATCGTATGCAGTGTGGCTGGCCCTTTGGTTACATGTTGTGTTCCAGGAGACTTAAACTCTTTTGCTCTTGTACGAGGGGCACTTTTGCAATGTGGATCACTGGCAGTGTGCATCCTCCTTCTGGCTAGTCAAACTTTTAGAAGAGTCCCTCACTAGAACACATACACGTGGATATCCTTTCAACCCAAATGGTTATGGCACCAGACCAGCTCAAGTATGTCAAAAATAGTGCCCTCAAAGAACGCTGAAGCATCTTCGACTTTCTATAATTGCTTGCCCCTTCAGTGACACTGACCACTGGTTAACGACATCAAAATTTGTTCATTTGAACTCCTATGTGTAGTCAAACAGTGAAAATAGGCCAAAGTGACCACTGGTCAGTGACACTGACCACATCAACAATTGTTCATATGATCTCCTAATACACTAATTAGCATTCAAACGGTAAAATTAGGCCAAAGTGACCAGTGTCAGTGGTCAGCTTGTTCATTTTATCAAACAAAGATTTAGAAAAAAAAGAACTTCTCAAGAATGAGTTTTTATAACTCCAACTTTCATTTGGACAAAACGGCGGTTCAAAATCGGGCGCCGTTTTGTTCAACCCGCCGTTTTGTCTACAGACGGAATTTGGACAAAACGGCGGTTAACAGCCACATCGTCTGCGACATGCTCAGAATCTTTCTGCTATCAATCTAAACTGTCCATTTTGCTCTGTTGTGGAAAATGAACTACATTTTATATTTGTATTAGGCAAAAAGACGATTATTGTTGATGCCTTATTTATTTAGTTATGTCTTATTTATGTCCCATATGTGTTTTATTTGAATGTGCTTTGCATCTCACCTCTAGTGATATGGGCCTAAGCCTAAATCTTTGATCTTTAAACAATGTGTTCATTGTTTACACACACACACACACACACACACACACACACACACACACACACACACACACACACACACACACACACACACACACACACACACACACACACACACACACACACACACACACACACACACACACACACACACACACACACACACACACACACACACACACACACACACACACACACACACACACACACACACACCTTACATGCACACGCCTGCAGACCACATGCAAAATGTATGCACGCACACATACATGTACACTCCTGTACATGCATAGAAGTGTCAAATAGACAATGTTCGGATACATACAGGCTGCTTTAAAAATAAAAATAAACATATATATGGATAGACAGATAGACAGGCAGAGAGTGAAAGAGACAAACATGCACAGAGACTGACAGACAGGAACAGGGAATGTCAAAGACAGATAAACAGACAGACTGATAGACAGAACGGCAGGAAAGCAGAGACAAAGAAAGACCAACAGACACAAAAAAGAAAGAGAGAGAGAAGAAGCAGATTTGAAATAAAATAGCAAATTTGATTACAAAAAACAATTTTTTATCCAAATGTCTTTATAATCGAACATTGCAATCAAGATCTATGTTCTAAAAAATATAGAGTGCTCCTTTTTAGGCTGTTTTTGCTCCTTTTTAGGCTGTTTTCGATCCATGAAGATCTCGTCAGTTAAACACGGCATTAGGATCTTACCCAAGTCATGTGGGATTTTCTCACCTTAACACAGTGGGAAAGTTTCCCTGTTGTATATTGGCAAAAAGCCCCCCCAAAACCCATCACTCAGATAAAACACGCAGTCAACCACTACGGCCCGACTTCGGAAACAGCAATATAGACGCCCATCTATTCCATCTTGTGCTTGTTTGTAACGAAACCAGCAAACCAAAGACAGTAAACATATGAACAATGACTTGCATAAAGACAGTAAGAATATGCCGGGCCGCTTTGTTGCTCCTGCATGCTATTTGCCTTTATTGTTATCAGGAAATGAACTGTTCACCATTAATCCTGAATAAATGCTGTTGAGATGTGCGTGTGTTGAAAACTTCCAAGTCAACCACATTCAATCAAGCTTTGCATAGACTGGCGCCACCACTTGCTCTCTCTCCTGATTTGTGTGCTATCTTAAATTAAACTAGTTACGGTTATTTTGCACACAGGATGACTGGCAGAATAGCAAGCTACTAAAGAACGCTTTCCTCCGCCGTCCTGTGTTCATGGTAGTGACTGTGATGCCACCATATATATATATCAAGCCAAGTCGAGTCAGGGAAACTTTATCATATCAATATATTATTGCTTCAATGTCATTGTCGAATTATTTTAACTGTGCGACATAAAAAAATTTAAAGATAGTCAAATCAATTATAATATTTAGATTTATTTAGATTTTTGTTCTTTTTTGTTTAAGAAAAAATCTTTTATATGACAATTTTATTTACTTCAATAACGTATCTTTGAGAATTGCTGAAAATGCTTTGGTGAGTAATTCTTGTACTACTTACATGCAAAAAATATCAAAATCAACAACAGTTCACTTACGGCTGTGAGCGGCAAAATGACCCCTGTGTTCTTCTAATGTTGAACCATGTACAAAGAATCAGAGGACATAAAATGTAGAAAAAGTTTAGAAAGTATGCTGAGAGTTTGGAGAAGTGGAGGGGGTGGGAGAGGCATGGGGGAAGGAGAATGAAAAGGCAAAAGAGGCCACCAAGTCCTGAGGCTGTAGGTGGTGATGGTAATTTGGGTTTGGCTGCTTTGTGGCCATTAAAAACACAACCCAGTTAGTTACCATTCACACTTCAGGAGTTAGTTCTGAAGATAAAATATAGGAAGATAATTTTGCAAAATAAGTTTATTTTTGTGTTTAGAGATGTATTAAGAGTAGAAAACAGCTAAACGTTTTTTTTGTTTTTTTAAAAATTCCGATTTAAAAAAAGGCATGAAGCGGGTATTCAGTTTGTTATTTAAAAAAAAGCATGCAGCAATACAGTTTACTATAATAAGACAGAAAACCACAGCGAGTTCGTTGATACACGCTAGCTGTTTTACAGGGTGGACGCCATAAGAAGACGCCATAAGCCTTAAACATTCACATTCTTTAGCTTTAGTTGATCATTTCACCACGCTAGCTGTTGACAGGGTGGCATTACAAGAAGACGCCATCAGCCTTAAACATTCACATTCTTTAGCTTTAGTTGATCATTTCCCTCTCTCCAATAGCTGCCGGCTTTCAGATTAACGCCTCATTATCTTCTCAAATGTTGGGATTTAGTAACCCGATTGTGAGTAGATAAGAATACAATGCTCTCAACTCATTTTCTTTTAGCAAACGTTTGACAACATCGGTTACAAGCTGTTTATCCTACTTTCTCTCTTTTCAAAATGTGATTTAACAATCATAAATCAAATCAACGGTGTTTCAAACAGACAGGCAGACAGTGGATAGACAGAAGTAAGGGAAAATAACTACTTCAAATCTGGTTTTAGTTGTTTATTATGTCAGTTAGGATTTAAGAGAGCGGGTGGAAGTGAGGAGAGCAGTAATTTCTTTTCGTTCACTTCTTGAAGAAAATATATTCCGCTTGTCAACTGGCAAATAAATATATATTGTGCAAATAGTGAGACAATGCTGGAACCCTTTTAACAGACACGTTGATATAATGTATTCTTTTTTTTGCGTTATCCTGCACTGATATTTTCAGCGTGTGTCGTTTTCATCGGCAGACTGGTAAAAGCAAAAGCAAGTAGCCTACGTCACTCACATGAGATTATGTTAGATGATTGTTGCAATTAATTTAAATAATATTTACCTGTCCAAAAAAGTGATCCACACAGGTGCATAAAACACTTTGTGGTGCACTTTTGCTGGATGAGTGCTTGTTTTTTTTATTAGTGATCTGAGAAAAACGTCCAAAGTTAAAGTTTTTCGTCCTCTTGGCAAAGTCATACGGGACATTACTGTGACTTTTAGATTTGGGGGAAAATTGGGAAAACAAAAAAAGAGATTTTCTGAAAATATAGATATTTTTCTTTTATAATTTATTTTGATTTTGATTCTGTTTTTTTCTTGAATAAAGGTCAAGTTTTTCTTTAGGTGCCATGGCTCGCACAAGACTACTCTGGGCTATAAATATTTACACTTTTGTTTTAAAATGTTGGGCTAAAACTTTTGGTTATTGCTCCCTGAGCTAGGAGATTACAATTTTCAGGACCACTTTAATAAAGTACATAATAAAGTTTTAAAAATCGATTAAGGTCTGAAGACACATGACAACTATTTACATTCGATCTTTATTCTCGACAATGTTTCAAAATAAGCGCAATTATTTTATAGTATAAGTTTCGGCTTTACAAGTCTAAAAGAATTAAGAGTATAATTTACGAAAGCGTATTATATCTTGGCGTGTGACGTGTAAATTATGAGAGAGCGAGGGTCCCTTAATTTAGTTAAAATTTACAAACCCTTGGAATGCTTTAAAAATGGTGGCCAAAATATAAGAGATTTCGCCAGCCAGACCCCGCCGTACTATTTAGAAGCATGATTGACTTTGTAAAAGCAATGTTTATAGTTTTTAATTTACATATTAATGGCTAAAAAACCGTAGTGACAGGAGTCAAATAGATGGTCTATATCGAAGGTTTTCCCACACTCCATGTGGTTTTTACAAAATTACAAGGATATGAAGGAGTTCTTAGTCTAAAAATTAAGGATTGTAGTGACAGCTGTATTTGTTTTAGAAAAAGACCATCCTGTTGGAACGCTACTGTTTTTAATTTGCCCTTTGCTTCTTTAATTGAAAGTTTTATATTTGTTACCCCACCGGATTTTCCCATAGCTGCACTTTTAGCTGCTCTGTCGGTCTGATCATTGCCTATTATGCTGCTATGGGACGGTATCCATGTTAGCTGTAGGGCTGTACCTTTTATTGATATTTGATGTAATAGTATTCTAATTTCATTTACGATTTCCAGCCTGTTTTTATTTTCTTCCCGAAGGGCCTGAATAGAAGGTAGGGAGTCTGAAAATTACAACGTTTGGTGGAGGGTTAGCTAAATTATTTAGGAAGTTCTAGTAGTGCCTATAATTCTGCGCTTCATTCCATAATAATTGCAATTAATTCCATAATAGCTATATCATCTGCGTACATATAGATTTTTTTATATTTTTTATTTTTTTCATGCAGCATAATATTGAATAACGTTGGGGAACGCCCATATCTAAAAAATGAATTTCCGAAAGGGACTCACATTTTTTTTGTTTCGTAGGAAGGTTTTTATGAAATTAAAGGTATTGCCCTCGATACCGAGCCTGTTAAAATTTAGTTGGAAAGATTTTGTAATTTTGAGTGCAGGAATGGTAAATGCACATCCTCTTTTATGATTGATTTTTGAACCGTCCGTAAAAATATGTAAAAATTCTTTTAGGCTTTCGACGTTTTCTTTAGCGGCTATGCTTATGAGATTGACTTCTTTAGAATACATTTAATTTAAAGTTGTATCGTATTGTATCTCCTCCTTCTCGCACTTCAGAAAAGCCGCCGCGGGACGGGGAAAACATCTTCCAACTTTATCACTGGTGAAACACTGTTTTGACACCCCCCCTCCTGGTATCAAACTGCCTGGTGAGAAGCACCTTTGATCCACGGCCCCCTCCACTAGTGTGTAGATGACAAGAAACAATAAACCACTTGGTCTGGAAGTACTCATGTGCTGAAATAATGAGGGGTGAAAACTGACTCAGACCAACGACGTAGCGATTGTGGTTGACCTAGTGATAACATAAAGCTGTCTGCAATGCATGTGTCAAAGGAGTGTGGTGGCATTGTTGTTAAAATAAACACAATACCTCACTGTTTTGATTGGTACAGTTTAAAAGCAGTGTTTGTCAGGCGAAGATGAAATGTTTATATCACAGGTGTTACATACGACGCTAGAGGATTAACATTAGTCAAAATCGTCATCGTAATAGTAATCTAAGTATTCTTGTTGCAATTTGACTCAAAGGGAGTAAATATGGAGAAATTTGCTGCAGAGAAAAAGTCATGTTACGTTTCTTTTACATTTTGCTTGGTCTCCTCTAAATTTAAGCAATTATTATTGCTATTTGTGCCTGCACACATAGGCCTACACACACACACACACACACACACACACACACACACACACACACACACACACACACACACACACACACACACACACACACACACACACACACACACACACACACACACACACACACACACACACACACACACACACACACACACACACACACACACACACACACACACACACACACACACACAATCCAGAAGACAATCCAGTAGAAATTATAGAATTCCGATTATTCTAATTTGTACTAGTAGGATTCCGAATCCTACTGGATTCCAGTTTCTACTGTGACACATACATGGCTAATCGTTTACATGCTACAATTGTTTATTTTATACAAATGGCCCGGGTCTTCATAATAGCACTTCAAAATGTCTCCCAGTGATGATGATCGTGAATATATATGGTTTAAAGTGGTCTACAGCCGGCCAACTGTTTTCAAGCTATGGCTATTTGTTTGGGGGTTACAGTCATAATTCATAATTATAACGACTTTAAGGTCAAATATAAAGGTCACGGTCGAGTGGCTTTTAAATGTCTCCAACTGCATTCCTTGGGTCATGCTGATCAGGAATATATATGGTTTTGTGGTGTCCGATCTACAGCCACAGGTAAAAAAAGAGAAGTTCAAAAGTCAAGGTCAAGGTCATTAGGATAATCAATACTTTGCACCACACATGACGTTAAGGTAGTCTGCCTACCTGCCAACTTTGAAGCCAGTAACTGAAAAAATGTGAATGATGTAGCCAAAACACCAACTTGACACCGCCAAGGTGTCCTTGACCGTGATTGGTTCCCAATATTCTAAATCACCATTAGCAAATGCTCGCACATCCCAATTTTTAAAAGTGTAAGTCGAATGGTGCGAACGAAAAAGTTCGGTTTTCAAAGTCAAACTTCAAGATCAAGGTCAGCACGTTTATATTGTTTCAATGGAGCCATTCCTGCACACCACCACACAAAATTCGAACTGGATCATGATACAGCTCGGACATTAAATATATAGCACAGAGAAGGATATTTCGGTTTTGTGAGTCTTCCTTGGTGGAGGTTTGCACTGGGAGTTCCCAATTTCTATGGGACCATATAGATACCATGACAACCCCCAACACAAAATTTGAAATGATTCTGTCTAAAAGGGGCATGAATTACAGGGCACACATATTTTACAGAAAAGTGAGTCTGCCTTGGCGGAGATTTGAACTGGAGATTTAAATTTTCTATGGGACCATATCTGCAGCATGATGCACTATCACACAAAATTTGAAGCAATTCTGTACTCCAATTCAAATAATCAAACAATCTTGTTTAACTCTTCATGTCAGTTTGAAATGTTACTGCATGTCCCACCCCCCTCCCTCCCATCTTATATATCTGCTAATAATGTAATTTTTACATGCACTCAGTTAGATTTGTATGAATAGATGTGTAGGGAAATCACATAAATACTTCAATAGCTATCTGCTGTAGGCTTAAAATTTCACACACACACATTTTTTGTTGTTTTTTTGTTTTGTTTTGTTGTCTATTAATGTTGTTGTTGTCTATTATTGTCTGTTATCACAAACAGACGTAAAACTAAAGAACGAACACACACATGCGCCAAATTAATTTGATCATAGATGAAAATCAACGTCATTTTCTATGAAAACATTAGCGACGTTAATCCACACAGGGATTGTCTGGTTGCTTATGTGTGTTTTTAAACAAGCATAGTGGTACTCACAACTGATCATCGATCGTCTGCGCAAATATTGATCGATCTTGAGGCTATCAATAAATTGATCGATCAATTGCGCAAGAAGATTGCTTGATTTTTGGTCGATGGCATATTCGATAGTGTAAATTCGTATATGGCACTAATGCTTTGCTTTACATGCAGGCATTTCGAATACAAGAAAATGTTCTTCATACTTTATAATAGTGATTGACATGTGTAAAGTAACATCAATACTGTATTTGTGTTTGTAATCTCCTATGATAAGGTGTCCACAATCCTTAAGGTATATTAATGTGTCACTTTATGTGCGGTTCTAAAACATACAGATGATTAAAGTCATGGAAGTTCAGCTTAACGTCGCGTATCGGCTTTCGCCATGTACGACGGGCTGAACAAACCAACCATGGTATAAACAAAAATTTATGTTCCTGAATCACTCTTAGCCAAAAGGCCAAGAAGCGATCAGGATTTGTTTTTATTAAAGTCATTATTGTCTGGAGGTCTTATATTTGGCTCAAGGGCCAGCCACACCGCATTCGATTCAATCGAAATGCGATACGATTGTGACGATGTATGCGAAAATGCTCCTGTCTAAAAAATAATGATGGTATTTCCACTCACTATACTCGTGTACATCCCAGTATATGAATCAAATGAAATGTTTGATTAAAAAAAACCCAAATATTTCATCAGATTCGTGTACGGAGGACTACAAATATAGTGAACATATCTAGTAGGATTTCATCAGATTTATTTATACAGCAGAATTTCACGAGAATCATGCCTCACAAATGTCACAATCCGATCGCATTGATATCGAATCGTATGCAGTGTGGCTGGCCCTTTGGTTACATGTTGTGTTCCAGGAGACTTAAACTCTTTTGCTCTTGTACGAGGGGCACTTTTGCAATGTGGATCACTGGCAGTGTGCATCCTCCTTCTGGCTAGTCAAACTTTTAGAAGAGTCCCTCACTAGAACACATACACGTGGATATCCTTTCAACCCAAATGGTTATGGCACCAGACCAGCTCAAGTATGTCAAAAATAGTGCCCTCAAAGAACGCTGAAGCATCTTCGACTTTCTATAATTGCTTGCCCCTTCAGTGACACTGACCACTGGTTAACGACATCAAAATTTGTTCATTTGAACTCCTATGTGTAGTCAAACAGTGAAAATAGGCCAAAGTGACCACTGGTCAGTGACACTGACCACATCAACAATTGTTCATATGATCTCCTAATACACTAATTAGCATTCAAACGGTAAAATTAGGCCAAAGTGACCAGTGTCAGTGGTCAGCTTGTTCATTTTATCAAACAAAGATTTAGAAAAAAAAGAACTTCTCAAGAATGAGTTTTTATAACTCCAACTTTCATTTGGACAAAACGGCGGTTCAAAATCGGGCGCCGTTTTGTTCAACCCGCCGTTTTGTCTACAGACGGAATTTGGACAAAACGGCGGTTAACAGCCACATCGTCTGCGACATGCTCAGAATCTTTCTGCTATCAATCTAAACTGTCCATTTTGCTCTGTTGTGGAAAATGAACTACATTTTATATTTGTATTAGGCAAAAAGACGATTATTGTTGATGCCTTATTTATTTAGTTATGTCTTATTTATGTCCCATATGTGTTTTATTTGAATGTGCTTTGCATCTCACCTCTAGTGATATGGGCCTAAGCCTAAATCTTTGATCTTTAAACAATGTGTTCATTGTTACACACACACACACACACACACACACACACACACACACACACACACACACACACACACACACACACACACACACACACACACACACACACACACACACACACACACACACACACACACACACACACACACACACACACACACACACACACACACACACACACACACACACACACACACACACACACACACACACACACACACCTTACATGCACACGCCTGCAGACCACATGCAAAATGTATGCACGCACACATACATGTACACTCCTGTACATGCATAGAAGTGTCAAATAGACAATGTTCGGATACATACAGGCTGCTTTAAAAATAAAAATAAACATATATATGGATAGACAGATAGACAGGCAGAGAGTGAAAGAGACAAACATGCACAGAGACTGACAGACAGGAACAGGGAATGTCAAAGACAGATAAACAGACAGACTGATAGACAGAACGGCAGGAAAGCAGAGACAAAGAAAGACCAACAGACACAAAAAAGAAAGAGAGAGAGAAGAAGCAGATTTGAAATAAAATAGCAAATTTGATTACAAAAAACAATTTTTATCCAAATGTCTTTATAATCGAACATTGCAATCAAGATCTATGTTCTAAAAAATATAGAGTGCTCCTTTTTAGGCTGTTTTTGCTCCTTTTTAGGCTGTTTTCGATCCATGAAGATCTCGTCAGTTAAACACGGCATTAGGATCTTACCCAAGTCATGTGGGATTTTCTCACCTTAACACAGTGGGAAAGTTTCCCTGTTGTATATTGGCAAAAAGCCCCCCCAAAACCCATCACTCAGATAAAACACGCAGTCAACCACTACGGCCCGACTTCGGAAACAGCAATATAGACGCCCATCTATTCCATCTTGTGCTTGTTTGTAACGAAACCAGCAAACCAAAGACAGTAAACATATGAACAATGACTTGCATAAAGACAGTAAGAATATGCCGGGCCGCTTTGTTGCTCCTGCATGCTATTTGCCTTTATTGTTATCAGGAAATGAACTGTTCACCATTAATCCTGAATAAATGCTGTTGAGATGTGCGTGTGTTGAAAACTTCCAAGTCAACCACATTCAATCAAGCTTTGCATAGACTGGCGCCACCACTTGCTCTCTCTCCTGATTTGTGTGCTATCTTAAATTAAACTAGTTACGGTTATTTTGCACACAGGATGACTGGCAGAATAGCAAGCTACTAAAGAACGCTTTCCTCCGCCGTCCTGTGTTCATGGTAGTGACTGTGATGCCACCATATATATATATCAAGCCAAGTCGAGTCAGGGAAACTTTATCATATCAATATATTATTGCTTCAATGTCATTGTCGAATTATTTTAACTGTGCGACATAAAAAAATTTAAAGATAGTCAAATCAATTATAATATTTAGATTTATTTAGATTTTTGTTCTTTTTTGTTTAAGAAAAAATCTTTTATATGACAATTTTATTTACTTCAATAACGTATCTTTGAGAATTGCTGAAAATGCTTTGGTGAGTAATTCTTGTACTACTTACATGCAAAAAATATCAAAATCAACAACAGTTCACTTACGGCTGTGAGCGGCAAAATGACCCCTGTGTTCTTCTAATGTTGAACCATGTACAAAGAATCAGAGGACATAAAATGTAGAAAAAGTTTAGAAAGTATGCTGAGAGTTTGGAGAAGTGGAGGGGGTGGGAGAGGCATGGGGGAAGGAGATGAAAAGGCAAAAGAGGCCACCAAGTCCTGAGGCTGTAGGTGGTGATGGTAATTTGGGTTTGGCTGCTTTGTGGCCATTAAAAACACAACCCAGTTAGTTACCATTCACACTTCAGGAGTTAGTTCTGAAGATAAAATATAGGAAGATAATTTTGCAAAATAAGTTTATTTTTGTGTTTAGAGATGTATTAAGAGTAGAAAACAGCTAAACGTTTTTTTTGTTTTTTTAAAAATTCCGATTTAAAAAAAGGCATGAAGCGGGTATTCAGTTTGTTATTTAAAAAAAAGCATGCAGCAATACAGTTTACTATAATAAGACAGAAAACCACAGCGAGTTCGTTGATACACGCTAGCTGTTTTACAGGGTGGACGCCATAAGAAGACGCCATAAGCCTTAAACATTCACATTCTTTAGCTTTAGTTGATCATTTCACCACGCTAGCTGTTGACAGGGTGGCATTACAAGAAGACGCCATCAGCCTTAAACATTCACATTCTTTAGCTTTAGTTGATCATTTCCCTCTCTCCAATAGCTGCCGGCTTTCAGATTAACGCCTCATTATCTTCTCAAATGTTGGGATTTAGTAACCCGATTGTGAGTAGATAAGAATACAATGCTCTCAACTCATTTTCTTTTAGCAAACGTTTGACAACATCGGTTACAAGCTGTTTATCCTACTTTCTCTCTTTTCAAAATGTGATTTAACAATCATAAATCAAATCAACGGTGTTTCAAACAGACAGGCAGACAGTGGATAGACAGAAGTAAGGGAAAATAACTACTTCAAATCTGGTTTTAGTTGTTTATTATGTCAGTTAGGATTTAAGAGAGCGGGTGGAAGTGAGGAGAGCAGTAATTTCTTTTCGTTCACTTCTTGAAGAAAATATATTCCGCTTGTCAACTGGCAAATAAATATATATTGTGCAAATAGTGAGACAATGCTGGAACCCTTTTAACAGACACGTTGATATAATGTATTCTTTTTTTTGCGTTATCCTGCACTGATATTTTCAGCGTGTGTCGTTTTCATCGGCAGACTGGTAAAAGCAAAAGCAAGTAGCCTACGTCACTCACATGAGATTATGTTAGATGATTGTTGCAATTAATTTAAATAATATTTACCTGTCCAAAAAAGTGATCCACACAGGTGCATAAAACACTTTGTGGTGCACTTTTGCTGGATGAGTGCTTGTTTTTTTTATTAGTGATCTGAGAAAAACGTCCAAAGTTAAAGTTTTTCGTCCTCTTGGCAAAGTCATACGGGACATTACTGTGACTTTTAGATTTTGGGGGAAAATTGGGAAGGGGAAAAGAAAAAGAGATTTTCTGAAAATATAGATATTTTTCTTTTATAATTTATTTTGATTTTGATTCTGTTTTTTTCTTGAATAAAGGTCAAGTTTTTCTTTAGGTGCCATGGCTCGCACAAGACTACTCTGGGCTATAAATATTTACACTTTTGTTTTAAAATGTTGGGCTAAAACTTTTGGTTATTGCTCCCTGAGCTAGGAGATTAAAATTTTCAGGACCACTTTTAAAAGTACATAATAAAGGTTTTTAAAAATCGATTAAGGTCTGAAGACACATGACAACTATTTACATTCGATCTTTATTCTCGACAATGTTTCAAAATAAGCGCAATTATTTTATAGTATAAGTTTCGGCTTTACAAGTCTAAAAGAATTAAGAGTATAATTTACGAAAGCGTATTATATCTTGGCGTGTGACGTGTAAATTATGAGAGAGCGAGGGTCCCTTAATTTAGTTAAAATTTACAAACCCTTGGAATGCTTTAAAAATGGTGGCCAAAATATAAGAGATTTCGCCAGCCAGACCCCGCCGTACTATTTAGAAGCATGATTGACTTTGTAAAAGCAATGTTTATAGTTTTTAATTTACATATTAATGGCTAAAAAACCGTAGTGACAGGAGTCAAATAGATGGTCTATATCGAAGGTTTTCCCACACTCCATGTGGTTTTTACAAAATTACAAGGATATGAAGGAGTTCTTAGTCTAAAAATTAAGGATTGTAGTGACAGCTGTATTTGTTTTAGAAAAAGACCATCCTGTTGGAACGCTACTGTTTTTAATTTGCCCTTTGCTTCTTTAATTGAAAGTTTTATATTTGTTACCCCACCGGATTTTCCCATAGCTGCACTTTTAGCTGCTCTGTCGGTCTGATCATTGCCTATTATGCTGCTATGGGACGGTATCCATGTTAGCTGTAGGGCTGTACCTTTTATTGATATTTGATGTAATAGTATTCTAATTTCATTTACGATTTCCAGCCTGTTTTTATTTTCTTCCCGAAGGGCCTGAATAGAAGGTAGGGAGTCTGAAAATTACAACGTTTGGTGGAGGGTTAGCTAAATTATTTAGGAAGTTCTAGTAGTGCCTATAATTCTGCGCTTCATTCCATAATAATTGCAATTAATTCCATAATAGCTATATCATCTGCGTACATATAGATTTTTTTATATTTTTTATTTTTTTCATGCAGCATAATATTGAATAACGTTGGGGAACGCCCATATCTAAAAAATGAATTTCCGAAAGGGACTCACATTTTTTTTGTTTCGTAGGAAGGTTTTTATGAAATTAAAGGTATTGCCCTCGATACCGAGCCTGTTAAAATTTAGTTGGAAAGATTTTGTAATTTTGAGTGCAGGAATGGTAAATGCACATCCTCTTTTATGATTGATTTTTGAACCGTCCGTAAAAATATGTAAAAATTCTTTTAGGCTTTCGACGTTTTCTTTAGCGGCTATGCTTATGAGATTGACTTCTTTAGAATACATTTCATTTAAAGTTGTATCGTATTGTATCTCCTCCTTCTCGCACTTCAGAAAAGCCGCCGCGGGACGGGGAAAACATCTTCCAACTTCAAATTAGCTTCTTCAAATAAGTCTGTAGAGTAGTGAATAATATTTATAGCTTTATATTTAGATAGGGTTTGCAGTGAATAATATTTATAGTTTTATATTTAGATAGGGTTTTTTAGTTTGTATTTTTTGAGTAGTTCAGGAAAGGATCTAAAATATTTGATTGGAATTCTTTTGTTTCTATGGCTTGTCATTTTTGAAATTGTTAGTGAGTAAAAAGCTTCCATTCCATAAGTTAAGCGGCTACGAACCAGCAGGGCCCTAACCAAGTGAGTGAGGAATTTCGGGTCCCATCTTTCTTTGGAAATTATTTTAATAACATTGTGTCGCTTTTTGGATGGTATGTGTTATGTGTGGTTGCCAACTTAAAGTCGGAGTGAGTATTACTCCTAATAATTAATGTTGTTGTTTAATCGTTCCTAAAATGGTACTTTTTACGTTTAAAAAAACATAAAATCACACTTATCCATGCACAGTGTAAAGCCGTTCTCCCTTAAGTATGCTGCTATGTAAAGGTCTGATGATTTTTATAGCATATCTGGAAATACTTATTATTAGTTCTGTTTGTGGGTGTCGTAACGGTACAATTTTTACGACAAATTGTACCGCATCTCACGGTACAATTTGTCGTAACGGTACAATTTGTCGTAATTACGACAAATTGTGCCGCGGTGTTACCTTTTTTTGTCTGCCGCGGCACAATATGTCCCTAAGCTGTAATACTGTAAAATACTCATATTGAGGCAAAAACTGTGCACAGGGTACAATCCCTGGTTTAAGACCTCCCCGCCCTCCCCCAATGCTTGAAAATATAAAACAAGGGCATCGCCGAGCGGCAGCAATGCATTGAGACAATGCAAACCCGGCCAGAGCCCCCAATAAACACACCCCTGAGAAAACATTCCGAAAGTATTTTGAAATAAAAGCATGTTTATTTTAAGTCAAATGATGTGCCAGATTGTGTTGGCTTTTGTTTATTATATACGGTGACAGGTTTTGGTTATCTTGCGTTCATTTCCTTTATTTTGATTTGAAAAGAGAAGATCAC
>JAGGCT020004036.1:3205741-3227944 GCA_017654935.2 Phymorhynchus buccinoides
TCTTGACCAGGTTTGACTCCCAATACAAATGCCCCCCAAATTGAAAAAGAAACATTTTAAAGAGTAGCCTCAATTTAAAGTTGAGGAATTGCTGTGGGTCACAGCTACCCCGACAAAACAAGGGACTTAATTCGTGTAACTGGGTCAGTGTGTCTGTGAAAATGAATTGGGACCTGAACTGAAAGGATGTTCCCAGAACAATGAAGCCTCAAAAGGGAATGTTACCTCATACCAGTTGCGTCACAGAACAGTCTAAACAAGACCAGGCACTATTGCAAGACTAAATTGAGTTGTTTTGTTCCTTTATTCCATACTTTCATTCAGCAATTCTGTGCAAATAAATGTGGAGCAGAAGAAAAAAATATGAGTGCCTGTACTTTTTGTTGGTAGTAGAGAGAGGTCCATCCTTTATTTTCAGCAGCAATGGCACAGAGGAAAAAAAGGCATCCATTTCTTAAGAAGATAGGTTATGATTTAAGAAAGGCATCAATTTGGAAAAAAGGATTTTCTCTTAGGTTTATAGTTTTGTTTTTCTGTCTTCTTTTCTCTTCTTTTTCTTTCTCTTACCCTTTTCCATTCAATTGTTTATAAGGAAAGAATTCAAATGTTTTTCTTATGTCCGAGTTTCGGATTAAGAAAACTGGTATGGTAATAAGCAAAAAATGATCTCCCTTCGCTTTTCTATAACCGAGTTTGTGTATTTTGATTTTATGATGCAAAACATGAGTCATAGGTCACCAAGTTCCTTATTGGCCCTTGCGCATTGTACAAACGCAAATACAAAAATTGTCTCAACTGGTAAAAGAGTTATATTGGATTAAAACCAGAAACATAAAATTTACATTTAAACAAAATATGTTTTACTCTCACAACCACACCCAATCATTCATCTGCTCTCCGCTATTTTGCTCGCTCATCATGCAACTCAAACCACGTCTGGCCTTATTTTGTTTATTTCTGTTCCGTTCTTCTTTTTCCGCTTGTCTTGCATTTTTTCCCTTTTTTCATGCATCAAATTAGATAAAGCATTTTCTCTTAGTTTTATGCTTTCTGTTTGTCTTTTATTTTATTTTTTCCTCTTTTCCTTTTATTTTTCCACTTTTCCCCATTCAACTCGGTATAAGGAGAGAAAAAAAATCAATTTTTTATATATCCTAGTTCGGATAAATATAAGAAAACCCGGAATAGAAAACAAAAATTATCTCCCTTTGATTTTCTTGCAACGGGGTTTTGCTGTGTAGTAATTTAAAAATAAATTGGCACAGCTTGACGGTTTTAGTAGAAATCAGTCATAATCATACTGGTAATTTTAATTTACTAAGGTTGGGTCTTTGTCCAGGAGGTTTTTTAATTTGTTAGTCTCAGATTCAAGGTTTTTTCGCTTGAGAAGGAAGTCGTTCCAAGAGTAGTTACTGTACTGAAAACGTGTCTCTGATGTTAGTCCTACTGGCAGTATTGCTGCTAGTATTTAAATCAAGCTTAATAGCTTATACCGGCGCTAATCTCATAATGCATCACCTCTAAAATTGCTTAGGCTATAGTGTGGTTCAGGGTTTGTCACTCTGGACTCTGTCAGAGAAAACTAGAAAATGAATTACTAAGTGATAATAAAAGAAAACTAGTAAAAGAATATAAAAAAAATGTAGCAAAAGAAAGTAAAGTCATCAAAACGTTTTGGAGAATGTGCAAAACACTAGTGAAGATGAAATTAAACATATAGGCATCAGCGCACATGAAACGTCCTGATGGCACTACGGCTGTAGATGATTTAGACAAGCAGAAACTTCAATCAGTTTTTTCCCCCCCCCCCCAGTGTGATTACTCGTGAAGAATCCAATATCATAACTAGAAGAATGGTCTTATTCTAATGGATTTCCTTATCAAGTTTGAGGGAACCTACTCAGGGCAGTTACAGATAAATTAAAGAAGTTAGATCCAAATAAATCTCAAGGTCCAGGATCTAACGACTAGAGGTTAAAAGAGCTGCGAGTGACTCATGCCGACGCCTTTATGTTCTTTGTTCAACAATCTTTAGAATAGGGGAATTTGCCATCGGATTAAATAACCCGCAGAGGGAATTGCTTTGGTTAAAAAATGATCTAAGTCTGTCCCAGGTAATTATAGGGCCTCGTCAACTTGATTTGTGTAGTTTGTAAGGTCTAGAAGATTAATTAGAGATGCGATATTTCTCACTTCACAAGACAAAACTTGTATTCAAATGTCAACCAAGGATCCGTAAAAAGATCACGTGTAACTCAATTGTTAGAAGATAGAAGACTTTAACTTAATGATTGAATCGGGTCATGACATACATATAATAATTTCGATTTCAAAAAACATTTGACACAGTTCCACATGAGAGGGGACTATAGTAAAAATTGTCAGCGATGGTATTTCTAATGTTATTTAAATGGGATACACATTTTCTAAAGGACAGATCTCTCTAAAGTAAGCGTCTTTAAGCGGTATTCCTCAAGGTAGTATAATTTAAGGACCTATATATTACAAATTTATCAATGACATGCATAATTCAGTTCTCAGTTATGAAAACATTTTGCTGATAACGAAAATGATACAAAAAAAACCCTTTGATCATTATATTCTGCCAAATATTGCTGTACTCGCCGTTATAGAAAACGGTTATAAGAAATTTCGGTTACAGTAAAGGGAAAGCACGGTTCCGGCCAAAAGGTCTACTGTTTTATTACTAAATAGACCTCGGTAGGAGCAACCGGTTATAATTTAAAAAAACTGCTATAGTAAAGTAACTTTGTGGTTCCCCACAGGACTGGCTCCTCACGTGACAATAAAAATAATGTCATCTCATGACCTTGTAAAATACGTCACCATGTATGCGTCACAAGTCTCACCACTCCCTCACCCATAATAACCAACTGGGTATAAATTAAAAAAAAACAAAAATCTTCCTATAGTAAAGTCATTTATGTCCTCCTCGTTATCAATAAAAAAAACATTGTCATCTTCCTGACCTTTGTAAATACGTCATCAATGTATACGTCACAGTCCACTACTCCCTCTACCCACCTCACACAACGAAAATTGAAAGGACACTCAAAAACATGTTTCTTTCCTTCTCAGTACTTAGTGAGACAAAAAGCATCTGAAAAAAATATATATACAGCCGATCCGCTTAAAGAAACTCGCTTATAGAAAACTCGCTTACAATGAAGCAAAAAAACCAATCCCTGCGAACGTCTTTCTATCATGATCAACACTGGGATATAAGAAACTCGATTATAAGAAAACTGGTATAAGCAAGCACATTTTTTCTACCATCCGCAATGGAAACGGATATAAGGAAAATTATGTCATACAAGCGCGTTGGTTGCAGTCATTTTCTTATAAGCGAGTTTATTTTACTATAAGCGAATACCATCGACAAACATTTTCTAAAGAACCACCAGATCACGTGTCAAAATCATGGGATCCACTTTTTTTCTTATAGTGGTACAACATCTTGTTTTGACCAGGTTTGACTCCCATACAAATGCCCCCAAATTGAAAATGAAACATTTTAAGAGCAGCCTCAATTATAAGTGGGGGAATTTGTAAGTGGGGTTTTTTTCCCCCCCCCCCACAAAAACAGCTACCAGAGCCCAAAAAACAAGGGATTTAATCAGTTGGTCAGTGGTCCTTTAAAAATGATGTCGGACCGGAACAAAAGGATGTTCCGAGAAAAAGTGAAGTCGTCCAAAAAGGGAAAGGTTACTCATACCAGTTGTGTCACAGACATTTTCTAAACGTACAGCACTGATTACAAGACTAATGAGTTGTTTTGTTCCTTTATTCCATAACTTCCTTCAGTATTCTGTGCCAAAATAAATGTTGAGCAGAAGAAAAAAATAGAGTACTTTGGTGGTGGTAGAGAGACTGTCATCCCTTACATTTCAGCAGCAATGCAAAGAGGAAAAGCAATTCATTTCTTAAGAAGATAAATAATAATAACTGAATAGGACGAACATCCACATAAACAAAAGCAAACGATCTGATGAAAAGCTGCATGGGTGGACCAGTAAAATGGTATAATTCAGTACAAAAAGGTGAAGGCGGTAGCATTTGATAACAGTAAACAAGACCAAAAAAAAGTTTCTTAGTTAAGTGGTTGTAGGCACCTTTAAATCTTCTTCTTGGTAGATTATTTTGATTTTATGAGCAAGACATGCATCAAAATAGGAAAAAGGATTTTCTCTTCGTTGTTTTTCTGTCTTTCGTTCTTTCTTTTCCCTTTCCCCCATCAATTGTTAAAGGGGGAAAAACTCAAAATGTTTTTCTTATATCTGAGTTCGGATATAAGAAGACTGGATATAATAATAAGCAAAAACACCATATCCTTCGAATTTCTTATACAGATTGCGTATTTTGAGTTTATGCAATGTAAAACATGAGTAATAGGTCGCAAGTGTCCTTATTGTCCATTGCAGTGTACAACGCAAAACAACAAAATGTCTTCCAATGTGTAAATTAAGTTATTACAGCCAAATTAGAATATTGATTAAAACCAAGAAACATAAAGTACATTTAGCAAAATGTTACTCTCACACCACATCCACTCATTCCATTGACTCTCCCGCTATCTGGATCGCTCATATGTAAACTCAAACCACGTCTGCCTCATTTTTGTTTTAATTGTCTTTTCCGTTCTGCTTTTGTTCCTCTTTGCTTTTTTTTTATGCACCAATTATGTAAAAGCATTTCTTTTCTGTTTCCTGTTGTCTGTATTTCATTTTTCTTTTTATTTTATGTTTCTTTTCCACATTCAACTCGTTATAAGAAAAGAAAAATCAAATGTTTTCTTTATCAGTTTCGGATATAGAAAACACGGATTAAGAAAACGAAAAAATTATCTCCCTTGATTTCCGATAAATGGGTTTGCTGTAGCTCATGAAAATGCGATATTGTATGCAGGCATGATAATCGATTATCAGCATAATGTCTGTAGCATAAGTCCAGTAGGAAAAATGTCCGGTGAGCATGGTGACCATAGGCATAATGTCAGTAGGCAAAGTGTCAGTCGGCGAAATGCCGCAAGGCAAACTGTTCGGTCACGGTGCGCGGTGGCCGCGCGCGCGTGTGTGGTGTGTGGTGTGCGTGCGCACGCACGTGCGTGGCATGCAATGAACAGATCAAAGGTGATTCTGGAAGTTAGAGGTGTATACTAATAGCTTTTACGCTAGTTTGTTTTGTGCACAGGGAAATATACCATGATAAACCAATCACCTTTTTGGACCTAAAAACCATATGAGAAGGATAGGATGGCGTTTATATTTAGATTGTACGTTAGCTGGACTTTAAAAATACAACACGGATAAGATCAAAAATATCATCAAAAACTTTCATATCCGAACAATCGTTATAAAAACCGTTATCAGTAAAGGAAAAGCCTGCTCCCCGCACTTTACTATAAGCGGGGTACTGTAATAGTTACAAAATTGTTCTGAAACCTGATTTAGATTTTAATGTTTCAAAAAATGTGGAGTTTACATGTGGTAAGACAAGTCAGAAGCGTGGATACTATTGAAATAAATAATGATAGCAACTTATAAAGCTCTAACGATCGACAAAGATCTAGGAGTAACATGTGATTAACATGTTGTCTTTGATAGCCACATTCAAATGATAGTGAACAAGCAAACCAAAGTTGCCCATATCAGAAGAAGTTTTCATATCTAAACAAAGATATTTTCTTCAATTTGTTAGGTCCACAACTTAGAATATGCTAAATACAATTATGGTGGCCCAGACATGAAACGGCAATCTCAGGAGAACAACAGGAAGGACGGATGGGGTGGAAGTGGCTGCACAGCAAAGGCAAGTCATGGCTCAATGCATTAATACATTTGCATAAACACTTCAACATTTCTTCCTGCTGGGAAATTCTGTAGCATTTACCTTCATGTCATGTTCTGGGGACTGACTCCATATTACAGAAAATGGCGTAAAACTCCGCAGACTATTTTTAGAAACTTTCTCTGAACTGGTGCCAGTAGACAGTACAGATAGAGTTGATGGAACTGTGGACACCACATGTACAAAGCCCACAGATTGAAACAACACCATTGTCTGCGTGTAGGGAATCAATCCAGTCAATGAAGCCATCAGTATCAAACAAAGTTATCGGTGCTGTCAGGAGTACAAAACAAAACACTGGCAGCAAATCAGGGTGCAGCAGTGAAGGGACACTGTCTGTTGTCTGGAAGCCTGGATGGCTTGTGTACAGAGAGATGTTGTTTGTTCTCACAGATCTGAACCAGGTCCACACTGAGCACTGTTGCTTACTGCCAGAAACGTTGAAAGGTATAAACACATACTGTAAACAGGTCAACCCAAGGTGAATGAAACTAAATACCATTGGTACATTTGGGCCGTACTGGACGCTGAACATTGTCCTACTTTAAGGTCACTACCGTAGAGCAAGTGACAATAATCAGGTACTAGAACAGACATTATTCCAGCAGTAGCTTCTGACTTCTCTTGGTCCACACAGCACTTACACTGCAGTGGCAAAAAAAAACCAAGGGGGGAAAGGGGCAAGCGATGGACTAGGCAGCTCTGAGCATGGTAGGACACCAGCATCGAGGCCGAACAGGTGCGTCAAGTTACCATGAGAAAAACTTATAGACCTTACACTCCCAGGAGCACTTGTTTTGAGTAAAATGATGGGCATCAAAATAATCCCTGAGTAAACTCTGGAAGGCTCTATCAGTAACATCATCTGGCCAGACACAGCAGAACTATGAAGAAACACGGTGACGTGGATGCAGCAGGCGAAGATGACATAATGAGCATAACATTTCCAAAAACCAAAGCAGCACAACAGGCGTGCCAATGTCAAAGATCAGAAAATACATGTCATCCCAAGCTTCCGTTGGAGGGCGGAGTGGTCCTCCATTCTAATGGTCACTAACAATGCTGGAGGTGGAGATAGGCTGCGTTCAGAGGAGTTAATGGTTTGGGTTTAATCATCAACGTAACCAATTCAGAGGACCCTCTAAATAGGCAGCACTGATGACATCAAATGTTATTGATGCATATTCATGAACGCAGTTAGACCGTAGACTAACAGCTTCGGAGCGATGTTTATTTCAGGACATGGCGTCATGTTCCAATGTACAGAACGGACAACTGAAGTTTGTTGAGTAAGAGGAAAATCCGCGGCAATGTTTTACGGTGAATCACTCAGGCACGCACGCGCACACGCACGCACACACACATATATATGCATACACCAAAAAAAAGAGAAAAAAAGCAGCTCGCACGCGCATACGGACATGCAGAGAGAGAGAGAGCGAGAGAGAGAGAGAGAGAGAGAGAGAGAGAACACTCGAAAACTTGAAACTTTGAACTTATTTTTAAGGATAAAGATTTTAGTCTTCCAGTCTGTCCTTGATTTAGACGAAAAAGAATACAAACATGGCAAGCCATACTATACACATACATAGTGAAGATATAGGTAGAAAAGCAGGTTGAAATAGGATTTCTAATACTTGCATACTCATATGCATAGTGTTACTACTCGTGGCGTAATACATGCGTGCAACAATACACAGCACACACCGCACGTGAGCACACACGCAAGTATACATGAACATACGCAAGATATATATTGAAGCCGTATAAAAAGAATACTATACATTATAGAAATGACAAAACAAAGCATGCCTAGGTATGAAACCGATAACAATAGCATAATAAAAAGCGGACAGTTAAATATTGTAGATAATTATATGCAGGCACATTGTTGGAAGAATAGTAAACAATAAAATGACGTGAATCCGTCGTGACATCGTCATTAGCAATATAACGTATCCCGAGATTGACAATGAGAAAAAAGAAGAAATTTTAATTATCGAGGTCGAGTTTAGTTGGGGTCATCTCCAGTTATAGCAGTTTCCCGAAACACTAGATCAAGTAGCGTGATCTGCCGGCTCTGGTGTGTTGCAGGTGAGTTCCGCAAAGTATTGTTAAAGTGCACAAACAACCCACGGAAACTCGCAAACCATGACGGATTACTGAGCTAGCGAGCTACAGCGGCTCCTACGTTCTCTTAACTGTCCATAGTGTGTTGTGTGCGGCAGCGCAGTAGCGTGTGCGGTGTGTGTGTGCGGCTGGTACGCGTGGTGTGGTGTTGTCACTGTGTCTATGTGTGTGGTGACTGGAACGCACAAGGGCACGCAGGGACATCACTCGTCCGAACTTCTTGCTTGGTTTAGGATAGGTTCCATGACTGTTGAGAGCGGAGGTCCGTTTCTCAGTGGATTTGACTTCTCAAAGGGAAATAAAAAATAGCCACCATGCCTTTCGCAAAAAATGTGGGCATAACTTGTGAGAGCTCCAAATCCAAAATGGTGCAACCAACGGCCATTTTGAAAAAACTTTACTGGTTTGGTGCTGCACAAAACATGGTTTCAGGAATTTGATGATTGACCTATGCTTATGTTTCAAATCCAAGATGGCGGACCGATTTAGCTCCGAACGGTCCGTTTTTGCAAAGTCGTCGTAGATCCTTCAAGTAGGCCTCATGAGGCTCTTTTGTTCTGAGTGAGTATGAACAATAGAAGAGAAGTAAGGAGGCAAAGGTCATCGCAGAAGTAAAAAAAGTTCAATGTTGTGGTGAAGAGAGGACACAGTTCGGATTCAAGATACTGAAGTCGAAAAAATCCTTATCCATGATGTAATAGGTCTGTTGCTGTAGCTCTGGAACGGTGAAGCAGCCAGTAATGGATCTATAACACTTAATACATTGACATGCATTTTGTCGCATGAAGATGAAGTTGAAGTCATCAGCATCTAGTTCAATCATGGAAACGCTTAACAAATTAACGTGGATTGCAAGGTACACTGACTACCGCTGTAATCTAATGGAACACTACACTTCCGAATTATTGCAGCAATCAGACTCACTCCTCTCATCGTCACTTCTACTTCATCTGACGAGTAACAAGTGTGAGCTGTGGGGCAATGGGGGTTGGGTGTAGCGGCACCCCCGGTCGGCACTTCCATTCACCAGTTCACAGCCATGGCCAATGGTGAGGGATGTAAACAGGTTGTAAGAAGTAGGCCAATATGTGATGTAGGTTTGTCCCTTTCACATGGAGAATTCAAGGAGTGTCATCAGGTGGGGTGGATTGTACACTTCCTATTCTCCTGTGACACTGGAAGCTCTGACATGCCGCAGTAGAATGTGCCACTTTCACATAGACAAAGAGAGAACAAAGCGTCTCACAGCAGCCTCTAACACTGTCTTCCAAGTCACGGCTTTCACCGAACTCGTCCCAGGAGCTCTCTCGCCTCAGGATCAATGGAAAGGTATGTTGTTCCGAGAGCAGGGCATTAAAGGCCAAAAGCTCGCTGAACAAAGGATTTGGTTCTGTCTGTCAGCATGCGCAAGAGACGGGATCGCAGAAAGCGGAGCTGACGGGATGGGATGTAGGTTGAAGAATGTCCTGAGATAATGAGTCCTGCACCAGTGACAGAGTCCCACACCTGCAGGACAACCTCAGTTATCTCAATATGGCCTTTCCGTTTCTGTCAATCCTCAACTAGACACTTACCCACCGTTCAACCAAAGATCATTAGCACCTGCAGATATTGGGAGACAGCTTACACCATATCGAGGACTTCAACACAAGCTGGCAGCCTGTTTTGGACCTCTGTAAACTTATCAATAAGATATTTTGTGAGAGCAGCCAAGACAATACTACAATATCCAACCTGGGACAGGACTCAGCGGCAAGACCAGTGTCTGTGGGCTTCAACTGGAAAGAAAATGCGGATGGAGCTAATTTTAAACGTGCTGCTTGAAAGAGAGTGTTGAATCAAACGTGACTCCAGGTTTTGAGCGGAGAAAAGAAGACTATATCAGAAGTGGACAGTGATCGGTGGAAAGAAGGGAGCGCAGGGTTGATTTGAAACTTGAGAGGGGAAATGAGGATCAGTTTGCTTATCGCATCATGCAACTGATTAAAGAATCCAGCTTTAAGCATGAATACAGTTCTGGATCTTACTGACCACATAGCAACTTCAGGACAAAGGAGTTGACTCGTGTTAGCTGTGTGTCGTCAGTGGCCAAAACCATTGCATCAAGGGAGTGTGGTCAATGATATCAGGACCAGGTCTGACGAACAAGCAAACGAACGGCCCCGGCCCAAGGACAGAGCCTTGTGGCACACAGACAGTGTGAGAGGAGGGTGAGAGGAAGGCCATCACACAGGACGTCTGCGAAGAGGTCAGGTAGGATATGAAAAACCAGCTAGAGAAACTGTGCCTGAATGCGTTTACCAAAAGAGTTGAATCTGGTGGTAAGAATGCCGTGATCTATAGTGTTCGAAGCGGCGGATAGGTCCTGAAGAAGGGAAGAAGAGAGATTTTGTCAGTGTCAAGGGCGGAAGTAGATCACTAACTACCTCTGAGGATGGGCAGCTCAGTGCTGCTGACCCGTTCTGTAAACATATGGTGGTCGTCGGAGTCAATGAGTTGTATGGAGTGAAGATGCCGATGAAAGCTTTGGAAGACCAGTTATCTCAAGGCTTTTCTGCGACAGGAAGGGAAAGGTTAGAAACAGGCCTGTAGCTTGCAAAAGGTTTTTTGGGTCCAAAGGAGGGCATATGGTAAGGGACAAACAGCAGCAGAGGTTTACACTAGGGAAAGTACCAACATGAAAGGGAACAATTGATAACAACAGTTATGTGGGGAAGCAAAACATCAAGACAATCAATCATGAAAAGAGCAGGACAATGGATCAAGTTCGCAGGTTTGAATGGTGAGGTTATCACTTTTCTAATCACTCTCAGCACATACTAAAACGAGGTTGAAAGGTCTGTCCAGAAAAGATAGTATCACTGACAAAGGGATGTGCGAAGCAAGTTTTGTCCCAATGGTCCGTATGGTTGATCTTTGAGTTGAACAACGTCAGAGAAAAGCACATGGAAGGTCGAAGGGAGGAAAAACGGTAGGTAGTTGGAGTGACTGCTTTTTCTGCCACAGACGTTGTCAGCTGATAGGAGTTGAGCAGTGTTTTACAGTCTCATGTTTAGCTGAAAGAAATTAGGACTGGGCCTCAACACAATTCTGTACACCACGATGTCTTCTGCAGTTGAAGATTTCTCGTGAAACGTGAAGCCCTGATGTCGTCCCCCCCCCACTGACGTTCCGCTCTGCGGTCATCAGCTTTCTATGTAAAGCAATAACTAATTAACATTTCAAGCAAGCATTTAAACTGTCACGTAGCATGGTTCTGTCCCATTCTTGAAAACCTGCACTACTTTCAAGTTGAAACTGTTAAGTTTCTTGCGTAGTCAGTGTGTGCGTGCGTTTAAGTTAAGTACGGTACTCCTAGACTTAAATTCTACTTCCAGGACACAATGTTTTTGCATTAATGTAGTGAGTTTGATTCTATGGAAATGCTTAAGAGTAAATGTTTGTTCCCACGACATAAACCGTAAAACTCTTGAGCTATCCTAAGAATTCTGCTCTGACCCTGCCCAGCCAACAGTACAGGTAGAAGTTGAAAGAAATGTTGGTGTACCCTAAGAGTAAACTGCCTTCAGAAAAAATATTCCAATATCGTCCATTTTATACATTATTCCTCCATTACTAAATACACAGTGACAGGTGTTGCAAGAAGACAAAACGTACACTGACAGTAATCAACGGTGACAGTCAGTGAAGACACATTCTGTTGTCTGGCATCCTGGCTGTTGTGAACAGGAAGACGTTTGTTGTTCTGACAGATCTGACTAGTGTCCAAACAGAAACACATTTGTGACAGCCATTAAAAGGAAAGCGAGCAAACGAGTTTGAAGTGGCGAACCCAAAGAAAGTACAATGCCTCGATAAATCTCTTTGCAACGTTCATTTCTTATGCGAAAATATCTAATATGTAGCCATTCATCAAAATGAGAGTGAGATGGACAACAACGGACTATAACTCTGACTTTCTCTTACGCTCCACGTAGCATCGACACGAAGTGGGCCACAGCCACAGAGGCAGCTCTGAAGCATGGTCGAGCGACACAGCATCCAGGACCGATTTACGGCGATGCGTTGCTTGTATACCATCTATTAAGTTACACATGCCATTACTACGGGCATGGAGTACACACACCAAATTGGCCATGTACAGCCATCGTTCCAAAGGATCCTGTGATCAACACCAACTGATCAGGACACAGCCAGACCTTGCAGAACAGAAAAACGTAGATGATGAAGGAAGACGAAACATGATCAGAAGTATCACCAGATTTCCACAGAAACAAAAGCAAAACGATGGATTACAATGTCCTCAATCATTTTAGACAGAACGTTGGACCTCCAATAGAGAGGAAAAGTGGCCGAGTGGGTAAGACGTTCGCCTGCCAAGTTCAATGCATGGCTTCAGCTGTGGAGGGACCCGGCTTCGATCCCGGCCATCGTACCTTTCTTTCTTGTTCGACAGGGAAATCAACTGAACGTGGAGTCATTCGGATGGGGACTTTAAAGCTAATCTGACCCATGCACTTTACGCACGTAAAAAACCCACAGCAGTTAAAAGCTGGTAAAGAACAGGGAGAACTTCCCGCTGCATGGTATGACCAAATTTGACAGGCTGTTTCCCAGTTTCTGCCCACCCCCCTCCTCATCCCTGCCACCCCCACACACACACAAAGGGTAGGATGCTGCGCTTGAGCGGGACGCGCTCCCGGGCGGAGAACAGCCCGATTTCACAGAGATAAGTTTCATGTGACTAGGAATATGCCAAAATACCAATCAGATATGCTAGGTTTAAAAGGGTTGTTTAGATCAATCCAGTTGGTCTTTTGATAGTGGGCAGAGATCTCCACTGTACTCGGTCGCTTCAAAAGTGTGTGTGTGAAGTGACACGTTTACTTTAATTATCCGTAGTTCATCTTGTAGCTTTATGCCATGTCTGGCCACAAAGGACAGTTCATCAAAGCAAATTATTATTGCATTACACAATGCACCACAGTTTGTGTCTTCATATTAGGGGGAACGGAGCTCAGTATCATTGTGATTTTCATTCATACTATTTTATCCTTAATTTGGGATAATCCTCAGTAGCAGTCCTCTCTAGTCATGTTGCAGGCGATATGCTGAGGACCGGCACTAGGTCGAAACAGCACGCTGCCTATTCCGGTATGGGCACTGTCCTCCCCCCATTCGGGCGAAAAGTATAATCAGCACAATTTTCACTTGTTTATTATTACTATTTTCTTTTTTCAGAACACAGAACAATTCTAAAAGTTAATGATAACTGAGTTCGTTTCTGAGGTTCACAAATAAAGAACATTGAACACAATTGATTAAAATGGTTTTGTGCACCAAGTACATGCTTAAGCTACAAGATGACTACGGAAGTAAATCAAAGTTACAGTGGCGACTTCACAACACTTTTTGAACAGGGACCAGTATCAGTGGAGATCTCTGACCACTATCAAAGACCTACCTCTCTAATCCTCGCCTTTTACCTGCTACTCCCCCTCCAGTCTCTCCGTCATTCCTCTTCTGACAAACCTTATCCTTTCTATTCCGTACAAACACGAAGACATATGGTAAACGTAATTTTCTTCAGCGCCCTTCGTAATGGAACACCGTACCCATATGAACTTCGTCTGCTAAATCTGTGTCCAATCTTTCAAAACCGCTCTTTAAAACTCACACTTTCGGCAATTTACCTCTGATTTCCTTCCTTGTCCTGTTTCCTGCCTTAAAACTATGTTCCGCAATTGGGGTGTGGGTGTGTGCACACGCGCGTGGTTTGTGGATGTGTTTGCTGTGGCGTGCGTGTGTGGCTATGTGCATGTTTTTGATAGTTAATATTGTAGAGCTTATGATACTATGTATTTGATTTAAATAATTGTGAAGCGCCCGTCGAGCCTCATGAGAGAAAGGTGCTCTATAAATGTTAATTATTATTATTATATAAAAAAAGTTTTTATAAAGACAAGATTATACATTAAGATGCACAATCTTTCAGAACCACCGAACAATTCTAAAAGTTAATGATAAACTGAGTTGTTTATGAGGTTCACAAATAAAGACATTGGACACAAAAAAAGCTCATAAAGCCAAATTTATTTCTACATTACAGATGCACAAGCTTTAGGTCCTCAGATTATGGGGACTTGAGACAGCTAATCAATGAGATTTTTCAGTCACTATTTGTATCCTCTCACATTTTAATTGGGATATTGATCTCAGTAGCTGCCCTCTCTAGTCATGGTCTATTAATATTTTTAAATAATAATTTAGAACATTATATTTTTCATTATTTTACATACATGTTTGCTATTTCTGGCATAACTTAGTGCTGATTTGCTTTTATGTGCCGTTTGAATTTGGTGGATAGAGGAAACCATTCTCTGTAGAATTTCTTCTTGCTCAAGTTGACAAACCACTGGACACAAATTGCGGGAATTGGTCTCTAGTGGGGACCAGTCCACCTGTAACGCAAGTAAAAACCTCGTTCTATGGCTTCGGCCTTTTCTAGGAAATGTAACATTGGATTGTTACAATAAAAATCTTTTAAATAAAAAGGAAGTGTGTTTTGTAAACACAATGTAAATATTTTTTTACATAGACCTTCTTTGAAGTTTAAAAAAAAAAAAAGTGTTGTTGTGTTCTTAAAAAATAGTGGTCCTGAAATTTTAATCCTAGCTCATTCCCCTAAGTTTAACTTAGGATAACTCCTTAAATAAAGTATTTGACCCAAAAAACTCTTTAACGCAGGCCAGCCAGACATGGTGAAATTCAACAAATTATTTAGAATAAAGACTCTAAACTAAAAAGTACCAATTAAAATCTCCTTTTGTCTTTAATGCATTTAAAATAAAAACTTTAACTTTAATAAAAAGTAATGTCCCACATGGAAATTCAAGAGAGGACGTAAAAAAATTAATAAAAAAAAAACACAATGCAGCCGATATGCAGGACTATCTATCTATCTATTATCAATATCTAGGATATTAAACGGCTGAATCTGTATGTACATGACTATCTATCTATACTTTATCTATCTATTCTATGTTATCTGTGTGTGGTGGTGTGTGTTGGTGTGTGGTGTGGTGTGTACTTTAGAAGTTCGAACAAATGTCCTTTGATATCGCATGAACTGGATCTGCACTCACGTGAAAAGGCGTGTTAAGTATTAGCATTCTCCACACTTCGAAGTAAAAGTGAAACAAAACTTATTTTGAAGATTCTTGCGACACAAAATTTTGCCCTTCACATTAGTTTATTTTCAAAAGATCATAATAATTACGAAAAACTGCAACATTGAAACATATATTCACTGCAAAAAGGATTTTAATTTGTAACGTAAATACATTTAAACGTTCTGGTGTCTCAGAAATGTAAACACAACCAGCTGCAGCCAACATGCATTCGTTCTTCTCTGCAAAACAATCACCAAGAAGAGCAGCAGTAATCTGAGGACGGCTGAATAAAAATACTACAAAACAACTCATTCGTATTGCGCCTGTGTTAACAAACACGTACCTAGCAACACAGTGTTTCTCTGATACAACATGAATGTGAACACTACGGAAAACATAAAATTTATAGCACAGTGAAAGGAAATCACTGAATTATTGAAAACTCTTTGTGCATCTGTCTGAATGCGTGCACATGCGTCTGCGTCGAGTGCGTACGTGCACAATAAATATTAAAATTAAAAAAAAAAAAAAAAAACAAAAAAAAAAAAAAAAAAAACCCAATATACTACTTTTCACTTGGGGTGCAATATTTAATCAGTGTTTAAGGCCCGGCTTTAGCTTTCACAGCTTTCAGCTTTATGTGTAAACTAGCCTTAACACAAGCCACACATGGGGGGGGGGTTCTAATGTTTTGAGCTTCCACCACGCCATTGAATCGAAAAGAGAAAAGGGTTGGTGAGACAATACAATGTACTAATGTTAATTTGTTTTACTAGGGTCATTCTAATTCGCGAACTAATTGAGTGAAAGCTAACATGGAGAACAGTAGGTTTCCAAAAATTGTCATTAAAAATCTGTATCGGTCTGTGTGGTTACAACCATTTTCTTTATTAAAGACGATGGTAATGTGGGCCCATAACAAACATAAATATAAAATCCTCGTATCTGAACGACATTAAGCCGATTAATTAATTACAAAATTAAATATTGTTGTT
The DNA here is from genome assembly GCA_017654935.2 of Phymorhynchus buccinoides. NCBI lineage: Eukaryota > Metazoa > Mollusca > Gastropoda > Neogastropoda > Raphitomidae > Phymorhynchus > Phymorhynchus buccinoides. Next base: position 3,221,907 of record JAGGCT020004036.1, read on the forward strand.
GGGTTTTTTTTTTTAATTTAAAAAAATTAAAAAAGATGGTGGATATATCAGTGCCCCCATAGAAACACTATAATCTAAAAAATCCCGTATCGGAGCACACATGTGGCAGATCTCATATTTAACTTTTAAAGTAAAAAGCAAATATTGTTGTTGGTACACAAACTAATATAGAAAGACTTTAACGACACCAGAAGATTGCACGACCGACTATGTAAACGTATCACATTTTTTGTACAAGCTACAGGCCAACCCTATGGTCTCCAGATGTTGCCCATTCATGAGACAACAGACAACAAGCAGAATACTGACAACGACAAGGTCCACTGCAACAAGGGTTATTAGCTTCCTTGACAGCTTCCTCCTCCCCCATTGGCGATGTTTACTGAAAAGAACGTTCCCATCTTGCTCTCTGCCGCTTCCTTCCTTTCTTTCTTTTCTTTGGTTTCTTTTCTTTCTTTCTTTCCCCTTTTCCAGCTTGTTTTCTTTTCTTCTCTTCCCCTATATACCAATACCTTGGTGGCCCCTTCAAAAAGGGGGTGGTCGGGGTGGGTGGGGGGGGGCCCCTGGCTGTGTCCCATGAACATCCAACTTCTTTGTCATAATAAACAATCCCGTCCACAACAGTAGGGAGGAAAAAAAAAAAGTTAGGTCGTCGAGGTAGATGCATCAGTATCAAATAAATTATACCAATCATGACACCACTACACTTGAAGTAAATGGTTAGACCAGCATTTCAACAAACTCAGTTGACTACAGCCTTATATGTTGTGACATTGTCTGTTTTGAACGGATGAAGTCTGTCTCTCGCATCTCGTCATGTTTTTTTTACAAAGCTTTCCAGGAATGTCCTCTTCAACTTTCTGCGTCTCTCTCTCTCTCTTCTTTCTCTCTCTCTCCTCTTTCTCTCTCTCACTCTCTCTCTCTCTCTCTTCTCGTCTCTCTCTCGTCTCTCTCTCATCTGTTCTCGGTCTGTCTCTCTCTCTCTCAACACACTCTCTCTCATCTCTCTCTCTCTCTCTCTCTCTCTATCTCTCTCTCTCACACACTTTCTCTCTCCTCTCTCTCTCTCTTTCACTCTCCCTTCCTCTCTCTCCTCTCTCTGTCTCTCAGCAAGCTCTCCCTCTCTCTCCCTCCCTTCTCTCTGATCTGTTCTCAATCTCTCCCTCTCTGTTCGCTCACACACTCTCTCTCTCTCTCTCCTCGTCCTCTCTGTCTTTATCTCACTGGATTACTGACAGTTTATTTCTCTCAGTCTATCTAAAATCAGGGACAGGGACATGCATGGGATGCTACTAAAATGAAACTGATTCTATCTAACGATGTTATTGAACTTTTTATTTTACTCCTCGCTGATGATACACTCTTTAATTTCAGAAACAGTCTGTTGGTCTTCGAACCCAGTCTCAATTGCTTATACAGAGCTGCATCACGTTTTCAATTTCTCTGTTAATATGTCCAAAAGTAATATTATTGTATTTAGAAAAAGGTGGGTCCTCTCTTTTTTAGGGAAAATTTGTTTTATAACGGAGTTATGATGCCCGTGTATATGGGGGGTCAAACGAATGATAGATTATAAAGTGAGGTGGGTGGGGTAAGGGCATGAAACATATAGTGTTAATCTCTACAATGACGCGGGGGTGGTATAGGATATATCTAACTATCTTGTGTGCTGTAATTCGGGCGACGGATGCTGAGCATAGAGGGGCAAGAAAAGCAAAGAGGCGGGAAATATGAGCTGAGGATGTGTCCATACAAGGAGTAATACTAATAGAGAAATGGATATGATGCCATCGACCGTGGTGTGAGTGTAACGGATGCTTGTGAGAGGCTAGATCGCTTCAGATACAAGCTAGTGTGGGGTAAACTCCGCTAAAATACGTCGAGACACACTATGTTATGTCAGTAAGAGGATGTTCACTAACGTTACCATTATTGTTGTATAAAGGGGGGTCTCTCTCTCTATCTCAGCTCTCTGTTCTAGAGAAAAGTCAAGTATCTCTCTCTCAACAACTCACCAAGAATAAGTTCCACTATGTTGACACTATGGTGAAGGATGGCAGAAGCGTTTTCCTTTATATGTTTTCTCTCAGCTGTAAAATTGTATCTCGCTTTTGGCTCTAAAACAAGCGACAGCTAACATGACATACAGACTGATAATGTATCACGCATGTTACATCTCTCTCTCACACATCAGTACATGGATGACTATCTCTGATATAGATATGGCTCGTATAGGCGCTTATACGCACGCTGGATGTCAAGTCTGGCTTGAGCACGAACTCTAGTTGTGGTAACACGTGAGTGATCTCAATGACTAGAGTTTATCTCTCTCGATACATGCGTCTACTAATGGTGCTCTCTGTAGCTGGACTTGCTAAATTGATCAGTCGTGTCCAAAGGAAACGTAACTGATTGTTCGTTTTTTTGGGGTATCCTGTCTCGTGATAGTTGATCTGATGTCATGGCAGGATCTGGCTCTGCACATTTGGAAGACAGCCAGAAGATATTATATGTACAGTTTAGGTTTTAATTCGTCACATTTAGTTCCTTTTGTATATGACTATGCAATTAAACATACATCTAAAAAGAATACTAACTAAATTGAGATTTGGAATATCAGATTTAAACAAACATTATTTTTATTACAGGGTTCGTAAAGAAATTGAGTTATTGTGTCCTTATTGTCAAATTGTAATTGAAGATGAAGTTCATTTTGCATTCACCTCTCCATTAAATGATGATCTCAGAAGAAAACTTATTCCTGCTAAGTTCATTCGTAATCCCTGTCTGTTTAAACTTATAATGCTACTCTCCTCTATAGCAATGAAAATGTTATAACATGTTTTGCTGTTTTCTTATCGCTCTTATAGATAGAGATAGATATATAAATTAGATGAATATTATTTATGTATTGTTTGAATGTTCAAGATTTCCCCCTTCAAATGTGGCCAAGGCCGTTTGAATAAACCATTCGCATTTCCGCATTCGCATCTCTCTCTCCCCTGTCTCCCCCCCTCTCTCTCTCTTCTCTCTCCTCGCGTGCTCTCTCTCTCTCTCTCTCTCTCTCGCTCTCCCTGCGGTAAGTGTGTGGTGCGTGTGTGTGTGTGTGTGGGCGCGTGCGTGTGTGTGTGCGTGTGTGTGTGGTGTGCGTGTGCGCGTGCGTGCATCGCCGCGTGTGCGTGCTGTTGATCCCTGATTAGCTCGCTGTCTTGTTTTCCACATGAGCTGACATGGATCACACAAACAGAACAAAGAAAATGAGAGAGAGAGAGAGAGGAGGAGAGAGAGGAGAGAGAGGAGAGATCGAGAGAGAGAGAAGAGAGAGAGACAGAAACATATACACAGAGAGGCGGGCAGATAGACATAGAGCTAGACAGACAGAGAGACCACTTCATTGTGATAAAATAAAACACATTGAAGAAGAAAACATTTCAAGAAACAGAGTTGTTTTTAATTCACTGCGGTAGATGGTTAGGGTTTCTGCATAAACAATTTATTGTGTGCGTATTCTAGTAGGTGCATACAAAAATAGACATACGTGGCACCACTACATACAGCCTAAATGTTGTGGTCAGATGGCGAGAGATGAGAGGATGGACTGGAAAGAGAGAGATCGAGATGAAGTAGAGAGAGAGATCGAGAGAGAAAAGGAGAAGAGAGAGATGAGAGAGAGAGAACCCAGAGATGGAAAGAGAGAGGAGAGAGAGAGAGAGAGAAACAAGTCATTAGATGCAATCAAATCAAATCTCATTGTAGCAGTATAAAATGAAGACATCAAATCAATCAAGAACCACTTGTTTGTCGCTGTAGTGATAATTTAGAATTGTCCATTCACCATTTGGCTTCTCATCCAATCAGAACCGTGTCTGTGTGTGCAGTGTGTGAATAAATTTAGAATTGTATATTTATCAGTTAGGCCCGTGGCAATGCCTTTTTGTGGTAACTTATGCGGAGGACCGTAAAACGCAAAACTTTCTTCTTCCTTTTTTGTGCGTGCAAAAAAAAAAAAGGAGAAGATTAAGAATGATAGCAATGCAGCAAATTGTCTGAGAGAGAGAGAGAGAGAGAGAGAGAGAGAGAGAGAGAGAGAGAGAGAGAGAGAGAGAGAGAGAGGAGAGAGGACTGAACATGGAAAACTTTATTGACAAGGATAAAGATTTTAGCGCGAGCCTATCTTAACACAATCTGTCTGGATAATAAGAAAAACAAATTTAGAAACAAAAAAAATTTGCAAACAACTCTCTCACCTCTCTCTCTCTCTCTCTCTCTCTCTCTCTGATCTCTCATACACACATTAAATTGTTTACACACTACATATAAAAATATGAAAACAAAATGTTAAAAAAAAAAAAAAAAAAAATAACCAACCAATAGGAAACAGTAAGATGACAAGTAGGAGGGAAAAGCAAAACATCAATCCAAACACATTTAACGAAAGCATGTTGAAAGGCAAACCAATAAACAAAGCATAAACACTGAGATGTAAACATATTCAATTGACACATATATACCAGCAATATCAATGTAGTTGTACACAAGGCAATAAAGTTATACAGTGCGAGTTCAAAATGACACAGGATTTAAGCAGGGCTGTTACATGATGTTTGCCCGCACCATCTTTTTGCAGCGTGAGATGTGAAAGGCATAACTGAATGCAAGAGGGAAGGAAATTCCAAATGAGGAACCTGAGAAGGAAAACTTGGAGTTGTATTGTCAATCTAGGTTTGGCAAAATGTAGTTGCTGGAACCATACGATGTGATGCCGGGGCGGACTAATGATTTAGGTATTTGGGACACGTCATTATGCAACTTTGTACATGAGGATGCTTTGTTTGTACTTTGAACTGTGAATCTAACGGAAGGATGTTAATTTGCTTGTTTTCTGATGTGAGGTGGGTTGCGTCAGAAAGAATAATTTTAGCTGCTAACTTTTGTATAGATAGAATTGAGTTATTAATAGGGACATTTGGCGCGTAGAACCCCAAACTAAGATGATAGTTGACGTTGAGACTGAGAGACAGTGGGCATGAAAGATATTTGCGTTCCTCTGTATCTATGAAAGCGTTTAGGTTTTTTTAGTAGGAATAGCTACGCGCAAAGCTGGTGCTGCTGACTTTTTCAATATGGGTTCTGCCACTTCAGTTCTTGTCTATGATCACACCCAGGACGCGGTGTCTTTTTAACTTGGTCAATTATGTTCTCTTTCACTAAATTCGAGATTTAGAGGGTTCGTTGTGCTGTTTTGTCTTGAAGCTAATTACATGCTATGGTTTTTTAGGGTGGAGACACATGTAGGTTGTGGTCTACACAGCCGAACCATTTTTTTTCATTTAGCTGTTTGTAAGAGGTTGAATGGCGGATTAAAAACGGCTGCATAGAGTGAGGGAGGAACGCGTCAGCAACATATCGCATGAGACACACTTGATCTGATATTGAAAGTTGTGGGCATTAATAAATAAGCAGCACGGAGCGGCGTCCTAAAACCGATCCTGCGGTACACCAGTCTAAATTTATTATGCCCCTGACCTTCCACACACAGAATGGTTCGTCCGTCGCTCGCTTTCCACCCCGCCCCTTCTTTTCGTCTGCAGGCAGAGTGATAGTGTTTACTCCTCTTTCTACCCCCGGTCCCCTTTTTCCCGTCCCGACCCGCCCTGTCACGTTGTTGGTTCCTGGCACAGCAGTATCCCAGCTCCCCCCCGCCGTGCCCGGCTGGGCGCTGTGACACAGCCTTTTTCCGGTGATGTCCCCGCTGGTGTTTCCGCTTCCGCCGGCGTTCTGCCCCTTTTCCAGAGGTAGATCGAATTGTAAGCATCGAAATGGGTCTCCGTGTTCTGCATCGCTTCTCTCCGTCCCTTGCCCCTTTGCTATTTAGCCCCGTGGTACTATGTTGTCCCGTCGGCTACCGACTTAACCGGTTCTTACTCGTAGGCAGCTCCGCACCAGTTTTCACAGGAGCCCCTGCTTTGTGCCTGGAGGCCCATAGATTCTTCTTTCATTTTGGGATGCCGAACCAACACAGGACAGCAAGTGAAGTA
>JAGGCT020004036.1:3228444-3265170 GCA_017654935.2 Phymorhynchus buccinoides
CTAGTCCTTTTGGTTGTCCTATATAATATATGGCCTGTGTACTTTTATTTCTTTGGTTTTGTGACAGTTGATGACCTACTTGTTCAATTGTAAGCAAATTGGAAACACCAGCTTGTTACCTGCAAGGTCGCTAAATTCCGGAACCTCGATTTTGGGGTGCTGAAATCCTTTTTATGTGGCAAACTTGTGGCATCCAGTTTTGTATGTGGCAGACTTGTGTCTTCCGGTTTTTAGTGGCTAAAACTTAGGAAGGCACTCTGGTTTTGTAGTTGCAAAACCTTGTGTCCTTCCAGTTTTGTAGTGGCAAAACTTGTGTCTTCCCAGTTTTGGGTGTGCTAAACTTGAGGCCTTGGGGTTTTTGTATAGCAAATTTTAATGGCTTCCAGTTTTTGGGTATAGCAAAACTTGTGTTTTTATGGATTGGCAACATGTGGCCTCCGTTTGTGGTGTGCTGAACTTGAGGCCTCTGGTTTTTGTAGTGGCAAACTGTATGGCTTCCAGTTTTGGAGTGTCAAAACTTGTTGCTTTTGGGAGTGGCAGAACTTGTGGCTTCATGTTTTTTTGGAGTTAACATACAGCAGTAAAAAAAAAGCACCACCAAAAAACTCAATGTTGCTGGATGGGAGACTTCACCTGATATGTATGTTTCCTTTGTCATGTTTTGTGGATTGCAGAACGCCAAGGCAAATTGGAAACACGGAGGGTGAAGAAGGATGATGAGGAAGAAGATTGGAATGGAAGGATGGGAAAACCCCGTCTTTCGCTGTGTCTCCTCCACTGCAAGCTTGAAAGTGGGAGAGCTTGGTCCGCCTCACTCAAGATTGGGTCAGTCTGTGGACACAGACGTCAGAACTGATCCATGAAGCCTGGCATAAAATTAAATCTTAATGCTACGTACCCAGTTTGGGCCCATTAGTATGGACTTGACCTCAAATCATTTTCTGTAATCAGGGGGTCATAATTACCCTTGATGTTTAAAACAACCTGAAGCTCTGTTATAACTAAATTCCATTGTCTGTTTTTTTCCCCTGTGCTATACACATAATAGATAAAGTGTTGTGCAAAGAATGTGTGTATTAGTCGATCATCACGATAGCACAATGATGGTATGTACCCGGGTGTAGTTGGCACAGTGGTATGCGCATTCGCTTTCATGTCAAGTACACCCGATTTCGAACTTGGGTAGCAGGGGATTTTTCCTCTCACGTTTGCCTAGTCCTTAACGTCTGAACGTGGAGTCCTTTCGATGAGATGATAACCAGGCTCCCGTGTGCCCATGCACTTAGCACACGGTTAAACCCAGTGGCAACGAAAAGTTTGTCCATTTGTCAAATTTTTACCCCCCTTCCTCAGCAGTCCACAAACAAATCGCATGCCTCTGGCTGCGACACGCTTCTACAGGTGGGAGCAACCGAATTTCACAGAGGACGTTCTCTGTGACTATTAAAGTGCCTTACTAACTTAGATTATAAGGAGTTCTAATCGTGGTTTATTGGTCATTTGTACTGTTTCTTATTGAGTGTAAGTGGAACTCCCTATAAGACCTCCCATTATAGACCTCCATTTCTAATAGACCTGCTTCTCTGAGACATTTGCCCTTTTTCATAAGTATTAAAATTACCTCCCTTATAGACCTCATTTTGGATGGTTTTGAAGGTCTTATAAGTGGAGGTTAACCACTGTAATTACATTATACCTAAATTCAGATATGGTCATAGCTATGTTGGTAAACATGACTATGTTAAATGTGTTGTGTTGTGCACAAAAAAAAAAAAAAAAAAAAGTTTTAAAAAAGTCTTTTATTTTGTCCGTGTTGCAGGGAGGATTGGTTTGGGATGCTGTACTTTGGGCGGACAGCAGAAGAAGTCCAACCTGATGCTGTCCGTGTTTTTGAACCTGGTAAAACAACCTTCCTGCTCTTCCCCTTCATGACGCTAAAATGGCCAAAATACATGTTCATAATTATTTTGGATGAGGTTCCTAAATTTAAATATATTTTTTTGATGATTTGATGCCTTATTAGCTTTGTAAATATGCATTCAGACCCCGACAGAAAATATATACATTTGAAATGAGGGACGTTTTAAACTCTCTTGTTGGTGAACGGTCGTGATGTTCAAAAAAAAATTCGGATCGGAAACATCTAAACTTTGGGAACGTATGGGGATTCCCCGTGGCCGGTTTGGGCGCTTCCATTTTGTTTCTATCACATCAAGTCATGTGGCGCTTCAGCCTCGCTTTCCGCTACAGATTAACACTTCCGTCCTGTTTGCTTGCAATGGCTTCTTGCGATTGGTTTGAAATATATGAATTTTTGAAAATTAGTGACCGCTTCGGCATTTTCGCGATTTTTCAAATATCGATGACGACAGTTAGGCGTCCATTGACTGAGGAAAAGCAATGAATAGTCCCTATTTTTTGTGAAAGATGGGAACTTATGTATCGCGAATGATGAGTAAAGGAGTGTAAAGTTCTGACCTAATTTCTGCATGCGATGATTGTGTTTGTTCGATCGATGCGAAGTTTGAAGTCGTGTTTACTGACATCGGCATTTTCCCAACTTTTCATCATGGATGATGATTCGTTATTGCATCCACTGAGTGATGACAGGATGACATTCCTTTTTCGTGAACGATAGGATTATAATGTCGTGAAGTGAAGGTAAAGTGATGTTTTGATCTACATTTCCATTTCAGTCGTCTTAGGCTTCAACAGTCTGCAAAGTAGGCAAGTGAATGACTAATGAATGCATTTCTCGATACACTTTGGCATTTGATTTTTTTTTGGTGGAGCCTGCTCCCCAATAACTCTTGAAATATTCATTTTGCAAATCAGACAGACATCTCGCCAACACCATTCAAAACAAAAAAAACACAAAATCTGGTAGGGTATATTTTATTTTACTTATTTTTTCTGACTCTACCCCGCCTTTGGTACGGATGCGTCCCTTGGTTAGGATTTCAGAGTTGATTGAGAGCACAGATCGTCAGGCACAAGAGGGTTATGCGCCCGCGAGCCCTGGGCTATTGAAGCCAGTCCCCCCTACTACTACTACTACTACTATGTATATGTTTGTAGAATTAGTTGCTAATTTTGCATGGTAAAAGACAGTTACGTGCTTGCTTTCTTTGGCATTGTCATCTTATTCTATTACTTCAACTGATAATGCCTGTGTTTTGTGTACTTCTTTTATATATTACTTCAAGAAACGAAGAGGACTGCTGGGTTCAACAAAATTCACAACAATTTAAACACAGTCAAAATTGAAACCCAAAAGAAAAGGTTTAATAACCACAACAACACAGAGGCAATAACAAAACACGACGTGTCGGGTACGTCTAAGCACTGTTGTCCAGTGCTAATAAAAAGACTCAGATTGTTGACGCATACATGATCGGGTAAAGGACACTAAACTAATTGTGTGGCAATGATTTGAAAATTGATGAGTGTCTATTACTTCAACCGATAATGCGCTGTATGTTTGTGCACTTCTTTGATATATTTTTTTAAATAGAAGTCTTTAGGACTGGATATGTCGGTGGCTTTTAGTTAGAAAAGCGAGGAGATTTTGTTGGGATTTGTCCGGCGGCTGTCTTAAGATAGATATTTGTGCTGAGTGTTGAATGCCAGTGATATTTAACATGCAGCAGTGGAGCGAGACCCTTATAAGACCCATTCAAAAAGTAATCCCAAAAAGGGTCATTATATAGGATGGGAGTTAGTAGTAAGGAGAGGAAATTATAATACTGAGAGAAGAATCGGCAATGTCTCCGAGAAGTACGGTCTTAATGTGCGGAGGGAAGTCTTATAATAGGAAGGTCTTTTAGGGGGAGGTTCCACTGTATTTTTTATTAACTGTGTATCTGAGTTTCAATAAATTGTGCAAGATTTTCTAACATCACTCTAATCAGCTTCTCTGAAGTCTGTGGTGTGACGAATCATTATTTATATAAGTTATGTAACTGTTGATTAACTCATTCAAGTCATTTCTCACCGCCCCATGTATGTCCGGAATTAATAGATAGCTGCCAATTTGATGCATTTGCTTCTAGGGAAGTAAATCTGTGTGCACACCATTATAGTTTTTGAAAATTCTCATGAGCCCGATCCGGCTCATTCGTTCCTAAACGGCTGTGCAGGCACATGAGCCCGATCCGGCTCATTCGTCCTAAACGGCTGTGCAGGTCATGAGCCGCCTGATCCGGCTCATTCGTCCAGAGTGAGTTAAGGCTTGTTGATTTGGTGTGTGCGTGCGCTCCACAGGCCTGGACAACGTCCCCTGGCTGGGCAACCTGGAGAGCCTGTGTCCCCCCTCTCTGGCCGCGCAGATGTCGGCGTTGGCCGGCCAGGCCAGTCAGCCTCCAGCCCCACAGTTCCCTGTGCGTCCCGTGGAGAAACGCAGCTACGCCCAGAGCTGCGTCGTCTGGATCAAAGACTCGGGCCTGCAGGTCAGTCTTCTTCTTCTTCTTCGATCGCCTCAGACAGTTCATGGATGCTCCTGTTTTCAGGATTTGAAGTTCGGGATTTTTTTTCAGGATTGATTTTTTGTCCAGGATGTCCTGAAGTTCAGGATTTTTTTGTCCAGGATTTTTTTATTGCCTGGAGCCATGGGTTGTCGCCGGATTATGAGAATTTGAGAAGATGCATTTGTGCTGGTTAATAGAGGTCGTGCAAGTTTAACCAGAAGTGAAAGTGCAACGAGAGCCTGTCAATTACATTGGAAACTGTTGTTTCCTTTCAGCTTCCATGGGGCATTGTCAGCTGTCACACCTGACCCTGCGACACCGATGGGGCAGGGTTTGGGTGGCCTCCTGGACCCCCCTGCCTGCCAGGATTTTTGAAAGTTTCCCCAGGAGCACCACATAGACAGTTTCCTGTAAATTATGAGCGCAGATGCATCATGCAGCTGTTTATGCGCCTAAGTAAGAAATAAATAGGCCCAGCAAGTCCGACTAGTTCGGCTTGGCGGGGAAATGTTTTTTGAAAGTGTTTCTTGAAAAAAGGCAGGAGTATGGACGGGTCAGGCAGAAAGAAATAATAATAATAATATAAACGGACACTTATATAGCGCTTTTTATGGAGCACAAAGCGCTTTACAATCAGCATTGAAACACTCAACATACGCCACACACGCAATGCACGCTGAGTGAACGCGTTCTAGTAAATGAAAGTAAGCAAAGGGAAAAGGGCAAGAGTCAAAGAGAGTGACAGATTAGAGGAAGTTATAAGCACAGAAACTTCCAGAAGGTAGGGGAACTATTTGTACAGAAAGACCCCCCCGGTAATTCCTATGATTGGGGCCTGCAGGTCAGTATCAGGGGGAGAGTCCACACAGTTGCTGCTGTGAGACAGCTGCTTCTTCTTATTATTATTATTCTGTGGGTGGCGGCCAACTTCTAGTTTACAGATGTGAACGTAAAATATATTTAGGGATGTGGCCAAAGGAGAAGAAAGAAAGAAACGGAGAGAAAAAACAACAAAACCAAAAAGTGCTTCATGAGCCTGCAGTTCTATGTCCAGCTCTTCCTTGTCATAGCAGATCTATGTTCAACTCTTGTTGTTCTGGTTGTTGAAGTCATTGACAGTCTTGTTGGTTGGTGAAGCAGATCTAAGGTTCAGCTCTTCCTTGTCCTAGTTGTTTAAGTTATTGACAGTCTTGTTGGTTGGTGAAGCAGATCTAAGTTCAGCTCTTCCTTGTCCTAGTTGTTTAAGTTATTGACAGTCTTGTTGGTTGGTGAAGCAGATCTATGTCCAGCTCTTCCTTGTCCTAGTTGTTTAAGTTATTGACAGTCTTGTTGGTTGGTGAAGCAGATCTAAGTTCAGCTCTTCCTTGTCCTTAGTTTAAGTTATTGACAGTCTTGTTGGATTGGTGAAGCGCAGATCTAGAGTTCAGCTCTTACCTTGTCCTAGTTGTTTAAGTTATTGACAGTCTTGTTGGTTGGTGAAGCAGATCTATGTCCAGCTCTTCCTTGTCCTAGTTGTTTAAGTTATTGACAGTCTTGTTGGTTGGTGAAGCAGATCTAAGTTCAGCTCTTCCTTGTCCTAAGTTTAGAGTTATTGACAGTCTTGTTGGTTGGTGAAGCAGATCTAAGTTCAACTTTTTTTTTAAAGTGAACCATAGGCTTTTATTTCGCAGTATCCAGGCAAGACCAATCCAGCTACCGTAGCGGTCCCCAGGGGCAAGCCCACGACCGGCACAGCTCATGCCCTTCATTTACCACTACTTTGACCTACGGGCTCCTAACTCCCTAATTTACTCTTTGGTGGATGGAGCTCTGCGGATGCAGGGAGAAAGGTGGCAGAGTGGTTAAAATCTGAGTTTACGCCTGCCAAATGTAATGCGTGACTGTAGACAACGTAGAGTGACGCCGGAGTTGGTGTCTGAATCCCAGGGAGACACTCGGGGGGGGGGGGGGGGGGGGGACGCTTTCAGTGGTTAATAGTTTGACAGGAAAATCGAAGCTGATAACATGTCGAAGATCCTTTCTGATGGGAGACTTAGAAAGCTAGTCTGTGAAACCCGAGGTGCGCTTTTACGCACGTTAAAAAATCCCACGGCATTTGAAAGTCGGTAAGAGCAGGGAGAAATCACACTGCCTGGCATCGACCAAACTGATCGCTAGGTTTTCCCCATAAATGTGCCCCCCCTCCCCCCCTCGCACCGCACCCTAGTCTCCACCCAAGTTATTTTAATATAGTTTTTAATTGGCGTGTAGGGGACTTGCACAGTACGGCGATAACAATTAAAAAAAAAAATTTTTTTTTGTTTAAAAAAAAATTTATGCGTCTCCAGGGAGTGCGATGAGAGCAAGACCAGAATTATCACAGAGATTAAGTGCTCTGTGATCTAGAATAGAAATATTACCAAAAAACAGAATACAAAACACAAACAAAAGAGACTTCAATTTCTTCTGGCCGAGGACTCCCTTGAAGAAGTCTGGGACTGATGCCATCTGGTCCGCCCAGCGTTGCCAGTTTGTGGAATTGCTTGTCTTCTGTTACTTGTCTGGATTAGAAAACCGTAGTCAAGTAGTGCACACTGAATCCAATGATTAGTACTACCATTCCTAATGATGAATTTCAGATCACAAGAGAGTTAACTGGGGCACAATTATTGACTAAAAGCCAAAATACTGAAAAACATTGACCTGTCATTCCCTAGGATCGATATGTTTTTGATAGGACTGATAAACGGTTTTAACAGAAGGTTAAAAAAGACTTTGAAAAGTCAAATGGATATTATGTATGAACTTAAGTCGCTTTTTATTGTTTTACCTGTACAGGAAGAAATGGTTGATGTGGACAGTTGGTTTGTTGTTGTTGTTCTTCTTGTTCCTGTGTTTTGTTGATGATGAAAGGGAGCAATGCTTGTCATCATGTTTCAGACTGATATGCAAAAAGTGATTCGACATGCACGCAAGCTACCGGACAAACAGCAACAATTTTATAAGGTCAGTGATATGATTTTGCGTCATATCTTTTTTTAATACAAAATTCTATATATAAGCTATCCACAAAAAGTTAAGGATCACTTGCAAACTAATTCATAACTTTCCAAATAAGAAAGCCAATGCGTTGAATTTTGGCCAACATTTAATTCAATGCTTTAGTGATAACGATACACAATTGCCTTCAATTTCGAGCAATCGTTTGGTCTGTACATTTGATCAAAGTGGGTACGTATCGAAATTTGATTTCCCAAAGTCATTGAAATCACAAGACAGGGCATTCTGATGCTCCCAAAAGTTCAGTAATGCGTGTATCCGCCATGGCTGTTCTGGCACTCGACGCAGCGAGTCCTCATGGAGTTGACCAGGGTGGTGAAGATCCTCTGTGGAAGCGCCTGCCACTCAGCCTGCAGCATCTGGTAGAGGTGCTGGGCATCCCTGGGAGGGGGGTGGTTGCTCCTCACTTTGCGATCCAGCTCATCCCAGAGGTTCTCAATCGGGTTGAGATCGGGACTGCATGCTGGCCACTCCATTCTGTTGACTCCAGACTGCTGCAGGAAGTCGTTGACCACCCTTGCCCTGTGGGGGCGAGCGTTGTCATCCTGGTAGACAGCCGGCGGTCCCATCTGCTGCAGTGTAGGCACAGCCAGCGGTCGAAGGATCTCATCCCGGTATCGGAGGCCAGTCAGGTTACCCTGTACATGATACAAGGGTGTTCTGTGGTGAAGGCTGAAGGCCCCCCAGACCATTACAGAACCTCCACCAAAGGCCACCTTTTCTTGGACAGTGGCGTCAATAAAGCGTTCCCCTGGGCGCCTCCAGACCCTCAGTCGGCCGTCGTTGTGGTTCAGGGTGAAGCGTGATTCATCACTGAACAGGACCTGGGACCATTGCTGACGTGTCCACCTCACGTGACGTCTGCAGAAGGCGCGGCGTGCTGCCCTATGGGCTGGAGTTAAGCGTGGCCGTACAGCTGGGCGACGAGAACGGAGGTTAAACCCATGAAGGCGGTTCCGTATGGTCTGCTGGCTGATGTTGATGTTAGTAGCCACCCTCAGCTGCCTTCGAATGATGCTGGAAGAGGCTGTTCTTGTCTGCAGGGCTTGTCGTTCAATGAGACGATCTTCACGTGGAGTTGTCTTCTTCGGTCGACCAGATCTGCGTCTTTCATGGACCCTCCCAGTGGCTGTGAAGCGTTGAATCAGTCTGACAATGACCGAGATGGACACCTGAAGTCGCCTGGCCACTTCTCGCTTGGGAACACCATCTTGGAACCATGCAACAGCTCGTCCCCTATCCAACTCGCTCAATTTTCGTCGTGGAGGCATTGTCAAATCAGGCCTAATACTGGTGGTATGTCTTCTTATAAAGCCAAGCAAGAGACAGCATCTCACACATAAACAGCAGTGCTTGCACGTGCATAATGGTTTTTCCATCTGGCTTGTGCAATGTGTTCATGCAGAACGATCCAAAACAAGGTCCTTTTTCGCAAGTTTCCGCTTTTTCTTTTGCTGCCAAGCTCAGTAATAGAGAATCACGTGCAATGTTTCCACTAACACAACATCGCCCACTTACAGCTGAACAAGAATTCATAACAATTTGGCTTGACTGAGAAAAAAATAACAGGAGCGAACGCCTGTGCGAAGTCTCTCCATCTCTCTCTCGCTCTCACACTACACACACACACACTCACACACAGCCACACCACACGCACACACGACCACACACACCTGTTTATGTGTACACACACACACTGCACAAAACACACACACAAGAATCTCCCATAACATATACTGATCTGTGTTAATCAATACCGTTAGGCTACCAAATAGAAGTAAACTGAGCATTTGAGCGTAACTAAATCTCTTACACTGCTACAGTAGACTTATTTCACTCAGACACCATCCCTCGCTCTCTCTCTGATCTGCCAGATATATGTGAGAGTAGAAAAACTCTCTCAGCTGATCATCTCTCTCTCTTCGAGAGACGTTCTCTCCTCACGTTAGATGCGTTCCCTCTCTGTGTTCTATGTCTCTCTCTCTTTAGAATTACACCCACAGGTGTAGAATGTGTGGGGAGAGATGACACCAACAACATCAGTAGTTAGGTACTAGTGTGTGTTTTGGAAGGTGTGTGGTGTGTAAAGTGGTATTACGTGTGTGTGTGCGCGTGGAAAGTGTCGTAAATGCATGCACGCTCAAGACACTGAACACATCCTCAAACACAATCATAAATGCATGCACGCTCAGACACTGAACACATCCTCAAACACAATCATAAATGCATGCACGCTCAGACACAACACATTCTCAAACACAATCATACACACTCTCAAACAAGCAAAACTGCTCTCATTTCGACGCGCCCCTATCTGTCTCTCATTTCAACACGCCCCTATCTGTCCCCCGCGGCAAAGTTGGTCTGCAGCGGCATGATGGTGTGGGCGATGTCGAGGGCGGCAGGGGAGCGCAGGCCGTTGGCCGCGTGCGACAGCTGCATGGAGGCGCTGGGGTGGGAGGAGCCGGGCAGCTGGGTGCATTCCCTTTCCAGCAGCGAAGCCATGGCTTCCAGCAGCTCGTGGAAACCGAAGGAGAGGGCCGCCCGACGGATCCGGTTCATCTCCTGGGCAGAAATGTTCCACCGTCAGTGCACGGAAATTGATATGTCAAAGTAGATTTTTTAAGGGAAAGCTCTTTGGTGATGCTTAAATGCATCCATCAGACAGAGAATTGTATTTTACGGACTATAAGACAATAATTTGTTCTCAGACTGAGGGCAGTGAGACCCGTGCGCTTTATAATAATTATGTATGACGAACAAAATAGTAAGAAAATGTAATGACATAATCTCAATTTGGGGGGTGCGCCTTATAAGGTGCGCCTTAAAAATATGGTACATCAGTATCGGCAAGAACATTTGAGTGCCATTCAATGTATAGTAACATAGTAACATCGGTAGCACAATCACAAAACTGATTGAACAGAAAGCCCAGTCTTCAAACACTATTTAGCCTATCTACACTACTCACAAAAAGTTAAGGATCACTATGAGAAAACAGGTGCGCAATAAACTCCGTTCGCTCCTGTTATTTTTTTCTCAGTCAAGCCAAATTGTTATGAATTCTTGTTCAGCTGTAAGTGGGCGATGTTGTGTTAGCTGCTGTTTATGTGTGAGATGCTGTCTCTTGCTTGGCTTTATAAGAAGACATACCACCAGTATTAGGCCTGATTTGACAATGCCTCCACGACGAAAATTGAGCGAGTTGGATAGGGGACGAGCTGTTGCATGGTTCCAAGATGGTGTTCCCAAGCGAGAAGTGGCCAGGCGACTTCAGGTGTCCATCTCGGTCATTGTCAGACTGATTCAACGCTTCACAGCCACTGGGAGGGTCCATGAAAGACGCAGATCTGGTCGACCGAAGAAGACAACTCCACGTGAAGATCGTCTCATTGAACGACAAGCCCTGCAGACAAGAACAGCCTCTTCCAGCATCATTCGAAGGCAGCTGAGGGTGGCTACTAACATCAACATCAGCCAGCAGACCATACGGAACCGCCTTCATGGGTTTAACCTCCGTTCTCGTCGCCCAGCTGTACGGCCACGCTTAACTCCAGCCCATAGGGCAGCACGCCGCGCCTTCTGCAGACGTCACGTGAGGTGGACACGTCAGCAATGGTCCCAGGTCCTGTTCAGTGATGAATCACGCTTCACCCTGAACCACAACGACGGCCGACTGAGGGTCTGGAGGCGCCCAGGGGAACGCTTTATTGACGCCACTGTCCAAGAAAAGGTGGCCTTTGGTGGAGGTTCTGTAATGGTCTGGGGGGCCTTCAGCCTTCACCACAGAACACCCTTGTATCATGTACAGGGTAACCTGACTGGCCTCCGATACCGGGATGAGATCCTTCGACCGCTGGCTGTGCCTACACTGCAGCAGATGGGACCGCCGGCTGTCTACCAGGATGACAACGCTCGCCCCCACAGGGCAAGGGTGGTCAACGACTTCCTGCAGCAGTCTGGAGTCAACAGAATGGAGTGGCCAGCATGCAGTCCCGATCTCAACCCGATTGAGAACCTCTGGGATGAGCTGGATCGCAAAGTGAGGAGCAACCACCCCCCTCCCAGGGATGCCCAGCACCTCTACCAGATGCTGCAGGCTGAGTGGCAGGCGCTTCCACAGAGGATCTTCACCACCCTGGTCAACTCCATGAGGACTCGCTGCGTCGAGTGCCAGAACAGCCATGGCGGATACACGCATTACTGAACTTTTGGGAGCATCAGAATGCCCTGTCTTGTGATTTCAATGACTTTGGGAAATCAAATTTCGATACGTACCCACTTTGATCAAATGTACAGACCAAACGATTGCTCGAAATTGAAGGCAATTGTGTATCGTTATCACTAAAGCATTGAATTAAATGTTGGCCAAAATTCAACGCATTGGCTTTCTTATTTGGAAAGTTATGAATTAGTTTGCAAGTGATCCTTAACTTTTTGTGGATAGCTTATATAACAAGAATTGACAAACATTCAGACACAGAATAAGTTTGTTTGAGATTCATCTAGAATTTTGTATTAAAAAAAGATATGACGCAAAATCATATCACTGACCTTATAAAATTGTTGCTGTTTGTCCGGTAGCTTGCGTGCATGTCGAATCACTTTTTGCATATCAGTCTGAAACATGATGACAAGCATTGCTCCCTTTCATCATCAACAAAACACAGGAACAAGAAGAACAACAACAACAAACCAACTGTCCACATCAACCATTTCTTCCTGTACAGGTAAAACAATAAAAAGCGACTTAAGTTCATACATAATATCCATTTGACTTTTCAAAGTCTTTTTTAACCTTCTGTTAAAACCGTTTATCAGTCCTATCAAAAATATATCGATCCTTGGGAATGACATTTCAATGTTTTTTGTCAGTATTTTGGCTTTTAGTCAATCAATTGTGCCCCAGTTAACTCTCTTGTGATCTGAAATTCATCATTAGGAATGGTAGGACTAATCATTGGATTCAGTGTGCACTACTTGACTATGTTTTTCTAATCACAGACAAGTAACAGAAAAACAAGCAATCCCACCACTCAAACGCAAGACGCTGGGCGGAGCAAGATGTGCACCAGTCCCACACTTCTTACAAGGAGAACGGTTCGGCCAGAAGAAATGGCTCAAGTCTCTTTTTTTGTGTTTTGTTTTCTGTATTTTGGTAATATTTCTAAATAGATCAACAGAGCACTTATATCTCTGTGATAATTCTGGTCTTGCTCTCATCGCACTCCCTGGAGACGCACGCATCGCCGTACTTTGCAAGTCCCCTACACGCCAATTAAAAACTATATTAAAATAACTTGGGGGGGGCACAGGGTGCGGAGCGATAGGGGGAGTGGGGGGCAGATTTATGGGGAAAACCTAGCGATCAATTTGGCGATGAACAGGCAGCGTGATTTATCCCTGCTCTTATCGACTTTTAAATGCTGTGGGATTTTTTAACGTGCGTAAGGCGCACCTCGGGTTTCACAGACTAGCTTTCTAAGCTCTCCCATCCCGAAGGACTTCGATGTTCAGTTCGATTTTCCTGTCAAACTAGAAAGAAAGGGCGAGTGGCCTGGGATTCGAACCCGGGTCACTCTACTTTGCAGTCACGCATTACATTTGGCAGGCGAAACTCTTATAACCACTTAACCACTCTGCCACACCTTTCTCCCTGCATCCGCATGTAGCTCTCATCCACCAAAGAGTAAATTAGGGAATTAGGAGCCGTAGGTCAGCAGCAGTGGTAAATGAAGGGCAGGAGCTGTACCGGTCGTGCTCGGCTTTCCCCCTGGGGACAACTACGGTAGCTGGATTGGTCTTGCCTGGATACTGCGAAATAAAAGCCTATGGTTCACCTTTAAAAAAAAAGTTGAACACTTAGATCTGCTTCACCAACCAACAAGACTGTCAATAACTCTAAACAACTAGGACAAGGAAGAGCTGAACTTAGATCTGCTTCACCAACCAACAAGACTGTCAATAACTTAAACAACTAGGACAAGGAAGAGCTGGACATAGATCTGCTTCACCAACCCCCAACAAGACTGTCAATAACTTAAACAACTAGGACAAGGTAAGAGCTGAACTCTAGATGCTGCTGCTTCACCAACCCAACAAGACTGTCAATAACTTCAACTACCATAGGACAAGGAAGAGCTGAACTTAGATCTGCTTCACCAACCAACAAGACTGTCAATAACTTAAACAACTAGGACAAGGAAGAGCTGGACTATAGATCTGCTTCACCAACCAACAAGACTGTCAATACAACTTAAACAACTAGGACAAGGAGAAGAGCTGAACTTAGAATCTGCTCTGCTTCACCAATCCAACAAGAACTGTCAATAACCTTAAACAAGCTAGGACAAGGAAGAGCTGAAACTTTAGATCTGCTTCACAGCGCAAACAACCAACAAGACTGTCAATGACTTCAACAACCAGAACAACAAGAGTTGAACATAGATCTGCTTCATGACAAGGAACTGAGCTGGACATAGAACTGCAAGGCTCATGAAGCACTTTTTGGGTTTTTGTTGGTTTTTTTCTCTCTCCTTTTCTTTCTCTTCCTTTCTCCTTTGGCCCACATCACCTATCCCTAAATATATTTACGTTCACATCTGTAAATAGCAAGTTGGGCCCCGCCCAAACCACAAGAATAATAATAATAAGAAGGAAGCAGGCTGTCACAAGCAAAAAACAAGGGAGGTCAACTGTGTCAAAACAAGAACTGTGTGACTCTCCCCCTGATACTGAACCTGCAGGCCCCCATCATAGGGATGAATACCGGTGGGGGTCTTTCGTATAAAAATAGTTCCCCTACTTTCTGGAAGTTCTGTGCTTATAACTTCTTCTCTAATTCTGTCACTCTCTTTGACTCTTGCCTTTTTCCCTTTGCTTACTTTACTTTCATTTACTAGAACGCGTTCACTCAAAGCGTGCGTGTGTGTGGCGTATGTGAGTGTTTTTCAATGCTGATTGTAAAGCACTTTGGTTGGGCCTCCTAAAAAAAAAGCGCTATATAAAGTGTCCGTTCTTATTATTATTATTATTATCTTTCTGCCTGACCCCGTGCCTGATCCCCGTCCATACTCCTGCCTTTTTTCAAGAAAAACCACCTTGTCAAAAAACTTTCCCGTCCCACGGTCCCTTACCCCAGCCGAAGGGTAGCTCGGGACCTTGCTGGGCCTATTTATTACATTACTTAGGCGCCTAGAATAACTGGCACAAGCATGACGTGGAGAATCTGCACACTCATAAAATTGACAGGAAACCTGTCAATCAATATGGTGTTCGCTTGTGCTCCTGGGGAAACTAAAAACTTTCAAAAAATACAAAAAAATCCTGGCAAGGCAGGGGGGTCCCACTAGGAGGCCACCCACGGGGCCCCCCAGCGGTGGTTGCAGGTCAGGTGGAAAAGCTGACAATGGCCCCCCCTGGAAGAGCTGAAAGGGAACAAACAGTTTTCCAACAGTAAACTTTTCACGCCCATCCTATGTAACTGAAAACCCAAGGCTTCGCTTGTTGCACCACTTTTCACTTCACTTCTGGATTAAAACTTCATCCACGACCTCGATAATAAACCAGCAACAAAAATGCAATCTTCTCAAATTTTCTCATAATTCCGGCGACCTCCCAAATGGCCTCCAGGCAAGCAAAAAGCAACCGAGCTCCCATCCTGGACAAAAAAATAAACAAAAATCCTGGACAAAAACATCCTGAACTTCAGGACATCCTGGACAAAACAATGCATTCCATGGGGGAAAAGGATGCAAAATCCAAATGAACTGTCTGATGCGATCGAAGACAGAAGAAGAACACTGACCCTGCAGGCCCCGAGTCTTTGATCCAGGACGACGACGGCAAGCTCTGGGCGTAAGCTGCGTTTCTTTCTCCACGGGAGGTACGGGAAACAGGGAAATGTTTGGGGATTTGGAGGCTGACTGGCCCTGGGGGCCGGCCCAACTCGGGCGAAACCATCTGCGCGGCCAGAGGGGAGAGGGGTGTGGGGACACAGGGCTCTCCAAGGTTTGCCCAGCCAAAGGGGGGACACGTTGATCCCAGAGGCTGTGTTGGATAGGCGCCACTTACACAGCACACACCAAAATCAACAAGCCTTCAAAACTCACTCTTGGAGACGCAAGGATTGCGGCCGGATCGGCCGCTCAATGACGCTGCACAGCCGTTTAGGACGATGAGGCCGGAATCGGGCCTCATTGGCCTGCACAGCCGTTTTAGGGACGGAAAATGAGCCGGATTCGGGCTCATCATGAGAATTTTTCAAAAAAAAACAAAAAAAAATTATAATGGTGTGCACACAGATTTTACTTCCTAAGAAGCAAAATGCACTTCAAATTGGCAGGCTATTCCTATTAATTTTCCGGACATACATATGGCCGTGGAACTGACTTGAATGAGTTAACATCCAAACAGTTACATAACTTATATAAATAATGATTCGTCACCACCACCAGACTTCAGAGAAGCTGATTAGAGTGATGTTAGAAAATCTTGCAATACAATTTATTGAAACTCAGATACACATCGTTAATAAAAAATACAGTGGGAACCTCCCCCTAAAAGACCTCTCCATTTTAAGACTTCCCTCCCACTTTAAGACCTACTTCTCTGAGACATTGCCCTTCTTTGCCTAAGTAATTATAATTTCCTCTTATTACTAAGACTCCCTCCCTTATAAACAAAGACCTCATTTTGGGATGATTTTTGAAAGGTTTCTTATAAGGGAGGTTCCACTGCAGGTTAAAATCATGGCATTCAAAACAGCACAAATATCTATCTTAAAAGCCGGCGGGACAACACAAAAAATCTCTCCTTTTTAAAACCCCCCGCATGACAGCATAAAGACTTCTATTTAAAAAATATATCAAAGAAGTGCACAAAATACAGGCATTATCGGTTGAAGTAATAGACATCATCAATTTTATCATTGCATCACAAGTTGTTTATGTCTTTACGTCATGTATGTCACTATGTTATATCTTTTTTTAGCACTGGACAACGGGTTGAACCCGAAAAAAACGTGATTTGTTTTGCTCTGTGTTTTTTTTTTTTTTTTGTTTAATTAACCTTTTTATTTTGGGTTTCAATTTCAAAAAAACTCTGTTTTAATTTGTTGTGAATTTTATTGAACCCAGCAGTCCTCTTCGTTTCTTGAAGTAATATATAAAAGAAGTACACAAAACACAGGCATTATCAGTTGAAGTAATAGAATAAGATGACAATGCCAAAGAAAGCAAGCACGTAACTGTCTTTTACCATGCAAAATTAGCAACTAATTCTACAAACATATACATAGTAGTATTAGTAGTAGTAGGGACTTAGGGGGCTTTCATAGCCTAGGCCTCGCGGCCCATTCAAACCCTCTTGTGCCTGACGCTCTGTGCTCTCAATCACCTCTGAAATCCTAACCCAAGGGACGTCACTCCGTACAAAAGGCGGGGTAGCGTCAGAAAAATAATAAAATAAAATATACCCTACCAGATTTTGTGGTTTTTTTTGTTTTGAATGTGTTGGCGAGATGTCTGTCTGATTTGCAAAATGAATTTCAAGATGTTATGGGGGATTGCATGGCTCCACAAAAAAAATCAAAATGCCAAAGTGTATTCGCAAACTCGCATTCATTAGTCATTCACTGCCTACTTTTGCAGACTGTTGAAGCCTAAGACGACTGAAATGGAAATGTAGATCAAAACCATTCCACTTAGTTCACTTACCCTTTCACTTCACGATCTTATAATTCCTATCTTTCACAAAAAAAAGGAATTTTCATCGCTGTCATCACTCAGTGGGATGCATAAATAACGACTCATCATCCATGATGTAAAAGTCGGGAAAATGCCGATGTCAGTAACACGACTTCAAAAATTCGCATCGATCGAACAAACACAAGCTCGCTGCAGAAATAGGTCAGAATACACTCCTTACTCATCACTTCGCGATCTCATTAAGTCCCATCTTTCACAAAAAAGACAAATAGGACTATTCTCTATTGCTTTCCTCAGTCAATGGACGCCATAACTGTTCGTTCATCGATATTTGAAAAAATCGCGAAAATGCCGAAGTCGGTCACTAATTTTCAAAAATTCATATCTTTTCAAACCAATCGGCCTAGAAGCCCATTGCAAGCAACAGGACGGAAAGTGTAATCTGTAGCGAAAGCGAGGCTGAAGCGCTCACATGACTTGCATGTGATAGAAACAAAATGGAAGCGCCCAAAAATACCGGCCACGTGGAATCCATTACGTTCCCAAACGTTCTAGATGTTTCCCCGATCCGAACTTTTTTTTTTTGAACATTCACGACCGTTCACCGCACAAGAGAGTTAAAACGTCCCCTCATTTCAAATTCAAATATTTATATTTTCTGTCGGGGTCTGAATGCATATTTTACAAAGCTAATAAGGCATCAATCATCAAAAAAATATATTTAAATTTAGGAACCTCATCCAAAATAATTATGAACATGTATTCTTGGCCATTTCTAGCTGTCATGAAGGGGAAAGAGAGGAAGGTTGTTTTTACCAGGTTCAAACACGGACAGCATCAGGTTGGATTTCTTCTTGCTGTCCGCCCACGAGTACAGCATCCCAAAACCAATCCCCTCCCTGCAACACCACCCACTGACAAAAAACGACTTTTTTTACAAAACTTTTTTTTTTTTTTTTTTTTTTTGGCACATACACAACACATTTTAACATAGTCATTGTTTACCAACATAGCTATGACCATATCTGAATTTAGGTACAATGTTAATACAGTGGAACCTCCCTTATAAGACCTTCAAAAACCATCCAAAATGAGGTCTTATAAGGGAGGTAATTTTAATACTTATAAAGAAGGGCAATGTCTCAGAGAAGCAGGTCTCTTATAATGGGAGGGGTCTTATAATGGGAGGTCTTATACTAGGGAGGTTCCGCTGTACAATAAATTAAGAATTCACAGTTCACAAATACCAATAACCACGATTAGAACTCCTTATAATCTAAGGTAGTAGGCACTTTATAGTCACAGAGACGTCTCTGTGAAATTCGGGTTGCTCCCACCTGTAGAGCGTGTCGCAGCCAGAGGCATGCGATTTGTTGTGTGACTGATGAGGGAAGGGTGGGTAAAATTTTGACCAAGATGACAACTTTTTCGTTGCCACTGGGTTTAACGTGTGCTAAGTGCAATGGGCACACGGGACCTCGGTTTATCATCTCATCCGAAAGACTCCACGTTTCAGACCGTAAGGCCTAGTGCAAAGTGAGAGGGAAAAAATCCCCTGTACCCACAGTTCGAACTACGGGTTTACTTGACATGAGGCGAATGGCGTTACCACTGTGCCACTCTACACTGGGTACATACCATTCATTGTTGCCTATAGTGATGATCGATTACTACACACATCTCTTTGCACAACACTCTTTATCTATTATGTGATAGCACATGGGGAAAAACAGACAATGGAATTTTGGTATAAACAGAGCTTCAGGTGCTGTTTTTAAACATCAAGGGTCATATGACCCCCTGATTACAGAAAATGATGGGTCAAGTTCCATACTAATGGGCCAATAATGTGTAACTGTAGCATTAAGATTTAATTTTATTGCAGGCTTCATGGATCAGTTCTGACGCCTGTGTCACAGCACTGACCCAATCTTGGTGAGGGCGACCAAGCTCTCCACTTTCAAGCTGCCGTGGAGGAGCACAGCGAAAGACGGGGTTTTCCCATCCTCCATTCCATCTTCTTCCTCCTCCTCCTTCTTCACCCCTCCTTGTTTCCCATTTTCCTTGCTTTCTGCAATACACACACATGACAAAGGAAACATACATATCCAGGTGAAGTCTCCCATCCCAGCAACATTGAGTTTTTTGGTGGTGCTTTTTTTTTTACTGCTGTTAGTGTTAACTCCAAAAACATGAAGCCACAAGTTCTGCCACTCCCAAAGCCACAAGTTTTGCCACTCCAAAAACTGGAAGCCATACATTTTGCCACTACAAAAACCAGAGGCCTCAAGTTTCAGCACACCACAAACCGGAGGCCACATGTTTTGCCACTCCATAAAACCACAAGTTTTGCTAACTCCAAAAACTGGAAGCCATAAAATTTGCTACTACAAAAACCAAAGGCCTCAAGTTTTAGCACACCCAAAACTGGAAGACACAAGTTTTGCCACTACAAAAACTGGAAGACACAAGTTTTGCCACTACAAAAACCAGAGGCCTCAAGTTTTAGCACACTAAAAACCGGAAGACACCAAGTCTTGCCACTACAAAAAAACTGGATGCCACAAGTTTTGCCACTATAAAAACTGGATTTCAGCACCCCCAAAATCGGAGTTCCGGAATATTAGCGACCTTGCAGGTAACAAGCTGTTGTTTCCAATTTGCTTACAATTTCACAATAGGTCATCAACTGTCACAAAACCAAAGAAATAAAAAGTACACAGGCCATATATTATATTAGGACAACAAAAGGACTAGTGTCATTAGCTAGTGGTAAAGAACCCGGTTTTGTTGTTAAATATTTGATTTAATGTACTCGTTTTAATCTGCTGCACATGTTGCAGTAAATGAACATTTTCCATTTGTGAACTTGTTTCTTTTAATGGTCGATAAAAGTTTCTAGATTTGATTTGTTGTTGTTTTCGTTCCACCAGCTTAAACACCTGGTTGGGGGCACACCCAGTGCCATGTGAACATTTCGCACCTAGCCTTGGGTGGGAAGATTACGTGTATGGCTGCTTTTTAAAGGGCCCCGCCACATGGGCGTCCATACTCCGACTTCAGGGGACTTCTGGCTCCATTCATGGAGCCACCCACACATTCACTCCACCCGTGGAGTGACAACAACCAACAATTATTTTACGGCGTGTAGGGAGAACTGCCACTGGTAAAGAGAGCTTCCGTTGGGCACAGCCGCATCAATTTAATATTGGCCATGGGTCAATTTCACCTTGCACACAGACCTGATTACCCCCTTTACACAAGTCTTGAGTAGTTTTGATAGCTGAAATGAGTAGCTTTGGTGTGAAATGAGTAGTCTTATTAATGAAAACCATCAAACAATGTTCACTGAAAATGAGCAGTAATCAAGAATTAAAGAGCATTATCATCACGATTTTGATGAGTAGTAGAGGTCTGAAAATGAGTAGACCACTACTCGAAAAGAGTAAACAGGTCTGCTTTGCATTCCCATGCACAGACACAGTGAATAGCCAAGGACCCTTGGCCGAATTGATCTTGCTTTGAATCGATACCTTCCCCATTGGGCGGGCGGTGTGGTGGTGGAGGTGTCCTTGCTTGGTATGTGCTTGCTGCGCTCCTTGTCTGGAGGTGGGCAGCACCAGGGTCTTGCCTGGAGAAGCTGGGGGGGCTGGCCCACGTTCCCGCGATGTCCAGGAATCCCACCAACCGTTCAGCGTGTCCCACATCTCGCTGTGCAGTCGGCTGGGAAAATCCACCTCCCTGGATACAAACAGCCGGCATCTGCACAAGACTCACAGGCTCATACCAAGTTGTTTTCTTCTTTTTTCGCCATCTCTATTTATTTTAACCCCTTCACTGCCAGAGGAAAACTTGAGAAATTATCGATTTTCTTATTATAAAATTTGAAAGAAACCTGTTAGACTCAAATTGGAGTCTAAACCAACAACCATCATTCCAGGACTATGACATCAAAAAGTTATGACATCATCAATTACATCACACCCCCCATAGTAGGCGACAGGGGCAGCTAGGGATGAGAGCATTATGTGTGACGGTTTTAGATTACCCGCCACGTGGGCAGCCACTTAACTACGACTTCGGGGAATTTTGGAGACTGGCGATGTTATGCTAGGAGCTTGCTTTATGGCTACCCTTAAGGGCAAGCCACATGTCCACTAAAATAGCTCGGACTGTACGATACGATACCATCATTGGTGGCCACTCCAAGCGCCAATCACATTTTGTTCTTCAAGATCATGTGATCGAATCGTTTCGTACAGATCGTGCGATTTTTAGTGGATGTGTGGCTGGCCCTTTAAAACAACAATCCCTGCATAACCTATGCAGAGCATAACAATATGTTGATTGTAGCCTTGGTGTTCCTAACCTGTGTTCAATTGGTCTGACAACAGCCTATTATAGCCCAATGCGATTGTGTGTGTGTGTGTGTAGTGCCTGATTGTCTGTGTGTGTGTGTGTGTGTTGCCGTTGCGTGTGCGTGTCGTGTGTGTGTGTGTGTGAGCTTCAAAATTGTCTTTTTCAGACATCACTTGCGTTGTGTCCATCACTTGCATTGCACAAATGTGCACACCATTACCAGGCAGCGAGTTTCTTTGCTTTGTGCAAAGACAATCAAAGGATTGTGGTTGCGTGTGACTGTGATTGTGATCTATCATATTTCTTTTCAGACTGTAAGGCGCACCTGATTATAAGCCACACCCCACAAATTTTACACCAAACTCAAGATTTTGTTATTATACTTTCTTGCTTATTACCAGCCATATTATAAGGCACAGGGATTTCAGTCTGAGGAAAAAGTATCGCCTTATTGTCCAGAAAAACAGGGTAGCTACTTTTCATAGGGTTCAGGCCTGGGGTGCAGTTGGACGGGGCAGGAGAAGTTGCCACACTGCAGCGATGCGTGGAAAGGGGTGTAGATCTTCTCAGCGCAGCTCATGAACATGTCCTGCACCGACTTGAAGGGACAAGGGCCCGATGGGCCCTTGTCCCCTTCAAGTCGTTGCAGGACATGTTCGATGATCTGCGAGCTGAGAAGATCTACACCCCTTTCCACGCATCTCTGCCAGTGTGGCAACTTCTTCCTGCCCCCGTCCGAACCTGCACCCCAGCCGGAACCCTATGAAAGTAGCTACCCTGTTTTTCTGGACAATAAGCGATACTTTTGGTTCCTCAGACTAAAATCCCTGTGCCTTATCCTATGGCTGGTAATAAGCAAGAAGTATGAATAACAAAATTCTTGAGTTTGGTGTAGAAATTTTGTGGGGTGTGGCTTTGTCAGTGCGCCTTACATTCTGAAAGAATATGATAGATCACAATCACCAGTCACACGCAACCACAATCCTTTGATTGTCCTTTGCCACAAAGCAAAGAAACCCCCGCTGCTGGTAATGGTGTGCACATTTGTGCAATGCAAGTGATGGACGACAACCGGCAAGTGATGTTTGAAAAAGACCCATTTTGGAAGCACCCACAACCAAACACGCACACGTCACACAGCACACGCACGACACACACACACCACACAGACAATCAGGCACATATCACACACACACAACAATTCGCCTTGGCTTATTGCTGTGTCAGACCAATTGACACAGGCTAGAACACCAAGGCTACATCAACATATTGTTTTATGCTCCTGGCAAGTTTATGCAGGGATTGTCCTTTTTTAAGGGCCCAGCCACACATCCACTAAAATCGAACGACTTGTACGATACGATTTTCGATCACATGGACTTAAGAACAAAATGGTGATTGGCGCTTGGAGGCCACATGATGGTATCGTAATCCGTACAGTCGAGCTATTTTAGTGGAATGTGGCTGGCCCTTTAGCCATACAAGCTCCTAGCATGACATTCGTCCTTCTCCAAAATCCTCCCCAAGTCAGATTTAGTGGCTGCCCACGTGGCGGGGTAAATCTAAAACCGTCACAACATAATGCCTCTCATCCCTAGCTTGCCCCCTGTGCCTAGCTATAGGGGGGTGTGATTGTAATTGATGATGTCTTAAAGTTTTTTGTCATATCCCCTGGAATTAATGGTTGTTGGTTTAGACCTCCAATTTAGTCTTAACAGGTTTCCTTTCAAATTTTTATCATAAGAAAATCGATAAATTTCTCAAGTTTTCCTCTGGCAGTGAAGGGGTTAAAAATAGATGGCGAAAAATAAGAAAACACTTGTTATGCGCCGTGTGATGCGCTGCCTGCTGTTTGTAATCCAGGGAGGTGGATTTCCCGCAGACCTCACCGCGAGATGTGGGACACGCTGAACCTGGTGGGATTCCTGGACATCGCGGACGTGGCCCCGCCCCCCCAGCTTCTCCAGCACCTTGGTGCGGCCCACCTCCAGCAAGAGCGCAGCAACACCAAGCAGTACACCTCCACCCCCACCGCCGCCAATGGGTGAATGTATCGATTCAAATCACATCAATTCGCCTAAGGGTCCCTTTGGCTATTCACTGTGTCCTGTGCATGGGAATACAAGCAGACCTGTTTACTCCTTTTCGAGTATGGTCTACTCATTTTCAACCCTCTACTACTCATCAAAATTGATGATAATGCTCTTTAATTTCTTGATAAGCTACTCATTTTTTCAGTGAAGCATTTGTTTGATGGTTTTCAATTAATAAGACTACTCATTTTCACACCAAAGCTACTCTCTCCAGCTATCAAAACTGACTCCAAAGACGTGGTTAAGGTGTAAATCAGCTCTGTGGCAAGGAAATTGACACCTGGCGCAATATTAAATTGATGCGCTTGCCCCAACGAAGCCTCATCTTTAACCAGTGGCCAGTTCTCCCTACACGCCGTAAATATTTGTTGTTGTCACTCCACGGTTGGAGTGAATGTGTGGGTGGCTCCATCTTGGAGCCAGAATCCCCCCCGATTCGGAGTATGGACGCCCATTTGGCGGGGCCCTTTAAATCAGCCATACCACCGTAAATCTTCCCACCCAAGGCGTGCCCCGAAAAATGTTCACACTGGCACTTGTGTTCCCCACGAGTGTTTAAGCTGAGGAACGAAAACAACAACAATCCAATCTAGAAACTTTTTATCGACCATTAAAAAAAAACAAGTTTCACAAATGGAATATTAGTGGTGTATTGACTAGGGAGGTTCATTTGTGCATTTAGCTGCAGACATGTGGCATGGCAGAGTAAAATCGCGTAACATTAGAATCAATATAATTTAACAACAAAACCGGGTTCTTTATGCACTAGCTTAATACACTAGTCCTTTTGTTGTCGCTAATATAATGATAAGGTGGCCTTTGTACTTATTTATTTGTGTGTAGTTGGTTTGTGACAGTTTGATGCCTATATGTGAAATTGTAAGCAAACTTGGAAATCAACAGCTTGTACCGTGTCAAAGGTCGCATAATATTCGGCGGAAGCGTGCCGATTTTGGGGGTTCTGAAATCAGTATTTTATAGTGGCCAATAACTTGTGGCATCCAGTTTTATGTAGTGGCTTAGACTTGTGTCTTCCGGTTTTTGAGTGTGCTAAAACTTGAGGCCTGCTGGTTTTTGTAGTGGCAAACATCTTTGTCTTCGCAGTTTTTTTGTTATGGCAAAACTTGTGTCTTCCAGATTTTGGGTGTGTCTTAAAACTTAGGCCTTTGTTTTTGTAGTGAGAGCAAATTTTTTATGATTCCAGTTTTTGAGTTTAGGCAAAACTTGTGGTTTTTACTGGTATGTGGCAAAACATGTGCCTCCGGTTTGGGGTTGCTGAAACTTGAGGTCACTCTGGTTTTTGTAGTGGGCATAAATGTTAATGGCTTCCCAGTTTTTTTGGAGTGGCTGGCTTAAAACTTGTGGCATTTGGGGAGTGGCATGAACTTGTGGCTTTGCATGTTTTGGAGGTTAGACACTAACACTAGTAAAAAGATATAAACAGTCGGCCGGCGTAAAAAACTCATGTTTGCTGTGGATGGGAGTACCTTACCCTGTTATATGTTATGCGTTTTCCTTTGTCATCTGTGTGTGTATTAGCAGAGTCAAGGAAAATGGGAAACAAGGAGAGGGTTGATGAAGAGGAGGAGGGTAAGAAGATGGAATGGAGGATGGGAAACAACCGCCGTCTTTGCGCTGTGTGCTTCGCTCCACGGTGCAGCTTGTAAAGTAGGAGAGCTTGGTCGCCCTCAGCGCAGAGATTGGGTGCAGTTGCTGTGACAGAGGTCGTCAGAAGCTGATCCATGAAGCGTCTGCAATAAAATTAAACTCTTAATGCTAGCAGTCTAGGCTACATTATTGGCCTGCTATTCGTATGGAATCTGATCCGCTTATAATTTTCTGATAATCGAAGGTGGTCATATGACGCCATTGATGTTTTAAGGCAAAGCAAGCCTGAAGCTACTGTTTATACCAGAAATTTCTCTCTTTTTCATGTTTTTGAAAAAAGGCCATTGTGCTTATGCAAATTAATACAGATAAAAAGAGTATTGTTGTGCTTTGATAAGAGTATGTGTGTAGTAAATGTCGTATCCATCGACTGATATGCTAACAATAACTGGGTATGTAGGCTCCAAGTGTAGAGTGGGCACCAGTGGTAGACGCTATTCCGCTTCATGTCAAGTACTAGCCCGAGTTCTGCGGAGCTTGGTTATCGAGAGGGGATTTTTCCTCTCACTTTGCACTGAGTCCTTAAGGTTCTGAACGTGGAGTCTTTCGGATGAGATGATTAAACCAGGTCGCCGTGTGCCGGAACGAAAAGTTTTTTTTGTTGGTTGGTATTTGTCATTACATTCTAGTGGCACTTAGCACTACTGTTAAACGTCAGTGGTCACGAAAAAGTTGTCATTTGGTGCAAAATTTTAGATGCCGCCCTTTCCTTCATCGGGGGTCCCACAACATACAAATCGCATGCCTCTGGCTGCGACATCGGCTCTACAGTTGGGAAGTCAACGCGGCGTAATTTTCACAGTAGACGTCTCATGTGACTATAAAGTGCCTACTACGCTTAATTATAAGTGAGTTCTTAATGGCGTGGTTATTGGTTAATTATTGTGAACTGTATTTTAATTTATGTATCAGTGGAAACGCGTGCGCTTATAGAATGACGCCTTCCGCTATTATAGAACGCCTGCTCCTATTTATTTACAAGTAGACGCTTCTTACTCTGAGACATTGCTGTCCTTGCTTCATAGTATTAAAATTACCTTCTCTCTTATAAGACCTCATTTTGGATGGTTTTTTGAAGGTGCTTATAAGGTAGGTTCCACTGTATAGTTTACATTGTACCTAGTGAAATTCAGTTATATGGTCCATACAAATATGTTGGTAAACAATGACTATGTTAAAATGTGTTTGTATGTGCCAAAAAAAAAAAAAAAAGAAAGAAAAAGTTTAAAAAGGAGAAGTCCCTTATTTGTCCGTGTTGCAGGGAGGATTGGTTTGGGGATGCTGTTACTCGATGGGCGGGACAGGGTCAAGAAGAAATGCCAACCTGATCTTTCCGTGTTTGCACCTGGTAAACAACGAACTTCCTCTCTTTATCCCTTCATGACAGCTAGAAATGGCCTTAGAATACATGTTCATAATTATTTTGGATGAGGTTCCATAATAATTTAAATATATTTTTTTGATGATTTGATGGGCCTTATTTAGTCTTTGTAAAATTGCATTCTAGACCCCGACAGAAATATATATAAATTTTGAATATGAGGGGGAGCGTTTTAACCTGGGCATGTGTGCGGTGAAGCGGTCGTGAATGTTCAAAAAAAATTGGCGGAAATCGGAAACATTAGAGACGTTATGGGAACGTATGTATTCGGCACGTGGCCGGTATTGGGCGGTTCCTTCCATTTTGTTTCTATCACATGCATAGTCATGTGGACGCTATCACCTCGGCTTTCGCTAGAGGAAATTACACTTCCGGTCTCTGTTGCTTGTGCAATGGCATTCTAGGCCGGTATTGGTTTGGAAAATATGAATTTTTGAAAATTTTAGTGACGCGGGACTTCGGGCATTTTCGGCGATTTTTTCAAATTATCGAATGACGAGAGCAGTTATGGCGTGCCATTGAACTGAGGGTAAAGTGCAATGAATTAGTCGTCTTTTATTTTGTGAAAGATGGGAACTTATGAGATCGCGAAGTGATGACGTAAGGAGTGTATTCTGACCTTATTACTGCGATGCGAGTATTGTGTTTGTTCGATCGTATGCGAATTTTTGAAGGTCGTGTTACTGACATCGGGCATTTCTCCAACTTTTACATGCATAGGATGGATGAGGTCTTCTAATTGCATCCGACTGAGTGATGACATCGATGAAATTATTCCTATTTTTGTGAAGATAGGAATTATAAGATCGGGAAGTGAAAGGGTAAGTGAATGATTTTGAAATGCTACATTTCATATTCAGTCGTCTTTAGGCTTCACCAGTCTGCAAAAGAGTGAGGCAGTGAATTGACTAGTAATGCAGTTTGCGAATACACTTTGGCATTTTGGATTTTTTTTGTGGAGCCATGCATGCCCTCATAAACATGCTTGAAATTTCATTTTGGCAAATCAGACAGACATCTCGCCAACACATTTAAAAAAAAAAAATTCTAAACAAAAAACCACACAATCTGGTCAGTATCACTTTTATTTTATTATATTTTTCTGACGCTTAACCGCGGCCTTTTGTACGGAGTGACGTGCCTTGGTTAGGATCTGCAGAGGTGATTGTAGAGGTCACAGAGCGTCAGGTGCTACTAAGATGGTAATGGGGGACCGGCAATAGAGGCCTATGCTATTGAAAGGCCAGTCCTGACTACTACTACGAGCTTACTTTTATGTATAGGTAAGGAGTGTTTTTAGCAATTAGTTGCTAATTTTGGCATGAGTTTAAAAAACAGTTACGTGCTTGCTTTCTTTGGCATTGTCATCTTATTCTTATGACTTCAACTGTATATGCTCATGTGTTTTGGTAGTACTTCTTTTATATATTACATCATAGAAACGAGAGGACTGCTGGGTTCAATCAGAATTCAGCACAATTCAAAAAGAGTTGAATATTGAACCCAGAAATAAATAGTTTAATAACAAGAAAACACAGAGGGCAAACCAATATCCGTTTCGGGTTCAACCCGTTGTCCTTAGTTGCTAAAAAAAAGTATATAACATAGTGGACATACATGACAGTAAAGACGTAGACAAGCTGTGATGGCAAGTTATTACCATTGCATGATCGTCTATTACTTCAACGCGATAATGCCTGTATTTTGTGCACTTTCTTGATGTATATTTTTAAATCTAGTAAGTCTTTAATGTCTGTCATGGGGCGGGGGGTTTAAAGGGAGGAATATTTTTTGTGTTGTCGCCGGCTTTTAAAAGATATATATTTGTGAGCTGTTGGAATTCCATAGTTTTAACTGCTAGTGGAGCGTCTGGGCCGCTTATAGTTAGTACCTTCAAAAATCATCCAAAATGAGGTCTTAATAAGTGAGGGAGTTTGTATCAATGGAGGTAAATTACTGATAACTTAGGTTAAGAAGGGCAATTGTCTCGCGATATAGTGTAGGTCGTAGTGGGAAGGGAGTCTTAAATTGAGGTCTATTTAGGGAGGGTTGGCCATCTGTATTTTTTATAAACTGTGTATCTGAGTTTCAATAAATTGTGCATAGATGTCTAAGCATCACTCTAATCAGTCTTCTCTGAAGTCGTGGTGTGACGAATCATTTATTTAATATAAGTGTATGTAACTGTTGATTAACTCATTTCAAGTCGATGTCGCGGGCGCTGATCGGTATGTCGGCGGAAATTAATAGATAGGGCTGCCTAAAATTTGATGCATTTGCTTCTAGGGATAGTAAATCTGTGTGCACCCATTATAGTTTTTAAAATTCTTCATGAGTCCCGATCCGGTCATCATCGTCCTAAACGGCTGTGGCTATGGTATGAGGCCGCGATTCCGGGCTCGATTCGTCCTAAACGCGGCTGTGGCAGGTCATGAGCCCGATCCTGGCTGCATTCGTTCCAGAAGTGAGTTAAGGTCATTGTTGATTTGGTGTGTGCAGTGCGCTGTCCACAGGCCTGGACAACGTCCCGCGGCTGGGCTTGGCAACCCTGGGAGAGGCCGGTGTCCCCACCTGCTCCTGGCCGCTGCTAGTATGTCGGCGTTGGCGCGGGGCCAGGGCGACAGTCATGCCTCCCAGCTCCACAGTTCCGCTGTGCGCTCCCGTGGAGGAAACTTCTAGCTACGGCGCGTGCAGAGGCTGCGTCGTCTGGATCAATAGACTCGGGGCCTGCAGGTCATATCTTCTTCTTCTTCTTCGATCGCATCAGACATGTTCCATGTGATGCTTCCTGTTTTCAGGATTGTTTTGTCCGGATGTCCTGAAGTTCAGGATTTTTTTGTCTCAGGATTTTTTTTTGGACTGGGAGCCGGTGTCGGCCGTGATTAGGTAGAATCTTGAGAATGTTGCATTTTGCGGTTGATGAGAGGTCGTGAGTTTGAACGCTTAGAAGTGAATAGTGCCACGAGAGCCTGTCTGAGTTACATTGGAAACATGTTTTTCCTTTCAGCTTTCGCAGGGGGCATGTGGCAGGGCTTCTCACTGACCCTGCATCACCCCCGACTGGGGGCCTGGGTGGCCCCTAGGACGGCCCTGGCCTTCAGGATTTTTTGAAGTTTTACCCAGGAGGCATCCCATTGACAGTTTCCTGTGCTAATTTATGAGATGCAGATCCTGTGCGATGTCTGCGCCTTTATGCGCCTCAGAGTAATAAAGTATAAAGGCTCCAGCAAGTCCGACTTCGGCTGGGGGTAGAATGTTTTTTGAAAGTGTTTTCTTGAAAAATATGGCAGGAGTTATGGAACGAGTCAGGCAGAAAGATAATATGATAATGAATAATAAACTGGGACACTTATATAGCGCCTTTTATGGAGGCAGCGAAAGTGCTTAACAATCAGCATTGAAACACTCAGCAGACGCACACTAGCGACACGTCACGCGAGTGAATCCGTTCCTAGTGAACTTGAAGAGTAAGGGGCAAAGGGGAGAAATGCACGGTAGTCAACGAGGGAGTGAGGCAGATATTAGAGGTAAGTTATGCGCATCAGGAACTTCGCTTAGAAAGGTAGGGGAACTCTTTATCCGAAAAAGACGCCCCCCGTTAATCGCCTTATGATGGGGGGCGCTGGGGTGCAGGGTCAGTAGCGAGGGGAGAAGTCACAGGGCGAGTTTGCTGTGACAGCTTGGCTTCTTGCTTATTTTTATTATTCTGTGGTGGCGGCCAACTTCTATTTATGCAAGATGTGAACAAGTTAAATTTTAGGGTATATGTGGCCAGAAGGAGAAAAGAAAGAAAGAAACGGAGGAAAAGAACAGACAAAACCACAAAAGTGCTTCATGAGCTCTGGCAGTTTATGTCGTAGGGCTGCTTCCTTGTCTATAGAGCAGATCTATGTTCAACTCTTGTTGTTGCTGGTTGTTGAAGTCATTGACAGTCGTGTTGGTTGGTGAAGCAGTATCTGAAGTTCAGCTCTTCCTTGTTCCTGAGTTGTTTTAAGTTATTGATCGTCTTAGTGTGGTTGGTGTGATATGCGTGAGATGCTAAGTTCAGGCTCTCCTTGTCCAATAGTATTTTTAAGTTATTGACAGTCTCTTGTTGGTTGGTAAGGGAAGGTATCTTATGTCTCAGCGCTTCTTCTTGTCCTATGTTGTTTAAGTTATTGGACAGTCTTGTTGGTTTGGTGAAGGCTTAGATCTAAGTTTCTAGGCTCTTCCTTGTCCTAGTTTAAGTATTGAACAGTCTTGTTGGTTGGTGAAGCAGATCTTAATTAGTTCAGCTCTTCCTTGTCCTAGTTGTTTAAAGTTTTGTACGAGTCTTGTTGGTTGGTGAAGGCTTAGATCTTTATGTCGAGGGCTCTTCCTTTCTAGTTGTTTTAAGTTATTGACAGTCCTTGTTGGTTGTGTGAAGCATGATCTAAGTTCAGCTCTTCCTTGTCCAGTTTTAAGTTATTGAGCAGTCTTGTTGGTTGGTGAAGGCTTAGATCTAGAGATTCATACTTTTTTTTTAACAGTGAACCTTCTAGGCTTTTATTTCGGGGGCTAGTATCCAGGGGTCAAGACGGGGCAACTCCAGCTACCTGTAGTTGTCGCCCAGGGTGATTATAGCCCGACCGGCAGCTATCTGCCTGCCCTTCATATTACTACTGCTGTGACGTCTACGGGCCCCTTAATTCCGCATAATTTACTCTTTAGGTGGATGAGAGGCTCTGGCGGATGCAGGGTATAAAGGTGGCAGTAGTGGTTAAGACGTTGCGCTCTGTCCAACTGTAATGCGTGACTGCAACGTGAGTGACCTCGTGTTCGAATCCGCGGGCGCTCAGCCTCTATTTCTATTGCTAGTCTTACAGGAAAGTCGAACTGAACATCAATCCTTCAGAATGGGGAGCTTAAAGCTAGGTCTTGACCGCGTGCGCTTTACGCTACAGTGTAAAAAGTCCTCACGGCAGTTGAAGTCGAGTTAAGCAGGCAGGGGATGAAGTCTCTGCTGGGCCTGGTTGATGCGCTAATTGATTAGCTTAGGTTTTCCTTGTCAAAGTCTGCCCCGAGAGGGAGGCACCCCCCCCCCCCCAACTCCTCTCTCACCCCTGTCCTTCCCCCCAATGTTTTTAATATTTTTAAATTGGGTAGGCACTGCATCTTTAGCGGCGATGCGCTCTTGACCAGGGGAGAGCAGCCCAATTTCTAGGCATAGGATAAGTCTCTTGCTAGTAATATACGCCAAATACAAATAACATAACAAAAAAAACTCCAATTTCTTTCTGGGGCCGACTTCCCTGAGAAGTTGGGACTGTTCGCTATCGTGGTCTGGGCGCATTCGTTGGAGGTTTGTGATGCTTTCTTCTGTCCTTGTCTGGATAAAACCTGAAGATCATCACTGATATTTTACGCAATTCCTTAATGATTTCAGTGATCTGAGTTTGTTTTTTTAAGCTGCTTAATTATTGACAAACAATAATAAGCTGAAAAACATTGAGCCTGTCATTCCCAAGGATACTATAATATTTTTTTGATAGGACTGATAAAGCGGTTTTAAGCAGAAGGTTAAAAAAGACTTTGAAAAGTGCAAATCGGAATATTGATGTATAAAGGGCTTTTAAAAGTCGCTTTTTTATTGTGTTACCTGTTACACGGAATAAAATGGTTTAATGTGGACTATTTGGTTTGTTGTTGTTGTTCTTCTATGTTCAGCGCTGGTGTATTTGTTGATGATGGAACAGGGTAGCGTAATGCTTGTCATCATGTTTCAGACTGATATGCGTAATTGAATAAGTGATTACGTCATGCTGATCTCAAGGCTCAGCGCGGGACAAACTAGGCTTAACAATTTTATAAGGTCAGTGTATGATTTTGCGTCATATCTTTTTTAAGGAAAGAGAATACAGAATCTTTGAGGGAGGTGTATTTATTCTAGATGAGTCTCAAGACTAACTTAATTCTCGTGTCTGAATTTTGTCATCTTGTGCTCCAACTGCATGATCAGAAGATAATATTTTAATTTTATATGAAATGGTTCCTTTAAGATTCATCCTTAATTTCATATACGACTTATCCATGCTCACTGTACTAATTTAGGCAAAGAAGCGAGAATATCAAGTTGATTAATATGTATAGGCTATCTTCCTGTTGATGGGTTGGCAGCTGGCGCGAAGTCCATATTCTAGGACATAATTTGCCAAGCGGGAGTAATCTTTGTGGAAATGCAACTCTTATTAAAAAACCTATAACTATTTTGACCAAGAAAACGCCAGTCAGGTCCGCACTTCATGGCCCCGTCTAACTCCCTAGCTTTCTCTTGTGTGGCTTTGAAGTGCTCAAATCCTGTACACATTTATTCCAAACTAGTAGGTTTTTATTTATAGCTTAAGACTCGCGCATTCACCCGCTTGGTGCAGTCACATCTTTGGCTCACTCGCATGCGCAAGACAAAAAAAAGAAGGAAAAAAAAAAGCCCGACATACACTATACAGTGTTTTTTGTGGAAAAGAGGTATTAAGAAGGCTATCCGACTAAAAAGTTAAGGATCACTTGGGGGCGTAAACTGTGAATTCATAACTTTTCCTGAAATAATAAGGCCAATGCTGTTGAAATTTTGGCTGCAACATTTAATTCAATGCTTCAGTGATCAGACGAAATACGACAATTGGCCTTCAATTTCTGTAGCAATCGTTTGGTTGTACATTTGATCAGTAATAGGGTACAGTATCGAAATTTGATTTCGGGGGCGGCAAAGTCATTGAAATACAAGAATGCGGGCGTTCTGATTAGCTCGCCAAAAGTTTCAGGTAGATGCGTGTATCCGTCCATTGTTGGTGTTCTGGCACTCGACGCAGCGAGGTCCTCATGGAGTGTTGACTAGGGTGGTGAAGATCCTCTTGTAGGAGGGTCGCCTGCCTAGGTCTCAGCCTAGGCTAGCTCTGGTTTAGAGGTGCTGGGGCATCGGCCTGGGAGGGGGGTGGTTCTCAGCTCACTTTGCAAAATTTCAACCAGGCTGCATCCATGTTAGGGTTCTCATAATCGGGGTGAGATCGGGAACTGCATGGCTGGCGGTGCACTCGCATTCTGTTGACTCCAGTACTGCTGTGGCAGGAAGTCGTTGTACACACCCTTGCCCTGTGGGGGCGAGCGTTGTCAATCCTGGTAGACAGCGCGGGGGAGAGGCGGTCCCATCTGGGCTGCATTGTATGCTTACATCCAGGCGGTCGATAGGATGCTCATCCCGGTAGTCCGAGGGCTTCATGTCAAGTTACCCTGTTTACATTGGATACTAAGGGTGGTTCTGTGGTGAATGCTGAAGGCCCGCGCCAGACCATTAGCGATACCTCCAGCCACACAGGGGCCTACCTGTTCTTGGAAAACAGTGGCGTGCAATTAGTAGAGCTTCGGCCCCCTGGGCGCTCTCCGAGACTCCTCAGGTCGGCTCGTCGTTGTGGTTCAGGGTGCAGGCGTGATTCATCACTGAACAGGACGCTGGGATTCGCATTCTGACGGTGTCCACGCTCACGTTACGTCTGGAGAGAGGCGGCGTCGTGCTGCTCCTATGGGCTATGGAGTTAAGGCGTGGCTTCGTACGCTGAGGCGACGAGAAGCGGAGGTTAATAGGCGCCGATGAAGGCGGTTGACAGTATGGTTCTGCGTGGCTGATGTTGATGTTAGTTAGACCTTACGGCGCTCAGCTGCCTTCAAAAAAAATTGATGGCTCGGAAGAGGCTGTTTCTTGTCTGCAGGGCTTGTCGTTCAATGAGACGATGCTTGCACGTGAGTTGTGCCTTCTTCGTTCAGAACGCTAGATCGCTCTTTCATGGACCCTCCCTAGTAGGCTGTGAAGCGTTGTAAATCAGTCTGACAAGTGACCTGAAGATGGACGCACCTGGAATGTCCGCCTGGCTGCCTTGCTCGCTTGGGAACGACGCCATGGCTGGAACTGCATAGCAACCGCTCGTCCCCTATCCAACTCGCTCTTAATTTTCGTCGTGGAGGCATTGTCAAATCAGGTGCCTAATACTGGTGGTATGTCTCTACTTATAAGATGCCGCTGAGGGCAAGAGAACAAGGCATCTCACACATAAGCGAGTAGTGCTTGCACGTGTTCATAAATGGTTTTTCCAATCTGGCTTGATGCAATTTATTTTCAGCTAGAACGGATGCGCAAAGCAGGTCCTTTTTCACACGCACAGAGTTTCCGCTTTTCTGCTTTTTGGGCTGCCAAGCTTCAGTTAATAGAGAAATCACGTGGCATATGTTTCCAGCAACAGGCAACATTGGCGCTTCCACTTTTACACTGGAACGAAGAAATTTTCATACACAGATTTGGCTTGACTAAGAAATAAATATGAACAGGAGCGACACGAGTTAGTTTATTGTCCACCTGTTTTCTTCATAGTGATGCTTCTTAACTTTTTGTGATTTGTTTTTTTTATAAAAGGTGTAGATTTAAAAGTGTTTTGAAGACTGGGTCTTTCTGTTGGCAATCAGTTTTGTGATTGTAGGGCTTACGCGATGTTACTATGTTAGGCTAGAGGCATTGAAATGGCTTACTGTCAAGATGTTGCTTGCACTGATAGGGCTGACTGTACGCAATATTTTTAAAGGCAGGCTACAGGCTTATCAAGGGCGGCACGCCCCAAAATTGAGATTAGTCATGTACATTTTCTTATCTATTTTGTTGGGGAGGGGAGAGGGGACGTACATATCTAATTATTATTAAAGCGGCACGGGTCTCCACTGGCCCTGGCAGTCTGATGAACAAATTATTGTGCTTGGATGAGTCCGTGAAAATACTAATTCTCTGGTCTGATGGATTGTCATTTAAGCATGCACCCACGAGCTTTCCGGCTTAAAAATAAGTTCACTTTGACAATATCAATTTTCCGTGCAGAGGGCTGACGTTGGCACAGTTTCTGCGCTAAAGGAGTTATGAACCTGATCCGTTCGGCGGCGGGCCTCTCTCCTTCGGTTTCCAATCATCTGGCTTGGGATAGCCATGGCTTCTCTGGCTGGAAAGTGGGAATGCACTCCAGGCTGCCCGGGCTCCTCCCGTCACCGTCTAGGACAAACAGTGCCTTCCATGCTGGGCTGTCGTCTAAAGACTGGCGGCCCATACGGCTCTGCGCTCCGCCTAGCGCAGCCTCGACATCGGCGTGCCTACACATCATGGCCGTGTGCTGCAGTACCAGATCTTGCCGGGCGGGGGACAGTATTATGGGCGTGTGAAATATGTAGACATTATAGGGGCGCGTCGAAGATAGAGGGCAGTTTTGGCTTGTTTGGAGAGTGTGTATGATTGTGTTTTGGAGAATGTGTTGTGTCCTGGAGCTGTGCATGCATTTATGATTGTGTTTGAGGATGTGTTGCAGTGTCTGAGCGTGCGATGCATTTGATGATTGGGTTTGAGGATGTGTTCAGTGTTTGAGCCGTGTCAAGGGCATTTATTGTTTGGTGTTTGGAGGATGTGTTCCAGTGTTTGAGTGTGCATGCATTGATTGTTTGAGGATGTGTTCAGTGTTTGAGCGTGCATGCATTTTATGTTTGCCGGTTTTGAGATGTGTTCAGATGTTTGAGCGTGCATGCTAGTTATGATTGTGGTTTGGAGGATGTGTTCAGTGTTTGAGCGTGCATTACATTTATGATGTGTGGTTTGGATGATGTGTTTCAGTGTTTGAGGCCATGCATGGCAGTTGATGATTGTGTTTGAGGATGTGTTTCAGTGTTTGAGCGTGTCATGGCTTTTGTTTCGTGGTTTGCGAGAGATTGTGGATGTTTCAGTGTCACCATGTAAAGCTAGGCAGTTGCTTTGATGGGCAGAAGCAAGACATTGTGGCATTCATTAAGTGTGGTGTGTTTACTGGTGTACATAAAATTTGTTTTGTGTGATAGTGTGCATTGTTTTGGGCTGCTTGTGTTGTTGACGAAATGTGGAATACAATGTATGGTGTATATTGGCGGCAATGAACACTTTCGAGAGTACGCGTGTAAACTACTTGCTCTGAACTATGTGAATAATTTTGATATTTTATGTG
>JAGGCT020004036.1:3265670-3304191 GCA_017654935.2 Phymorhynchus buccinoides
CCTTTCCCATTATTTTTGTGATGGAGTGATTGGGTGTGTGGGAGTGGAGGTAATAATACAGAAATATAGTATGAGGATGAGTGATGATGATCTGATGATGATGATGATGATATTGCACACCGCTTCTCACTCATCCCCTACAAACGCACGCACACGCACACACGCTCGCGCGACACGCCAGAACCAGGCTAGCGCACGCAACGCACACACCGCCGCACGCACACGCACACGCACACTACACGCACAATCGCACACACACACACACGAACACACACACACACACACAACAAACGGCATAACGCATAAACGCATAAAGAGAGAGAGAGAGAGAGAGAGAGAGAGAGTGTGTGCAGAGAGAGAGAGAGAGAGAGAGAGAGAGAGAGAGAGAGAGAGAGAGAAAGTGTCAAGTTGCTTTCCACCACTTAACACACAGTGCTTGAATACGTCCCCGTACATGTGTGGGAGATTCCAGTAGTATTGTAGTGGTCTGACTCCTCTCCCTGCGCGCGTCACACTCACATCGCGCATGTTGGACTCCGAGCGCTTTATTTTACAGGATAGTTAGACCTCGCGCTAGGGATTTAGCTGGGCCTAGTCTTCCTTCTGTCCTTGGTTCTGGCGGACTAGCCACACATCTATCTATGCTATAACGTCATTCATACCGACATCGTATCGCATGCGGAGACGGACTCACATCAGCAAATTAATGCGACATGTGCGTGTGTAAAGATGCCGCAGAGGCGCTCGTGCGTGAGGGCGATCAACATCAGCATGAACAAGCAAACCAATAAACCAGTCGAAGTCCCTTCTACTCAATTCAACAAGCAAAGAATCCATACCTACTTCCCCCAAGTTCTTATTCTACTACCATTACCACTCCTACTACTATTACGCACTCCACCATCAGCCATCGCAACCCCACTACTACACGAAGCTACACTACGACTATACTACTACTACTACTACTACTACTACTACTACTACTACTACCTACTACTATAGACAGCTATACTACTGCTAGTCTACTGCTTGTACTCTGCACGCTACTACTACTACTACTACTACTCTACTACTAACTCTACTACTACTACTTACTACTACTCGTACTACTACTACTATTATATGAGCCCACTAATACTAATCATAAACATCATAATACACAAGAGTCTAATGTTAAAAAATTAAAAAAGCAAAAATATATCATAAAGCAGAACAATATTACAACAAGTACCCCTAATGTCAATCAACATTGAAAGTCAAATAT
Source organism: Phymorhynchus buccinoides (assembly GCA_017654935.2). Lineage (NCBI taxonomy): Eukaryota > Metazoa > Mollusca > Gastropoda > Neogastropoda > Raphitomidae > Phymorhynchus > Phymorhynchus buccinoides. Next base: position 3,266,935 of record JAGGCT020004036.1, read on the forward strand.
TCAGAACAAGCATAATTACAGAAACTAGCCTAAACGACAAAGATTGCTCGTGTGTGTGTGTTTGTGTGTGTGGTGTGTGTGTGTGTTGTGTGTGTGTGTGTGCGTGCGTGGTGGTGCGTGCGCGTTGTGAGAGAGGAGAGGAGAGAAGAGACCAGAAGACGGGACCAGAGAGAGACAGAAGGAAAGGGAGAGGGGGGGGACGACAAAAGAACGAGGCAGAGAAACAACAACTCACCCCACGTGTACACCAGGTACAGACAGAGTTAGAGAGAGGCCAGAGACAGAACAGACAGACAGACAGACGGACGGACACCCCACCCACTCCGCCAACACACACACACACACACACATACACACACACACCACACACGACACACACACACATACGTACCCCCACATAGACACACACACACACCACACACACGCACACACACGCCACACATCACACACACACACAGACACACACACATACACAAACAGCAACATACACACACACACCACACACCACACACACACCCACCACACACACACACCTACACACACACACACACTAATGCGTATTGTGTGTGGGGGGGGGGGGGGGTGCGTCGTGCGCCCGATGCATGCTTTTTTTGGCGCGGCGCGCGCGCGGCGTGCGCGCGCGTGTGTTGTATGTGCGTGTGTGTATTGTGTGTTTGTATGGTCTGTCCTTTCCTATCTCATGTTTGAAACATGCATTAAACGCGTGATGTGTTAGTGCGCGGTGTATGTGCTACGTGTGTGAGTGAATACGCGTGCGTGCGCGAATCTGTATGTGTGTGCACGTTCGCGCACGTGTCCTATATGCATAAGCAATTATCTAAGCAGGATTGAAACAAACAGACATGAATAAGGGGGAGATGGGGGGGTGGGGGTCATCGAAGGTCGGTGCTAGTTTTAATCGATCATCCTCTAGTTACTAGCATTGCAGCTTACTTACTACAGAAGTGTTCATGTTTGTAGACAACCCACTCCGTCTTTGTAGCTTCACTACTTTTGTCAACCAACCATTTTCTGTCGACCCATTTCACCACATTTTGGCCAAACTTAAACCACTTTCGTCGATCATTCTTCCATAAACTCATTTTATCGACCAAACCACTTTTGGTGGCCGACTGTTGTCGTCGAAGTGGTTGGTTGCGACAAAACAGTGGTTTGAAGGTGTCAACAAAACACAGGTTAGGTTTCGACACAATTCGGTGTGTTCGACAAAATCGTGGGCTCAACACACGTTGGGTTCTTTGTCAATTTGTCAATGGACATTGTTTGCTAAACGGTGTATTTATATTTATTTTATTTATGTTTTGACATCAAACGGGTTACTGGATTGTAAAAAGCTTTCAGTTAGAGAAGAGAGAGAGAGAGAGAGAGCGAGGAGAGAGAGAGAGAGAGAGAGAGAGGAGATTGTGTGGGGAGAGCTTAGATCAGTAAGAGATTGAGAGAGAGAGAGAGAGAGAGAGAGAAGAGAGAGAGAGAGAGAGAGAACAGAGAGAGCGAGAGAGAATAGAGAGAGAGAGGAGAGAGAGAGAGAGACAGAGATGTGTGGGAGAGCTTAGGAAGTCAGTAAGAGATTGAGAGAGATGAGAGAGAGATGAGAGAGAGAGAGAAGAGGAGAGAGGAGAGAGAGAGAGAGAAGAGAGAGTTTCAGACTTCAGATTTTAATGTAACTTGCGCATTGTCCCATGTACAACGACATATAGACAAACACACACCGACATAAGCAGACAAAAAAAAACAAACACCACAAATAAACAAACCATCTACTAACTGCGAAGCAAGACAATATTAGAGAGGAGAAAAAAAACCCACAATACACTGCAGGCATAACATATTATGGCGAGCATACGCTCCCCTATGGAATATTGATTATACGCTAAACGGGTTTCAAAGATTACTGATCTAATACTTATATGAAAAGGGAGATAGAGATGAGAGAGAGAGAGACAGAGAGACGAGAGAGAGAGAGAGAGAGAGAAGGGAGAGAGAGAGAGAGAGAGACTTCAGAACTTCAGATTTCAATGTTTTAATCCATTAAGGCCAAAGCCCCATAAATGAGGGCGGTACAATATTTTACACGTACAATAGAATTTAAAGACTTTAGCCAAATATGATGAACAGAGAGAGATAGACAGAGAGAAGTAGAGAGAGAAGGGGAGAAGCGAGAGAGAGATAGAGGAGAGAGAGAGAGAGAGGAGTAGAGGGAGGAGCGAGAGAGACAGAGACGAGACAGAGAGAAAGAGAGGATTAAGAGAGAGTGGGTAACAGACAGAGGAGATTGAGTGAGAGAGTGAGAGATAGAGAGAAGAGAGGAGAGGAGAGAGAGAGAAGAGAGGAAAGAACAGAGACAGAGCGACATAGAGAGATGCAAAACAAAAACAAAGACAGAGAGATCCTAGAATGCTGGATAGACCGTTAGACAGAGCCCTGGCGGACAGACCAAGATTAGGAAGAGAGAGAGAGAGTGAAGAGAGAAGAGAGAGAAGCAGAGAGAGAGAGAGAGAGAGAGAGAGAGAGAGAGAGATAGAAGAAGAGAGAGAGAGAGAGAGATAGAGATAGAGAGAGAGATAGAGAGAGAGAGAGAGAGAGAGAGAGAGGGGGGGGTAACAGATAGAAACACACAGACAAATGGAACGAAGCGAGTTCAGAGAAAGGAAAGAATGGAAAATCACACAACACACACACACATACAACACACGCACACGCACACGCACACACAGCGCGTGACCAAGAAGCACCACGCCGACGCACACGCACTGCACACCACACTCACACACACACGACCACACCACACCACACACACGACGGCAGGATGAAAAAAGCTGTCGCTTATTTCTTTTAACCTCAATAACGATCAGTTTACCTGACGTTGACTTGACGGAGAGAGAGAAGAGGGAGAGAGAGAGAGAGAGAGAGATAGAGAGAGAGAGGAGAGAGAGGGAGAGAGAGAGAGAGAGAGAGAGAGACTTGGAGAAGAGAGAAGAGAGAATCGAGGAGAGAGAGAGACGAGAGAGGGAGAGAGAATCGATAAAATCTGATGAGAATATACGAAAAACCAACCCAAAAAGAAATAGAACTGAAACTAAAACAACTAACACTACGCCAACACCATGACAAAAAATCATGTTCATGAATACATTTTCCCCCACGGAAACCGCGCCTACATGTCTAAGAAATGACCCCCCCCCCCCCCCCCCCCCCCCTCGCCCCCAATACAATTCCCGTTTTATTGCAACTTTCAGACAGGACAGAGAAACAATAATAATAATAAAAAAGACACGCCGCAATTGGCACTGATTACATCTGCTTGTGGAAACAAAGACGCTCAGCAACTGCTCAAATCGTTTCGTCCAGTTGGACTTTTGTGTGTGTGCGCCGACGCGCGCGCCGCGCGCGCGCGTGTGTGTGTGTGTGTGTGTGTTGTGTGTGTGTGTGTTGTGTGTGTGTGTGGTGTGTGTGTGTAATTTCTAGCCTGTAATTACTGGTCTAGTATTTCATTGTTTTGTCCCATAGTATGATAAGTTCAGTTCGGACAACGCTAATTTTTTAAAAAAGAAGCACAAAAGAAGTGTTCTGGCAGCGTTGTAGAGGCCGCGGAGGACAAAAAGAAGAAGAAAACACAGACACACCACACACACACACACAACACACACACACACCAACACACACAACGACCACCACTCACGCCTGCACAACACACACACACACACACACACACACCAACGCACGCGCACACCCACACACACGACATCAAACCACACGCACGCACGCACACGCCCCAAATACATACATAGTAACACACCGCACTCACGCACACGCGCGCACACACGCACGCGCACACACGCACACCACCCACGCACACACACACACACTTGCCTATCTTTACCCCCCCCCCCCCCCCCCCGATCCCACTACCCTCCTCCCCCGCACACAGACACACACACACCACAAAACCGCGTGCGCTGCACGCACACGCACACGCACGCACACACACACACACACACCACACACACACCAAGCACACATATCCTTGTCCTGTAGAACTTGTCTAGGGGCTTTTAAACCCCTACCCACACACTGCGTATCTGTTGACGAGCGCTAAAAAAAGAAAAAAGAAAAACAGTTGAATCTTGCCATTATAAAAATTTAGATAAATCGGGGATTAATGTAATGGGGGAAGGTGGGGGGGATCCAGTGAGCTGTAAAATATATTGGTAATCTTTATTCGACATCGGCTTTCCAAATGCATAGACTAACCACCGACAACGCACCACGCGGGCGCGGGTTAGGCCTTGTTACATCCTCAGCGCGAGCAAAATTTCTAAGAGTCTGAGAAGGAGGTATGCGGGTCGTACTTGAAATCCTCTTCAAGCGAGACTGCAACCACGACGACCTCACTACGATCTGACGAGTGAAAACCCACAGCTGAAAAAATGATAGATCGAGCCACGCTCTTGGCGCCTCCACTACGTTCCCAGTTCTCAGTACTCAGCATTTCGGTAGTCCACGCACTCAACCACGCTATCACTACGTTGTCTCCGATCTCACTCTCGATCCCGTCACGCTTCCTTTCAGTCCAGCACGTCGTGTGTTTCGAGCATGTTCAAATTGCGCAGTGTGAGCAAGATAGAGGAGAGCGGATGAACGATTGGGAGTGGTGTGAGAGTTACAGATTTGTGTTTTTGATTTAACCCCTTTCATACGCCAATGTAGCTTTTTTGGCACCACAATGGATTTTCACACCCCACGTCACTAAAAGGCATCTAATGAGGGTCCGGATATCCAGGTGACATTATAGTCTTAATTTTCATTGGGGTTAAGACAATGCCCTTATGCAAGTCACAAAGGAATTTCAAATGTTGCAGATGATTTTTTTTTCTCTACCCAAGTAAATTTAATGGTAAATTTTGGCTGAAGAATGGCTAGCGTTGAAAGGTTAATGTAAATTTATGTTTCAAATTTTTGTTTTGATACATCTCATCTTATGTTACGCGGTGGAAGACAAGTTTCCATTTGCGTTGTACAATGCCAGTGGACAATAAAGAAACTTGACTTATGACTTATGACTTATGACACAGTAGCGCATAGCGAGATCGTAGCTTTAGCCTCGCACGCTCTCCACGTCCTACCACTAAGTACGCTGACTGCATGCACCACGACCATGCTACGATCAGCCACGTTTCGAAGTTCAAAGCGAGAACGTGTGCTAAGTCCTCTCGCGGATTTTTGTCTGTCCTTATGTGCACATTAGTCCCTAAAATGAACATGTTTCTCTTCTTTGCTTTTTTTGTTTTTTGTTTGTTTTGTACATGCATTTTATTTCATTTATTCGCCATGTTACATTACCACAACACAATTTGAAGCCATTCTACTACAACATTCTGTTCTACTACACCACTGGTTCATGAGATACAGTTCGGACACGAAGGAAGGGAATTGTCGGTTTTGTGAGTCTTCCTTGGCGAAGGTTTGCGCTGGCGGTTCAAAATTCAAGGATCTGAATAGGTTGTGTGACATGATGGTCAAGAATATATAATTATTATGGTTATGGAAGACCCAAGGCTTATTGTAGATCATAGTATCCGCGAGAAGACAAAATGTATGCGAAAGGACTTAAAACACAATTGGGGTTTATGTGTGATTGGATGTGTGAAGAGAACATTAAGCAACCGGGCGCCACAAGAACGACACGTAAAAATCGTATGGGGATGTGGGGATGCGGATGCGATGGGTCACCACGTGAAATTCATGTATTGGGTCTGCTTGTGTGTAGTGAGCGAAAATGGCAGAATTATTTTGGGACGGAAGTATTTCACGTGAATCATGACTCGCATCGTCAAAATCGCATCGTATTCAGATCCGAAACGTATGTGTGTAGCGGGCCCTTTAGCCAGAAAATGGGGTGCTGTGGGACTTGCTTCATCCCTGTTCCATCAGCATTTCTATCCTCATGAATATGCGTGAAGCCAGACTGAGCCTAAAGAGAGACAGAGCGAGCGAGAGAGAGAGAGAGCGAGAGAGGGAGAGAGAGAGAAAGAGGACTAAGAGAGAGAGAGAGGAGAGAGAGAGAGAGAGAGAGAGGAGAGAGAGGAGAAAGAGAGGAGAGAGATAGAGAGAGAGAGAGAGAGAAAGAGAGGAGATGAGAGAGAGAGAGAGAGAGAAATAGAGGAGAGAGAGAGAGAGAGAGAGAGACACAGAGGAGAGAGAAAGAGAGGAGATAAGAGAGAGAGAGAGACATAAAGAGCGAGAGAGACAGTGACAGAAAGAGACAGACAGAGAGAATGAGAGACAGAGAGAGAGAAAGGGAAGGAGAGAGAAAGAGAGAGAGAGAAGATATAAAGAGACGGAGAGAGAGAGAAGGAGAGAGAGAGAGAGAGAGAGATGGAGAGAGAGAGGAGAGAGAGAGAGGGGGGGGGGGGGAGAGCGGGGGGGGGGGGGCAGGGGGGGTGGGGGGGGTGGGGGGGGGGGGGGGGCGGGGGGGAGGGGGGGTGGGGGGGGGGGGGGGGGGGGGGAGGGGGAAGAAGCGGAGGAGAGTACAGAATCTGAGAAAGACAGAAGGAGAGGAGGAGCTGAGGAGAGAGAGATAGTAGGGAGAGAGAGGAGGAGAGAAAGAGAGAGAGCAGATATAAAGCAGAGGAGGAGAGAGAGAGAGAGAGGGGGTTCTCCAGAGAGGGGGAAAGAAGGAAGAAAGAAAGGAAAAAAGAGAGGGGGGGGGGGGGATAGAGGGGGGAGGAGAGAAGAGACAAGAGCTTAGAGAGGGAAAGATAGGAAGAAGTAAGAGAGTAGGATGGAAGAGGAGGAGCCAGAGAGAGAGAGAAGAGACCTCGAGTAGAGAGAGAAAAAAGATACAGGAGAGAAAGACGAGAGAGAAGAGAGAGAGAGAGAGATCGAGCAGAGAGAGAGAGAGAGAGAGAGAGATAGGAGGGGGGACAAACAAACATAGACAGATTGAGAGAGAGGACAGACGAGAGGAGAGAGAAATAGAAGTAGGAGGGTCAGCAAAAAGAGAGGAGAGGTAGAGAGAAGGGGCGGGGGAGAGAGAATAGGGGGGGAGAGGTGGAGAAGAGAGAGATCAACTAGTAGAGATAAGATGGGGGGGGGGGGGGGGAGGGGGGGGGGGGGGTGGGGAAGAGGCGGGGGGAGGGGCAGAAGGCGCATGGGCGGACTGAACAGAATGACAGAAAGAAGGCCAAAGGCTTTGTCTCTGTCTTGTATTTTACACATTATCTCTGTCCGTCTGTCTCTGCATGTCTGTCTGTCTGTCTGTCTCTTCTGTATGTCTATGTCTGCTTTCAAAGCTAACCTCAAAACCCACACCTGTTCCCCCGGACCCGTCATTCAGTTTTGACGCTCCGCTCTCTTCTCCCTCTCTTCTCTCTCTTGCCATTAGGTCTGTTTCTGCTGTATTCCATTTATGTCATCTGTGTGTGTTCGCTTTGTATTACGTTTTTGTTTGAATGCGTTATGAATGCTAAAGTGTGTGTGCGCTTTGATTTGATTTCTATCAAGATTCAGCGCCGCATAAATACTGTATGTTGCTATTGCTGTTGTCTCTCTCCAGCAAAACGGGGTGAAATAACAATCATCACCATGTCATAATTTAATAACCGACAGCTCATCAATATCCCAGAATGATTTATACAGTTAGTGCGAACAAACTTTGTTTATGAAATGTTGTTTGTATGTCGTCCTCTCCACCATAGTTGATGTCTAGTGTACTGTGTGGGTGAAGGGTCATAAAGGCGAACTTGGCACATTCGTTTTTTTAGAATGATGCTTTGTTTGTCTCACTTTGGTTCTGACCCCACGTCACTGCTAGATGATTGGTATCGTAATCAACGCGGGTTGGTGGAGGGGAGTTAATTAGAAAGAGTTTTCCCCCCCTTTGTTCAATTTCGTTGATCTCACTCCCTCTCTTGGCCTCACTTGATTTCATTCTTTGAAACTCTTTGTTAAATGCGTTCTGACTTCTTTCCACTCATTCACACCACATCATCTCTCTCTCTCTCTCTCTGTAGGCCCTATGCTTGCGTGTGTGTATGTGTATGTGCGCGTTTTAGGCTTGTGGTCTCGATTTATTTTGTTTCTATTCTCTCTCTCCCTCTCTCATTCTCGCTCTGTATGTGACTGGACTACTCACTACAAACAACCTGGACTCTACTTTAACTAACGTTCACTTAACGTGTGTGGACGGTCAAAAAAAAACCATAAGCCCGAGGAGGCTTAACCGAGGCGTGGTTTTTGCTCTATCTTATCTGTATTAGTTAGAAATTTTTTTCGGGACTTTGACATAGGTAGTTTGCGAGCAAAAACTGGCCTCCCCATTATCGTTCTCTCACTCCTCACCATCTTTTGTATTTACATACAAACAACTGTCCCATATGTGTCCTGTTCCAGAGCCGACAGGACGTAAAACACACATTTTTTTTATTTTCATGGTATTCTTCTTCGGTATGCTTGCGTAAAGATGTAGTAGTAGTGGGTGCCGGTTTGCATTTCTTTAATAATCTTTAAAAAAGTGCCAACAAATACTTGTGTAGCGGTTCCATAGGCCAGATGAGGTTTAACCGTCGGGCCGTGGTTACCGCTACACCTATATGTATTAGGTATATTGTTTTTAAATCGGGACTTTACTGGTTAAGCACTGCCTCCCGGGCATTGCCTCCAGTATTGTTCCCACCATATTTGTATTTACCAATGGCCCATATGTGTCTGATTCAGACCAAGACCAAGAAGGGACGTAAAACAACCATTTTTTTGTTTTTTTTTTTTTAGTTGTTTTTTTGTTTTTTTTTTTGGTTCCGTGATGTAGTTTGTGCGCGTTTTACATTACGCTTGTAAGTCTCTATTCATTTTTGGGGGTTCTCGTCTCGTCTCTCTCTCTGTTGCTTATTTTTTTCCTGACTGCCTTTGTACCTTTATATCGCAGTATAATTATTGATCTACCTTTGTATCATTGTGCGAGTAACAACGCCAATGTTGTATTCGTTTGTTTGTTCTATTATTCTGGCTGTAAAATTGTAATTGTATTGACAGTATATTGCATAAAATATATATATTGGTAATAAATATATTTCAAACACAAAAAAAAAAAAAACACCATGAAGCAAAAAGAAAAATTTATTATTCGTATTTACACTTAACTAAACAAGACACGTCTTGAGGTTTCCTAGCAGGTCATTTTGAGTTTGCCTTTGAACAAAAAAAAAAAAAAAACCAAAAAAAACCCCCCCGAAGATGAAGTGCACCCCCCCACGGGTTCATGTAAAAAATTTTTCCCAACTAACGGAATATTCCGAAAATTGAAACCCCAAAACAACGAAACAGGCGTCAAATATGTTTTCAATCTAACACAAAAAAATAAGGGGAGGAGAACACACAAACAAGCAATGTCACACGTTTTTTTTCGGTCTGAAACCCTACCCATTTGTCGCCGTGTGATTAAGTCTTTTGTTTTGGGTTTCAATTTCGAATTTGTTTTAATTTATTGTGAAATTTTGAGGGGGGCTGGTGTGGGGTGGGGGGCACCCAACTTGTTTTGCCTTGGCTTGTTTTGGTAATAAAAAGTTAAGGAAGGGGGTGTGGGTAAGGACGGCCTTTTTTGGAATTGGAAGGGAAGTTTATTTAGATTATCTAGCACACAATTTCTATATAAAAAACACAACAGACACCCAACGCTTTTCAGAGGTATGTCAGTTGTTGTCCGACCATGGACCCCGAACTGCCAAATAGGAGAGGGTGGGGTGGGGGGTGGGGGTGGGCAGGATGTACTGGGCTAGAAACCTCTGTTTATTTACACACGAATGGAGAACGCCTTGTCCATGGTATATCCCCACTCACTTGGCCAAAGGGATTTGAGGACAGTTTGGCGTTTGTGAATCCCCCCCCCGAAGGACACACACACACATTAAATCCCAGTGTGGCAACCAAACGAGAAACCGTTGTCACTTGTTCAAAATTTTTTTTACCGCACAGCGACACCCCCCCCATTCCCTTTCCTATCAGGCTCACACAAAACATCCCTCGCAATGGCACAACAAAAAAAAATAAACAATAAATGGGTGGGTGTGGCCTCTGGCTGCGACACTCTCCTCCAGGTGGGAGTAGAAGGCCTGAATTTTTTTTTTTCATGGAGACACCTCTGTGACTTATAAGTACCTAATAATCCAATGCACAAACGGAACAAAAACAAGCGAAGAAAGAAAACAACTTAAAAAAAACAAAACACAAAACAACAACAGCCAAAACAACACAAAAAATGCTCTTTTATAACGCGCATGTTATTTGTTTATTTATTTTTCTTCTTTTGTATAAGAACAGTATGAAAACGGTAACAAAATAAAAACAGTAGTAACAGCTTTTTAAATGAATTATCATGCAGGCAAATGTAATGTGAAAAAGCACAATTTTTTTTCCACAAAATATCCGAGCGAAATTCTAACCCAGACATATATGATCTTAACCCTATTCCCCCCGCCCGCCAGCCCATTTTTTCATGCCAAAAAAATACCTATTACAAAATAACTGGGGGAGGGGAGGGAGGGGAAGAACCAAACAAAACAATAAAATCTGTCAATATTGGGAATTCCTCTGTGACATATATAACCATTAGGCCTGTCCTTACCTCCTAAAATTAAGAAGATAGGGTCATTGAGATAAACAGGCCCTGATTTGATACCTTTTAATATATTAATGACAATGGGTGTTAAACCATTGGTGGGTGCTAAAATGCGACATTGGCGGTGAAAGGGTTAAGTCAACACTCTAGAATGTTTCCGTGCGTCATTCTTTACCGACCACAATTCAGATGTGAAAACCATTGTGTTTAGCCATTCTGACCTGCAAAAGGGAAGTACACACATGACCTTGAATGAATCATTTTAAAACAAGTATCATCCCAGGTGTAGAGTGGCACAGAGGTAAAGAGTTCGCTTGTGTCCGCCTTGGTGTCAAAAAAAAAAAAAAAAAAACCCCGGGAGTTCGAACCTGCTGCCCTGGTACAGGGGATTTTTATTCTCACCTCTTGCCTTGGTGGTCTGAACGTGGAGCAATACACTTTCGGAATGAGATGATAAACTGAGGTCCCGTGTGGACCACTGCACTTAGCAACACAATTAATCCCAGTGGCAATGAAAAAGTTTAACATTAAAAAATGTTGGTTAAAATGTAACACTCCCCCACCCCTCCCTCCCCCCCCCATTCCTCCTCAAATCAGTCACAAAATCCCGCATGCAAAAAAAAATACAAACAAGTGCCATTTCTGGCTGTGACGCTGTCTCCCAGGTGGGAGCAACCCGAAATTTACAAAGATGCCTCTGTGCATAAAGTACTAATACTTAATCAGACAAGACTGCGCCAAAGTGGAGACCCAAACATATTTGCATGAACACACTCCCTACCCATACAAATCCAAGATTGTACAGTGTGAAAGCCTAGTCATTCATCGTCCCGAGGGATGATGACCATACTTGTGAAAATCTAGGATGCTGGATGACTATATGGCTAGTGAGGCCAATGCGAGCAAGGAAGGATCTCTGACAGTGAGGACAGTAGAAGAAAGAGTTTGGGGGATCTGTCGGGGTTGCAGGAGCTGTTGGACTGTTATGCGGGATCTTGCGTGCATGCATCACACCACTTTGCCTGCGATGTCTCAATAAAAATACGGTGCACCTCGGGGTAGGTGGGGGGCTTTCCTTTTGTTACCTACTGCAACCACGCCATGCTGAAATGTTTTGTGCAAGGGCTTTTTCCCATGAGGAGACATTGATGGTGAAGTTCTTTAGGGTGGACAACTTTGAGGGTTCCCTAAATCTCAACTTTGCTCTACCAAGACTTTCCGTGCACAGTCTTCAGCTCTTGGACAATGGCACTGCTGAAGATTCTTTTGCGCGTGAGTTGGATTAAAAGTGAGGGAGAGTTGCCAGGGTGGAGCCTAACTGCTGCCCCTAATTTCAAAACATTCTTTTATGAAAACACTGTCATCCATTGCGGTGTGTTGAGGCAAACATGGGGCACATGTACACCATCTGTGCTCTGCAACCAAGAAAGAGGACATTAAGTGTCAAATGACGCATTCTGAGATTAATGGTAACAGCTAGAAGCGACAGACAAGTTAAACCATTATCTTTCAAATGATATAATAACCATTCATGTCCCGTTTTCCCGTTTCAGAGTTAAAAAGGCATTTAAATTTGGTTTGGGTACTGTCGGCCATTTTGAGAACATCATTCTGTCATCATTACGATGTGTGTGGGAGCAAACATTGGCAACATGTACAACCCATTGTGACCTAGCACAAGAAAGGTACATTAAGTTGTCAAAATTACCTTCTGAGATATGGTCAGCTAGAAGCTACAATTTCCTTTCAAATGGATATAAGAACCATTCAGTCCCGTTTTCCCGTTTCAAGTTAAAAGCATTTAAATTTGGTTGGTGACTGTCGGGCCTTTAAGAAATCAGTCTAAAGTTTAGCTTAGCTGAAGAAAATGCATCAACCTTTTTATTTAAAAAGCACTTTTTTTTGGAGTATTTAAGATACCATAACAGGATTGTCCTTTATAAATAATGAAAGGATGGAGAATGTTCGCGAGCACACGAAAATAACCCAAACTACAAAATTGAAAAAAAAAATAATATAAAAAAAGATGTTTTGACTTGCAAGGCGCCTGTTGTGAGAAACTAGCACAAGTGAGCTTAATGTCCTTTCGTCTGTGCTGGGGTCACATTTTTCAACAACCAAAAAAAAAACCCGATTTAGACACCAGAATGCGGATTGGTCATGGATCAAAATTGGAGGAAAAAGAAAAGGATTCTGTACATTGATACAAAACCAAGCGGACGCACATGAAAATCGAAACCACTCAAAATTAATACACGGGATACTGTTATTATGCCTTTTGTTCTTCCAATTCAAATTCACGTTCCATTTTAAAAACCAAAGGTTCTTTATTACCTAAACCTACTACTATTTGAATCATTTCATGCAAAAGGTTTAATATGATAAAATGCACATTCTGCCAGGGACAGTTTCTCAATTATTATATGGTTTTATGTACATGTAACATTATTCTGAGATATTTTTTTTCCATTCCCACCATGGCAACACTGTGATAAGCAACCCCACTTCTTAAATATGACTTACTTACTTGTGTTCTGTTCTTGCTAAAGGTCTGTGTACCAGGACAACGTTAACACTATTCACGAGATATTTATATTTCCCCCCATGGCACCACAATATTGTAACTTCGTATTTAAGATTGGGGGCTACACTGTGTTTGCCATGGGGAAATATAAATATCTCGGAATAGTGTTAACGTGTACACGACCTTTAGCAAGCACACACACACCACAAAAAACAAACAACATAACAAAATATCAGAACGCAAAAACATAGTATGAAAACATAATCAAACACTTAGTTCATCCCCCATCCCCTGAATTTTTCTGTTTTCCCCTTCGTTGGTTCAACAAGCATAATTTCCCGTTAACCTCCCCCTTGACTGCCAGAGAATAAACAAAAAAAACTATACAGAGAGCTGTTACTCTTCTAACTCTTCTAAAACACCATGTATTTTTGTTGACATTCTGGTGTCGATAGGGAGTAACTTTTTTTCGAGTAAGCAAAGCGTTGCTTATAAAACCGCTTTCATCATTCAACCCTTTCATCAACCGCCAATGTCGTCAGTTTGCACCACATGATTTAACCCTTTCACCAAAATTCAAATCAATCACCGCCTCCATTTTTGGGCCAAAAATAAATCCATTTAAAATTACCCCATGGTACAGAAAGCAAAAAAAAAAAAAATCGCAGATATTGGGGATTCCTCAAGGACATGTATAAACGCAAGGCCTGTTCGTTGTCTTACACGTCCCAACATAATGTAAAAAGCCAAGTGTCCGTTCCGCGTGTGGTGTGTGTGTCTGTGTGTCTGAAACACGAAACGGGCCTTATAACTCCGCCCGTTTTTTCGCCCAAAAAAAATCGCGTTCCAATTTTCTGTAGCCCTAACGGGGCGATGGCAACGGCAACCGAGGCGGGGCCGTAATCTTTTGCGCGGTTCGCAATGCTTGCGCGAAACGCGCATCCGCCGGCCTCGGTATCTCCGGCATGTCTGAGACCGATTTGCCTTCCAATTTGGCAAGATACATGACCGGGGAATGGACCTATAGGGAAGGTTTGCCAAAAAAATGCCAAAAACCGAAAGCGAAAATCGGTTCGAAACGCGCAAACGAGGGGGGCTAGACGCCGCTTCACCTTTTCACGACAACTCCGGCCGTTATTAACCGAATATCGCTTAAAATTTGCTGTCTAAAAAACTCATCGTTACCAGTACTCTTGGCCTTACCATTACCAGTCATTACCAGTACGGTGCATTTGATTGCCAATACTAGGCGTTGCGCTAGTATTTATGAAAAAAAGGCTCTTTGGATACCAGACCCTGCTTTTATGCCTTTTATTGACGTGGGTGTTAATCATTGTGGTGCAAAACTAAATGCGACATTTGGCGGTGATCGTGTTCAACACCCATGTCACAAAAGGCATCAACCAAGAGAATCACTCATGCTGTTATCCAAAAGAGCCTTTGTTCGTAATTTTTTGGAGGTAAGAACGGCTTAATATTATAGCTGTTATAGCTCACAGTAGCTTTTCTGCGCTTTTCTCCTTTTCTCCACTCCGTTTCAGTTCATAGCCTTTTGCTAAACTCTTCACCAGCATAAACCAAATTGAAAAGCGTTTATCCATTAGGCTTACATTGTTTTATGGTGGCAGCAACACTTGTAAGGGGTCTTTTCCTATCCCTAACCAAATCACTGATAAGAATAATTTGCCTCTGTTAAAACAGAAATAACTTTGAACAAATAGCTCTCTGTGGAAACTGAAAGGAGCTAGAATGAGTTTCAACAACTAAAGGAGCTTCATGTGGATGTCTTTGTGTGAGTGGTGTAGCGTTTTATGTCAGGCATGGAATTGTCAGTCTTTGGGCTGATGTCCATCAGCTTTTTGGATGAAGGGTCCCTCTTCAGTCTTTTGTTGGCAAGTTTTTCAGCTTTTTTTTGAGGGTCCTTCTTCAGTCCTTTTTGTGCAAGTTTCAGCAGCTTTTTTGAGGTCCAAGAGGGACATTTAAATGAGATAAAAACAAAAAAAAAGAGCCTAATGAGTAAAAACTAAGTTATTGGTTATAAATGTATCTAAAATGACTAAATATATCAGTTCTTTTTATCTCTAATACTTTTTTAAAAGGCTTAGATAACGGAAGAAGCTTCATTTTCTGGGGGCTGTATCCCAACACCGCACGTTTTTCAATTTTATTTTTTTTAATTCCTTGTTCCTGGTCCTGCTTCCAGACCCCGAATTTTCAGTCTTTTTTTCTCCTCTAATAATTCCCATGCCTGGATGTTTTTTTATTCAATTATTTAGGATCTAGAAATGATGGTAATTAGTGCTGTGATAGAGGAATTCCCAAATATTGCAGAATTTGTGTTCTCGACCTCTATACCCACCTCTATCTAAACCCTGGTCATTTTAATGGACATTGTTTTTGTGAAAAATGGGCTGGCGTTTGAAAGGGTAAACGTCACAACTCACATAATCTCTAAAAAAAAAGAGAGACAAACACATGGCAGGGTACTATGGCAAGTGAATGTCTTTGCACGCTGGGTGGAGTGGTAGAGCGACGTTTTGTGCGATGTATTCTTCGCCCATTGGTGCTGAGGAGGTCCACAACTTACATGATCATGGCTCCGCAGGTAAGCACTAAAATTCTCAAGGACCCTCTAAAAAACAATGTGCAGGGGGGCAAGGGGGTCCTAGGATGCACTAGAAAAATATTTTTTGGCATTCACAAATGCACTGGGACCCCTCTATCACGCCCTAGACCCTCTCTACTATAAGTGAAGGACTATCTATGACCCCTTGTTTTTACCATGGCAAAACAGCCTGATATATAGTCCTCTTGCACTGTTTACCAAACAGCAGTCTGCATCCTCGAGCTATTATTCCATTTCATCCGCATGATCAGTGATTTAAATCGAGGAGTGATTTCATCCACCAATCACAAATAACACACATTATTATATGATGATCGTTTTTGAATGTGTTACGTTCATGGGGGAGAGAAAAAAACATTTCAGCGCTACTGAAAACATTTTTAAGGCTAACTGAAAAAAGAAAGACACAAAGGATATCTTTACATGTTCCAGGTCGGAGAGAAGGCTATACTGACATTCGTATCTATACTGAAGGAAGGTCTTCCCACCGACCGCCTGATGTTCAAAAAAAAGCCCAATAATGCGTGTGAATCAGTGAATATGAAGCGCTTTTGAGTTTAATTCTAAAGAAATAAAGCCGCTATATAATACTACTAAGTCTGAGAGGGGATTATGTATATACGACGATGCATAATGTGGCAGTCAAGGGAGGTCATGCACAAACCCAACAAGACTATTTGATTTATTATTTTTTTGCTTGCAAGAAGGAATAAAACTAACACAGCAAAAAGCACAGAACATTTTCCCAAGTTTAAAAAAGTTTAAAACGTACGATATGACTAGAATAAAAACAAACACCTCAAAAAGGTGGCGTACAGATTTAAACGTACAACCGGGAAACCACACAAACCCATATTATAGGCATGCACTTAAAATACAGGATGTCCGATTTCCGAAGGCTGTGTCAATTCCTATCCAATGTAAGTAAGAATCAAGAATAAATGGAAATTCCATTTTTTAATGTTTATTTCTTTAAACCAAAAGATAATTGATTAAAACACAAAGAGAATTGATCGTTATCCTTCTTTGCGACCTTGCCGGTTTCTCTTCTCCTTCTCCACCACAAAATACCAAGTCGTTTCGAATTTCCTGTGACTTTGCCACTTACATCATTCAATCTATAATTTTATCAATGTTTTATAATGTTTGTATACGTTAAAACTTCCGTCCTGAAGGTTCCATCGCTCAAAAAGAATCCTTATTGGACAGGTCTAGAGACCTTATCAGGTTTCTTTTAATTCTATCACAAACAATTAAAACCCATAATCTCAATTTCTACGATAGACACAGTATTTGTTACATTCTATCACTAAAACAAATTAATATTGAGCCTTAGTAAATGCTGAATTTAAAAAATCCATCTATGATGTTCTTGTGATTCTCCTCAATATAATCTAACAATGAATGCATATATGTGGTAAGTTTTTTATTAAAGGTTTTAATACTATATAAGAAACAACATTTTTTCTCAAGCATCCTGTTGCTAACTTCTGGAATTAGTTACCTATTAAAATCTTGTAAAAATTTGCACCTAATTACTAACACATTCGAGAAATCGCTTGGATGCTTCCTCCAAAATGTTTAAAAAATATGTTTAGAAGCTTTGAACGGTAAAATGTTCAGAATCAGGACTCCGCTCCTGTCTCCGCTGTTCCACACGGGTGAAGTGGCCACTCAGCCTTAATCGAAATGTAAATTGGGGAGGGAGCTGATTGGCCAACTTCACCTGAACAGCGGATGGAGCTGATCTTAACATTAGGGCCGCTTTGACAATTGATTTTTTTTTATTAGGAAAAGTGACCGTAATACACCTATACCCACATTTTCAGTTGTACAGTACATACTTTATGTAATACGGTTGGGTACAAATATAAAAGCTTAACAGCTTATTTTGTCCTACCACTACTACTACTACTACTTCACATCAATATCCTATTGCCGATTGGCCACTCAACAATCACCTGTTGCTATAGTGAATGCCCTTGGTAGTAGATGCTGACCAACAAGTTCCATAACTCCTCCGGCCAATTAACCATAACCCCATTTGAGGCCGCTTAAATGGCTGTCTTTTGCAAGAATGAATGAATGCCCTTCGCTGGGATACTGACCAACAAGGGGCATAAACTCTTCGCCAATACCCCATTTGAGCCACTACATGGGCTGCCTTTTTGCAAGAATGAATGCCCTTCTGGATACTGAACCACAGGGCATAACTCTCGCCAAGAACCCCATTTTGAGGCCACTAAATTGCGCCTTTTGCAAGAGTGGAATGCCCTTCTGGACTGACCAACAAGGGCATAAGACTCCTCAGCCAACTAACCCCATTTGAGGCACTAACTGGCTGCCGTTTGCAGAATGAATGCCCTTCTGGATACTGACCAACAGGGCATAACTCCTCCGCCAATAACCCATTTGGGGAGCCAGAAATGTGCTGCATTTTTGCAAGAGTGAATGCCTTCGGGATACTGACCACCAAGGGCATTAACCGCTCGCCCATACCCCCATTTGAGGGCCACTAAATGGCTGCCTTTTGCAAGGAGTGGAATGCCCTCTGGAATACTGACCAACCAGGGCCATATCTCTTGCCAATAACCCATTTGAGGGCCCCTAAATGCTGTGCTTTTGCTTTTTTTTGCGAGAATGAATGCCCTTCCTGGATACTGACCACAAGGGGCAATAACTCTCGCCAATAACCCCATTTGAGGCCACTAAATGCTGCCTTTCTTTTGCAAGATTGAATGCCCTTGTATACTGACCAACAGGGCAAAATAGACTCGTCCTCGCCAAAAACCCCCCATTTTGAATGCCACTAAATGGCTGCCTTTTGCAAGAGTGAATGCCCTTCTGGATACATACCAACAAGGGCATAAACTCTCGCCAATATAATACCCCCAATTTGAGGCCTCCACTAAATGCTGCCTTTTGCAAGAGTGAATGCCCTTCTGGAATACTGCACCAACAAGGGCATAAACTCTTGGCCAATAACCCCATTTGAGGCCACTAAATGGCAATACGCTAAAGGTGGCTGCCTTTTTTTTGCAAGAATGAATGCCCTTCTTGGATACTGAACAACAAGGGCATAAAAATCTCGCCAATAACCCCGTTTGAAGGCCACTAAATGGCTGCTTTTCTAGAATGAATGAATGCCCCTTCTCTTCTTGATACTTACCAACAAGGGCATAACTCACTCTCGCCAATACCCAATTTGAGGCCACTATGGCTGCCTTTTTGCAGATAATTCCCTTCTGGATACTGACGCAACAAGGATTCACTCTCAAGGCTGTCACGGAGGGCGGTAACAACCCTTTTTTCGCCGCCAGCCATCTTTGAGTCCAAAAATTTTTCCATTTAACTTACTTGCTACAGAAAGAGATTTTGTCTATAATATTGTTGAAAAGATTTCTCTGTGATACATTTTTTAACCCAATTATTTGTAGGGTGGCCATAGAGCCGATGAGGTTTAATAACAAAAAAAACAAAAAAACCGAGGCGTGGGTCCCGCTACACAAGCCTATCTGTATTAATAAAAAAAAAAAAAAAAAAAAACTCGGGACTTTACTGGTTTCGTATGACTGCCTCCGGGGGACCGGGCATTGCCTCCAGTATTGTTCCCCCACCATATTTGTATTCAATTCACAGAATGTCCCATATGTTCTTGATTCAGACCAAGAGGGCGTACAAACCTCCGTTTTCTCGTCTCATCTCCTCCTCTGTGATACATTTTAAATAGGGTAAATCCTTACTACCAAATTAAGGAACACAATATCAATTGAATAATAGAGACCTCTGATTTCAGTTTTCTAATGACGAAGAGTGTAAAATCATTATGGTGCAAAAAAAGCGCATTTGTGGCGGTGAAAGAGTTAATAAACCCTATTTTTGCAGTGGCCATAGGTCTAGAAAACGGTTTACATGGAAAGCGCTGGCTTCTTTTTTTCTCTTCAGACAAGTCCTACTCCTACTTTTTTTTTTGCTAGTCTTTTTCTTCTTCTTTTTTTTCCTTGGACAAGTCTAATATAGAACGATAATCAAACTCGACTGAGGATCATGAGTATAAAAAACCCCAACCGAAAAGGAAGGCAACGCATTTTATTTTACCTTTTTGATGCTATAACAGCTCTGTCCCCAAACTAACTTTTTCCCCCCCCTTTTTTTTGTTGTTGTTCTTTAAGGGAAAAAAAAAACAAACAAAACAACAAATACTTAACCCCTTTCACTGGGCCAAAGAATTCGACATTTTATTCACACAAAAAAAAAAAAAAAAAATGGTTTAAAAAAAAAAATAACACCCATGTCTCAGGAACTGTTATATCCGGAGACCCCTCTTTTCGTAATTTTAGGGAGGTAAGGATAGGCCTAATTCATGAGGATTCCCAATATTGAAGCTAATTTTTTTTTTTTTCTCGGAAACTGCTGGTGGTGAAAAGGGTTAAACAATTCCTAAAATATCTGCCATTGTTTTTGGATAAAGGGCAAAAGGCAACACAAAAATGACTTTAAAAAAAACCCTGACGTTACACTCAGGAAGGTAAAGATGGGTTCATGAGCCGTTGCTTAGGTCTATATCAAACGACAAGCAGAAAGGGCAAAATTGTACAAAGATGACATATGGCAGACCTGTTTTACCCTTATAATGAACAACCCCAAATTTGCCACAGAAAACCCCGGAAATTTTGAGAAGAATAATAAAAACCAGATTCACATATGCATGTCCACGTTTGCAGTATCTTGCAGTTGGTGGCATGCAGTTCTCGTCTCCAAGACGCGAACTTGTTTATTCCTGGCACTTTCAATACTTTTGAGAAAACTTCTGCTTCACTTTTTGTGTGGCCGGTTCACATCAACCCTATCACTGCTGTACGTTTATTTATCCAAGATTTCTGGCGCTTATGCCGCCTGCGGTTTGCCTTGCCTGACCGACATGTTTTTGGCGCAAACTACAACCCTTAGCGTCTTTTCATTACAAAACGGAACAAATAATAAGACGTTTTCTTTTTCAAAATCCAAAGATTTTCCACGTTCAAATTTAACCCCGGAATTTTTTATTTTAACACCCAGAATTTTTGCAATTCCTCCGGATAGATTTCCGGCAAAAGCCGGGAGGGTAATCAGTTATGATTTGGACATAAATAATAGTGGGATTATCAGAAAGCAATAAAAAAATATTATTACATGTATAAACAAATTAATTGGAAAACCCCTGCTATTTATAATCTATGAAGCCCATCTACATGTATCAATAAGTACCCCCCAAAAAAGGTTTAAAAACAAAAACTTCCAGCTGAAGAAAGCGCATACTAAGTTAACTGAGATTTTTTTTTAATTTTTTTTGTACAATGGACCCACACACCACTCTCGTACTCATCATTCCTTGCTTTCTACAGTACCTCATAAACCCTCGATAAAAACAAATTCCCCTAAATTCTCACAGACCCTGATAAAAAATATTCCAGTCAATTTCACACCACCTACAGCCAACAAATTAGAGTTGTGTGTTTGGTTTCGTTTTTAGGGGGGGGGGGGGGCGCGGGGGGTAAAATCAAAAACATTTTCAAACACAAATCGATGCTTCCTAAGAAACAGCAGTCTCCTGGTGTTTTTGTTTTTAATTTTCCATGGGTTTTCGGTTTTTAAATCTAAAAAAACCTAAACGAAAACATTTCACAAGACCACGAATTCACGAAATAAATCTAGCGGGCCACCGATCACAGACTCATACTACTATCAACGAAGCTGGCAAGATTAACCTCTGTACACCACACAACAGCAGTGCCTTTACTGCGGGAGACAATACAGCTGCCTGTATCAACCCACACACAAAAAGGCTTCAGTTTCAACAACGACGGCGTGTCACATATTAGATCTACGATCAGCCAGCCGTAATCCTCTTTCGCCCTCTACTCCCCTCCCCACTCCCCCTACCCAACCCTCCCCCCCCGGTCCCCTTCCACGCACACATAAACACAGTATTTGTTCCAACCAGTATTAGGTAAATCAGGCATCTTACGTTTTAGGAATTCAGCCAACCAAACCAGAGCAGCTGCCCTGTGTAGAACAATCTGGATTCAACTTAAACACGAGGAAAAAACAACAACAAAACACCAAAGAAGCCCCAAAACACACAAAAAGTCGCATCATAAGCTTCGTGAGTAGAATAAAAGATAATCTCGCAAAACACTGCATGATAGTCTGTTTTTAATGTGCAGACGTTTTGTCCACGTTTGGCCAGCAAAAGTGGCAAAAATAATCAAACTGTAAGATGTCAGTGCGAGTATGTGGCGTGGTGTCGAGTGTGTAGCCTAATATAAATGGTGTGTGTGTGTGTGCTGCAGTTGTGTATGTGACCCCGGAAAGTGTATATGTGTGTGTGTGTGCAGCTTCGTTGCACAACATATGCTTGTTTCGCCTGCCTACATACGAGTGTGTTTGCACAAAGTTTGTTGTCTTCATTATTTTTAGGAACAAATACATACAGGGGATTTACAGAAGGTGATGTGATGAAAACGAGCAGACGGGATCAAATGACTACCGCATTTTCCACCTAACCTTTCGCCCTTCAACTCATGACCCCACAGCAAAAAACCTAAATGATGCTCATACAGTGGAACCTCCCTTTAAGACTCCCCATTATTAAGAACCCTCCACATAAAACTACTTCTGAGACATTGCCCTTCTTTGCAGTATAAAATACACTCCTATAAGACCCCTACTCTTATACTTTTCCCTATTTGGATATTTTTGAAGGTCTTATAAGGGAGGGAGTTCCAATGTACTGGGGTATTTCCAATTAAACTTGTGGCTAGCATATTTTGCGTTTGTGCTGTATATTTTGGTTCGTTGTAGCATATTTAGTTTTTCTGCTATAGTATTTGGGGGTTAGTCCAGGTCCAGGACCCTCATTGGGGAGTCTATGAAGCACTAAAATTCTAAAGGACCCTCTAAGAGAATGTGCAGGGCGGGTCCCAGGATGCACTAAAAAAGTTCGTGGTTTATCATTCGCAAATCCCAAGGAGGACCCTCTCATATACCCAGCCTCTAGGACCTTCTATAGACGTAGTGAAGGAGCCCTGGGACCCTTATAATCCCACACTAGGACCTCTATACTGTAAAGTGAAGGAGCCCTGGGACTTACTATCCCCCCACTAGACCTCTATACTGTAAGTGAGGGATGTCCCTGGACCTGCGGTCGATTGGAAGCCTGTTCATTGAATTTCAGGACCTGGGATATCTGATAAACTGTGCAGGTTCATGGCTGTGGGGCATGAGTAGGGACACCGTTGGTTGACGCACAGCAACCGTCATATTGTCCGCGTAGGTCCAGAGTCGGGCCGCAACTGTCCCCCCTCGCCCCCCCCAGTCCCCCGCCCTGCCCAGCGCTATCGCTCGTCTCTCTCTCTGGTCCTGCCCGCGCGCGCGCGCGATTCGCGGGGGCGCGCGCGGCCGCGGCGCGCGCGCGCGCGCGCGAGCGGCGCGCGCGCGAGCGGCGCGCGCGCCCGCGGCACGCGAGCGCGCGCGAGCGCGCGGCGCGCGCGCGCGCGCGCGCGCGAGCGGAGCGCGCGCGCCCGCGCGCGCGCCGCGCTCGCGCGCGCGCGCGCGCGCGAGCGCGCGCGCGCGCGAGCGCACGGGAGGCGCGCGCGCGCGCGCGCGCGCGCGCACGCGCGCGCGCGCGCGCGCGCGCGCGCGCGCGCGCGCGCGCGAGCGCGCGCGCGCGCGCGCTCGCGCGCGCGCGCGCGCGCGCGCGCGCGCGCGCGCGCGCGCGCGCGCGCGCGCGGCGCGCGCGCGCGCGCGCGCGCTCGCGCGCGCGCGCGCGCGCGCGCGCGCGCGCGCTCTTCGCGCGCGCGCGCGCGCGGCGCGCGCGCGCGAGCGCGCGCGCGCGCGCGCGCGCGCGCGCGCGCGCGCGCGCCGCGCGCGGCGCGAGCGCGCGCGCGCGCGCGCGCGCGCGCGCTCGCTCGCGCGCGCGCGCGCGCGCCGCGCGCGCGCGCGGCGCGGCGCGCGCGCGGCGCGCGCGCTTGCGCTCGCGCGCGCGCGCGGCGGCGCGCGCGCGCGCGCGCGCGCGCGCGCGCGCGCGGGCGCGCGCGGCGCGCGCGCGAGCGCGCGCGCGCGCGCGCGCGCGCGCGAGCGCGCGCGCGCGCGCGCGCGCGCGCACGAGCGCGCGCGCGCGCGCGCGAGCGCGCGCGCGCGAGCGAGCGCGCGCTCGCGCGCGCGCAGAGCGCGAGCGCGAGAGCGCGAGCGATCGAACGAGCGTCGAAGCGCGCGACGAGCGAGAAAGAGAGCGAGAGCGCGAGAGAGAGAGAGCAAGAGCTAGAGAAAGAGAGAGGCACAGAGAGAGATAGAGATTCCAGAGCGAGAGAGAATAGTAGAGACGAGAAAGAGAGAGCGAAGAGACGAGATAGGAGCGAGAGAGAGAAAGAGTAAGAGAGAAAGAGAGAGAGAGGAGCGGGCGCGAGCAAGAGGAGAGAGAGAGAGAGAAACGAGAACGAGAGAAAGAAGACAAGGAGGCCAGAGAGTGTGTGTATGTTGTGTGTGTGTGTGTGTGTGTGTGTGTGTGTGTGTGTGTGTGTGTGTGTTGTGTGTGTGTGTGCGTGCGTGTGTGTTTGTGTTTGTGTGCGTGTGTGTTGTGTGTGTGTGTGTGTGTGTGTGTGTGTGTGTGTGTGTGTTTGTGTGTGGTTGTGTGTAGAGAGAGAGAGAGAGAGAGAGAAGAGCGAGCGAGAGAGAGAGACTGAGAGAGAGTGATAGAGAGAGAGAGAAATAGAGAGATAGAGCGAGAGAGAGAGAAGACGATAGGAAGAGGAGATCACAAGAGAAAGAGAAGCGAGAAGACAGAAGAGAAAGAGACTCACAGAAGAAGAGGAAGAAGATAAGAGCGAGATAAAGCGAGAAAGAAAGAAATAACGAAAGAGAGAGAGAGAAGAGAAGAAGAAGAAAATACGATAGCGCGACGGAAATAAAGACTCACGGTAGACGACCCCATGTGTGGAAAAAAGAAAGAAGAAAAGAAGAGGAGAGAGAGGAGCGTGTATGGGAAAAAGCACAGGGAGAGGGAGGGCAGAGAGAGAGCAATCCGCTCTGGATTCACAGGAAGACACTTCTCACAATTCACTACGCCGGTTTACTGATCCGGGGCCTTCTGCCCATTGTCAATAGAGAGATGGGGTTACAAGGGAAAAACAACAACCAATGCCAAACACAAATCATCAGCATAAAGAGACTCTAGAAGAAGCGAACATATAAAAGAGAGAGAGAGATAGAGAGAGAGAGGAGTGAGAGAGGAGGAAGAGGAGAAGAGAGAGAGAAAGAGAAAGAGAGGAGAGACGAGAAGAAAGGAAGGAATGAGGATTGGAGATGAGGAGAGAGAGGTGAGTGCAGAGATAAGAGGCAGATGAGAAGCCCAGAGGAAAAGGAGAGAGAAGAAGAGAAGACGACAGAGAGGATAGAGGGAGAAAACAGATAAATGAAATGACAGACATAAGATAGGAAGGAAAAGAGGATGCTCGTAGGTTGAGAGAAGAATGAGAAAAAAAGAAGAGAACGGAGAGAGGGAGGAGAGAGAAGAGAGATCGAGAGCAGAAGGACGAGAAAGAAGAGAGGAGAGAGAGAAGAACAGGAGAACGAAAACAAGAGGAAGAGGAAGGACAGAAGAAGAAGAAGAAGAAAACTAGAGAAGAAAAGAGATCAGAAGAGAAATGAGAGAGAGAGAGAGAGAAGAAGGAAGGAAAGAGGGGGAAGACGAAATAGAGAGAAGAGAGAATAGGAAAGAAGAGAAAGGGAGAGAGAGAGTAGAATGAGGGGGGAAAGAGAGAAGACGGAGAGAGAAGGAATCAGAAGGGAGGGGAGAGAGGATGAGATGAAGAGAAAGAGAGAGAAGAAAAGAAGAAAGAATCAGAGAGAAGAGAAAGAAGTAGAGGAGCCCCCTACTACAGAGAGGACGAGAGAGGAAAGAGCAGGAAGAGAAAAGATAAGAAGAAGAGAGAAAGAAGAAACCGGAGAGAAGGAGACAGACAAAACGAGATCCGAAGAGAAGAAAGAAAGAAGATCCTCGAGAACATAACGCTCGATAAGAGAGAGGAAAAGAGAGAAGACAAGGAAGACGAGAAAGAAGGAAGAAGAAAAGAGGGAAGAGATGAGAGAGAATAGAGAGAGAGGAGGACGGAAAGAAGAGAGAGGAAGATCCCCTCCCATCCTCCGTACCTTCTCCTCACCCTTCCCCCCCCCCGAACCCCCCCCCCCCCCCACCCAGAAGCAACATCGCATCCTCCTCCTCCTCCTCCTCCTCCCCCCCCTTTTCCTCATATTTCCCCCTCCTCCTCCCAGCTCCGGCCTCCTCCCTCTAGCATCCATCAAGAAACCTCGCCTCTTCCTTCCTCCCCCTCCTCCCTCCTCCTCTCATGCCCCTACTTTCAGTAGACGAAGAGAGAATTTGATTGATTGATTGGAGAGATTGAACCTTTTAATGGGTTAAAAGGTAGGCAGATTTAAGGTCTTTTTTAATGAACAAATCTACCCACGAAGAGCAAAAGAAAAGAAAACGTAGACTAAAGAAAAAGAAGAAAAAGAGAAGTATGTAATATACCCTTAATGAGAAAGAAGAAGAGAGAGAGGAGGTAGAGAGAGATAAAGAGAGTGAAGAGAGAGAGAGAGAGAAGAATAAGAAGAGAAAGAAGAAGAAGAAGGAAGAAGAAGAATGACAGAGGAAGAGAAGAAGAGAAGCAAGATAAAAGAAAGGGATAAAGAGAAAGAAAGAAAGAAAGAAAAAGAAGGAAAGAAAGAAAGAAAAAAAAGAGAATGAGAGAGGATGAGAGGGGAGAGAGTTACGACGTAGGGAGAGAGAGAGAAGAGTAGGAGGGAAAGAAGAGGTAAAAAAGGAGGGAAGAAAGAGAGGGAGGAGAAGCGAGAGAGGGAGGGGGACGGAGGAGGTAGAGAGGGAGGAGGGAGGGAGAGAGAGGAGGGAGAGAGACGAGAGAGAGAGAGAGGAGAGAGAGAGAGAGGAGAGAGAGGAAGAGAGAGAGATGACGAGATGAAGAGAGGAGAGATGGAGATAGAGAAGGAGAGAGAGAAGGGAAAGGGAGAGAAGAGAGAAACGGAAGGGAGGGAGGAGGACGGAGATTGGCGGTGAGGAGAAGGAAGAGACGAGAGAGAGGAGAGGAGAGAAACAGAGAGAAATAGACGTAGGAGGAGAGACAGAGAGAGACCTCAGAGAAGAGAGAGAGGATAGGGAGAGATGGTGAGATGGGCTGACGGAGAGAAGACAGAATTTTAGTCGTGTTGGTTGCGGTGTGGGTTGTCTGTTATGCGGATGCCGTCTCAGGTGTGTCTTGCGTGGTTTGCCGTGTGTTATGTTGTCGTGTGATGTGTAGTGTTGTAATCAGGGCTGTGGTGGGAGGATAAGTGTGTAGGATCTTGGGTTAGTCGTTGTGTAGGTATGTCTGTGAGAGAGAGGGACAGGAGAGAGAGATGGAGACGAGTGGGGAGAGAGAACGGTGAATCGCAGATGCCGAGAGGAATCAGTGAGCGAATCCATTTTGAGAGAGAGCTGATTAACCGGGTCACCAAAATGAGTCGGAACTTGGAGGGAGACGGAGAGAAGCGAGAGTTGATGGATGAGTTGGTTCCTAGTTGAGCGAGGTAGCAGATTGAGAGAAGCGATCGAGTTAGTTCGGAGAGAGAGAGGAGAGAGCGATGAGTATGTTGTGACATTGATGAGCGATGGAGGATGTTAAGGAGAGTCCTGGGATTGTATGATTCTTCATTCTGGAGCACTCTGAGCTCTCTAAGACTCGGTCTGATTCCGCAGAGAGACTGTCTGAGCATTTAGCATTCAGAGGATGAGTGAGACAGTGGAAAAACTTCCAAATAGATTTTAAGTGAGAAGGAGCGACTGAGCAGAGAGCGAATAGAGACGGGAGGAGTAGTTATGGTCTGCGTGCAGAGAGGAGACAGAGAGAGAACGTTTGACAGCCCGGACACACAACGCATAGATGTTGAGATCTTATGTGACAGAAGGTATCAGAATGCGGAGCAATAAGTATGGAGATGAGCGATGTCTTGCAGAAGAGCGATGGGGGAGACCAGGAATTTGTCCTGGGAGCGCTTGGAGATACTAGGGTGAGATGTCGCTGGAGAAGATAAAAGGATACAAAGACTCGCAAGAGTTTAGACGAATCACCGAGAAGGAGGATCAAAGGAAGCATGCATGGATAAGTGTTCCCGCAGAGCGAGAGGATTTACTATAGGGAATTTTCCCATTGCCTGGATAATAGAGAATACTGGAATATAAACACTTATGTAGACACTTGTGAATCTGAAAACAGAATTAATTTTTATTCTACTGTGTAAATTAAAATTATTTCTATACATTAAATTACCCCTACCGATGGAAAGAAAGAAGAAAAGGGATGTTTATAGATATGCACAATGAATGAGAGTGCCGACCCTGGCGACATGACGAACCAGAAGAAAAAAAATTGAAAAAAAAAAAAAGAAAGGAAAAAAAAGAGAGGGGAAAATATTGGTATGATTGTCGAAAATTGAAGGCTGAATTGAAAAATTTTTTTTTTTGAAAAATTTGAAAAGTGAATACGAAGCCAATATGTTTAGAAGAAAAAAACACCGAATAAGGAGAAAAAGGTCTACGAAATAAAATGGTGAGTAGGACGCACAAATGGAAACACACATTTTTCTTTGTACGATACTAGAAACTCAAGATGTTTTAAAGAACCAATTAAAGAGAAAAGAAAGACCGGAAAAAAAAAAAGGATGGGATGATGGAGGAGCGAGAAAGAACGTCTGAGAAGAACTGTCAATGAAATTGTGCACGCGCGCGCATATAATGCGACATTTGATGAAACATTTATCTCAAAAAAAACAATAAGAAAAAAAAATTGAACTGGAAAAAACCTGGAAGAAAAAGTTGAGAAAAAAAAAGAAACGATGAGGCCGGCTCCCGCATTGGGATCATGAAGTACCAATACTTTCGAAGGTTACGTAAAAACTCACCAAGCGTTGCTACGAAACTGATATAAAAAATTTAAAAACTCCCCATCCTTGATCAATTGGAACTTTCACACCAACTCTTTACAACCATGCTCGTCGATTTTACCCCAGTCTCTCATCATGGAATTCATAACCTCCGATTCCCGGGCACGCCAAAACAAGCAAGTCACGCGTTTGGGCACTCGCAGACCCCACACATCAGTGCACATTTTGGGACATTCCATACACAGTAAGCCACACAGCACAGACGCTTAACACCCAATACATACGCCACATTTTCGAACACTCACCAAACTCTACAAACATACATACTCATGCACTACATAACACACAGAAACACCATTTGGGGCATATAACACATAGACACAACACTCACACACCACCCACACACAACTACAGCACACCTCAAGGCACACCACAAATGAGGCAAGCCACATTTTGGGTGCATTCTAATAACCAGAAGCCACATTTTGGGTGCATTCACACAAACCACACACCACATTTTGGGGCACACACACAACCGGACCACACACACACAGGCATTCACAATAACGACAAGCCACACTACATAACACACGACACTACAACACACATAGAGGGCAGGACCACGGATGTTGAAACAAAAAAAATCAAATAACCCCAAAACAATCTCAGGCTGACCTGGTCTGGTGTAAAAAGGCAAACAAAAAACAAAACAATCTCAGGCTGACCTGATCTGTTGAAAAAAGGCAATACAAAAAAAAACCAATCTTCGTCAGTCATTATTGATCGTTAAACCCCGCAAATAAAGATGCATTTGACTTGCTCCTGCACCTTCATCACACACAGCACCGTGGCCACACATACACACACACACACACTGGTGGAACACACACAACTCCCGCACACACACCACGTCACACAACTAGACAAAAATGTGGGACAAGGCAAAAAAAGGACGTTTTTTATACAGCGTATTTAGCGGTCGTATTCTATTAATGAAATCACCAATCGTTGAACAAACACAGTTCACCGTGGTAACACCGACACCGCACAAACAGTACACACACACACATGCAGTTCTGTGCTTGTAACACACACACACACACCACCCCTACACACACTGCACACACACAACACTTTTCTATCACACACCAACACACTGCACACACACACACAAACCACATTCACACACACACACAAACACAAAAGTCACAACACACACACACACACACACCACACGAAATCGGCATGTCGGCTCTATCCACCGGAGAGAGTCCAGTAAACCAGAATAGCCGGATTTTTGACGTACCTTAGTCATTAGTACGCGCCTGGGATACATAGATTTAGGCTGCCAATAGATAGATCCCGTCTGATGAGTTGACAAATTTTGTGGATCCTTGAGACAGATTCTTTATCCGCACGGACTTCCGTTGTGTCTGCACCCGTATTTCGTAGGCTGCTGCTGGATGGTGTATTTTGTCCTAGTTCTGTTTTTACCCAGTCGGTCTGGTCAGTAACAAATCGATGATCGTCTTTTCTTCTTTATATACCATCTATGTCGTATGTGATTGGCCGATGTTGTATATATTTGTGTCCCCACCCCATTCCGTCAATGTCTATGCGTCAGCAATCAATCGTTACATACCTATTATTTTTTAGTCTCCAATCTCTCTTCCTCCGTGGATTTGTTGTTGACTTTACCGATTTGGGTCTCTATGTTGTCCCCCCATCCTATGCGTTCAGTCAATTTCGTCTCTTATTTATCCCATATATTCAATCATGTGTCGTTGCCGATTTTGTATACATATGTGTGGATTCTTTAATCCTTTTATTTCATCGTCACAGAAATTGACCATGAGGCGCACTCTTCACTTATCTCCAGGCTCTCTGTGTTATGTGTTGTAGAGATACCAAAAACCCCGATTTATAACAGTCTGCTATACATACCCTCGTCAAAACCTGCGGTAAAAGGGGCTACCATTGCACTAGACTGAAGAGCGCACAACACTATAATTTAGTAGCTTAGCTCATTCTTAATGAATCTCAACTCTCATTCTAATTATATACACTTCTTCAATCTCAAACATCATATGTAGGTCAACCGGTATGCCGATTTCTGTCATATTAGGTGGCAGTTGCCACTTTATAATGAATAAAGTATCTGACTTAAGTTGGTATTTTTGCCATCCACAATCTCTCTAAAGAATGTGTTGCCACCTGTAGCAATGCGCATGAGATCACCAGTGAAATTCAAGTTTTTCTCCACACTCGATTTTTTTGGTTTTTTGAGTTAGATACATAGTCAACTCTCTAAATTTTCCCGCCACCTTCCACCAAAAGCTCTATCTCTAACGTACTTCTATCTGGGGTAAATGCGGTGTGAACTAAGGAGACAACCGTAAAGTCCCAAACTAGATCTAGTTAGGACAAAACCTCAAAGCATTCGTTATTTTCAAAGTCTAAAAAAAAAATGTTTAAAAGTAATGTTACGAAAATGCAGCACTAGATAACAAGGTCTTGAACAACTATAATCATAGTAACAATTGTGGTCAACGTGGCAATTTTCAAAATATTTTCTTTTTTTTTTAAACATCTACCACAATTGAGATAGGCGGTTTTTGAATTTCACTGACATTAAAAAAAATACTGAAGGGGGGGATATTAGTAATGAGAACTTTTCTTGCTAGAGAGAGTGGTTTGAGCGAGAGAGAGAGAGAGAGATGAGAGAGAGGCGAAGAGAGTGAGAGAGAGAGATAGAAGATAGAGAAGAGAGAGAGAGAGAGAGGACGAGAGAGAGAGAGAGGAAGGTGTGTGGGTGTGTTTGTGTGTTGCATATTACGTGTGTGTGTTGTACATTTTAGTGCTTTTATATTGTTGAAAGAGTTCTATCCAAAAAATAAGAGCTACACGCATTACAAAATATAAAAGAGCATAACACTCGCTACATTAAAAAGTTAAAGTGCTAAAACGCTTCCATTCCAAAAGCAAAAAACTACACATGGCTCCATCAAAAGTAAAAGAGCTAACAACCATAACAAAAGTGGTAAGTTAGACAGCAACAGGAAACTTTCAGACTAAATGAATAATGGATGATTAGCCCCTCTAACTGCCAGAGAAAATTAAAGAAAATCAATTGTACAAATCATGCATGAAAAAAGACAACGATGGAGCAGTATGGCAAAATGGTCTGGGAGTAAACTCTCATCACTGTGTCGAAAGCAAAAAGATAGCATATCAGGTTATCTCTTCATGATGGACATCATCAGTGTGTTCATTAAGTCAGTAAGGCAGACCTGTCTTACCTCTAATGAACAACCTTGGAATTTGCCACAGAAAACCCAGAAATTTAGAGAAACAACAACAGAATTCACATCGGGAAAACGACGCGCGATCATTGTGATGTCCACGTTGCAGTACTTGCAGTGTGAATGCTCGTCTCCTAAACGCGAACTTGTTATTCCTGGCACCTTCAAATACTTTTGAGAAAACTTCTGCTTAACTTTTGGCCGTTTCACCCTATCACTGCTGTCGTTTATCCAAGATTTCTGGCGCTTGCCGCCTCGGTTGACTTGCCTGACAACATGTTTAGCGCAAAACTACAATCTCTGCTAACAAGAAATACTATCATCGGTTGAGGGGGGTCCACGGACCAATGAAACATCGCGTCTCCGAACTACAAGGTTTCGGTCAACCCTTGAGTCTTTTCATACCAACGGAAACAAATAATATACTTTTTTTTCGAAATCCCGGGATTTTCAGCGATCACCCAGAATTTATTATTTTACCCAAAATATTAGCAAATTCCCAGGATAATTCAGGCAAAACCAGGAGGGTAAACAAGTCTGTACGTGATACGGTCAGATGGCAGTCAAGGGGTCAATACTAACCTCGCCTTGGCTTAATCGCTTCTAGCTACCATGGGAGAAATGCATTCACACACCGTGAATGCAACGACCTTCTAGTGTCAGAGGCAGCACCCGCCATATGTGTTGGCCTTATTTTCAGAGCTTACGTCAAGTGATTTTGTCTCGTTAAAGCAACCGCGTATGCGCACTCAAAAAAGATAGTTACTCACCCTCTTTTCGGTTTGAGATGCCACGGCCAAACCCAGAAGCACAACAAAGATAAGGCGATTGTCAGAACCGATTGGCATAAGGCTAGATCACCAAGGCTACATC
This sequence comes from Phymorhynchus buccinoides, assembly GCA_017654935.2. Lineage (NCBI taxonomy): Eukaryota > Metazoa > Mollusca > Gastropoda > Neogastropoda > Raphitomidae > Phymorhynchus > Phymorhynchus buccinoides. The sequence goes on from JAGGCT020004036.1 coordinate 3,299,868, forward strand.
AAAATGATGCTACGCTATGTATGCTTAGGTACAGGCATAGAGGTGTAGAGTGGCACAGTGGCGGTAGCGCGTTCGCTTCGCGTACAATAAACCTTGAATTCGAACCTTGGGTACAGGGGATTATTCCTCACACTCTGCACTAGGCCTTAACGGTCTGAACATGATGACACGATAAACCGAGGTCCCGTGTGCCCATACACTTAGCACACAAAAAAACCCCGTGGCAACCAAAACGTCGTCATTTAGTCAAAATTTACCACACACCCTCTTTTCCTTCCTCATCAATCACACAAAAATCACATGCAAAAAAAAAATTATGTGGCGCGACTCACTGGCTGACGACACGCTCACCCAGTGGGCGCAACCCGAATTTCACAGATGCCTCCCGTGACTACTAAAGTACCTAATTACGTAATACCTAATAGTTATGCGGGGGTTGTCTTTAGTCATGGCAAGCTCCTAGCACAACATCAATGATCGTCAGTCTCCAAAATCCCCCGAAAACGGAATGTGGCTGCCCGTGTGGCAGGGTAATAAAAAAAACGGTCACACAAGTAATTAAGGGTTCACATGTCACCATAGACTAGAGTCTCCAGTGCATGTGCGGTTGGGATGATCCATGGAGTCTTAAGCCAGGGTACATCAACAACAACAAACCCTATTTCAACTTTCACCGCCAGTCATTTTTCAGCAAAATGTTTCACATTAAACTTACCTGGGTAGAGAAAATATTTTGTCTGCAATAGTGGGGATTCTTCTATGACATGCGTAAAGTAAGGCCTATCCTCACCTCCCAAAAGTAAGAACAGGTAAGGTCACTGGATAACGGACCCTAATTTGATGCCTTTAAGCAATATGGGTGTTTAATCATTGTGGTGCAAAATGCGACGTTGGCGGTGAAAGGGTAATATGATTATTACGAACCTGTTCTGCATAATCGGTGACATTGCCCTTCAGCTGCTGCTCCTCCCGCTCTTGCTTCTCCAGCTCCGCACGCAACCTCTCTATCTCCTTCTTACGGTTCTCAAACTGCTGGATCACCTGCATTTGAAAAGGCAATATGAATGATGATGATGATGAAGATGATGACGACAGCCATTGGCGGTGGTGATGACAGACCTGTTTACCCCTATTTCGCAAAGTTGTAATTTCTGAAGCAAAAAAACTGTAATTTTGAAAAAAACACTGTAATCCAACGCATGACCAATGAACGTCGATATCGTACTGACCTGAGTGTGCAATACTAATGTCCGTCGAGCAGTAGACACAGGACACATGCTCGTCACCTAGTGCTGAACGACGTATATTCCTGGAATTTTTAGGTCACTTTCACGGAATTTCTGTGCCACTTAAGTGACTTTTCTTTTGATTTTTTCGACCAGAAGATACAGAAGCTTTGGAATGCACTTGCTTGGACGCCATTTTGAAACAGAAAAGGAAATGGCGCGAAATGACTTTTCACCGCATCGTTTCAAAAGCTTCGCTTACCGACGCAACTGTAGGTGGGTTTTTTTTATATTTAGGATTTTGTTTTCCCGGTGTTTTTTTCCGTAGCCGTAATTTGACTTTTCCCCCGTAAAAATTACGGCAAAATCGGGATGGTAAACAGGTCTGTGATGACACAAAATGTAACGATAACATATGATACAAAGCAGTATCCAGTATACCCAGTTTAGACAGGGAACTTTCTTCCCCGCACTATTCCAGAGTGGAATCAACTGCATGAAAATGTTGTAGCAGCACCATCCCTGGCATCTTTTGAGTCCAGACTCAGGGATCAATCTTGTCACAGCTGTCCCCTGTGGGGATATTGGGGGGGGCACCGCTCTCCCGCCGTCACTCCCCCGTCTCTCAACCTCCTTGAGGCCCTCTCTGCCCTCGGCCCCTGCATCCTCCCGCCCCCCCGCTCTTCGTCATCTTCGGGCCCCTCCACCCGCGCCGCTTCGCCCGCGCCCCTCCACCAGCTACCCTCGTCAACTCGGTCTCCTCAGGCTTGCCGGGTTCTTCCGTACAAATGGTTCCCCCACCATCTGGAAGATCTGTACTTGCTACCTCCTCTAACCTGTCACTCTCTTTGACCCTTGTCCTTTTCCCTTTGCTTTCCTGTCATCTACTATCTCTCGAACTTACTGGCCCATTCTCCTGCTTTTTAAAAAACAACAACACAAATCTTCCAAATTTTTTCTCTTTTGATCTCCGAAATTGGAATGTGTTGGCTGAATGCGGCGAGGAGACCCAGTAAAAACTGAAAACCGGACACTATGTTACGGCGTCCAGAGCCCCCGGTTGCATCTACCTTGTGCCCTTGATGGCCATACGGCCTGGGAACAGCAGAAGAATCAAGAAGTCCATAGGACATCATAGGTTCATTTGACCCAGTTAGTGAGAAAATAAGTAATAGGTCATTTTCATTAAAACGATAAGTAATATGTCTAAGCAACAACAAAATGGAAAGGACATCCTACAATTTGAGCGTGGAACAAAAACTGTTTTCAAGGACACCCTCTGTTGCAAATCAATCACATAGTCTGAGCTTTCACAGACTATTCCAAAGAATGACATGAGAGAGTGAGAGAGAGTAGGAGAGAGAGAGGAGAGAGAGAGAGGATCGCTATCGCATGGGATGCACCACCCTAGAGAGAGAGAGGAGAGAAGAGAGAAGAGAGCAGAGAGAGAGAGAAGAGAGAAAGCGTGAGAACAAGGGAGGCAGAGTAGAGATGAGAGAGAGGAGAGAGCTGAGAGAGAGACATAGAGAGACAGATAGGAGGGGGGCGGGAGAAAAAAGGGAGATGAGCAGAGAGAGATAGCAGAAAAAAAGAGAGAGAGAGAGAGAGAGAGTAGATAGAGAGGAGAGAGAGACGGATAGATAGAGTAAAGGAGAGGGAGAGAGAGAGAGGTAGAGAGATGATAGAGAGACAGAACTAGATTAGAGAGAAGAGATATACGAAGGGATAGAGAGAGACCGGGTGAGGATACCTAGAGAGCAGAGAGATAATAGAGAGAGAGGCCAGGGATAAGGAAGAAGCAGAGAGACACATAGAGAGACAGTGCAAGACAGAGAAAACTACGAGGAGTGTCGGTCTTTAACTCATTCGCATCGCAACAACCATTTTGAATTGTTAAAAAAACTCACAAATCACCCCAGCCACACACACAAACAAAACATACATAAACAAAAGGGAGAAATGAAAGAAGATTACAGGGTTTTACTTCAGGTAGAATTAGAACATTACAAAAGCAAAGACGAGGCAAATCATTGGGTATAACGGGAGTGAAGCAAATGCATCAAATTGAAAGTTATCTATCAATTCCGGACATATATGGCGGAACGACTTGAAGAGTAACTTACAATCTGTTTCGTCAACCAGCTACGCTTGTAATTACAGACTCGTCAACTGGAACATGGAGTTGGCCCGTGCCTTGGTAGCGATGAATCTCGTTTTCCAGCGCCTCTTAACGTTTTTGGAACTGGGCAAAGCACTGCAAGAGGTGTATGACCCATGAGAATAATACAAAAAAAGGCAGTGAAATTTAGTAGTGCCCCCCCAAAATTTTAAATAAAAATTGCAAAAGACCAAAATGTTTATTTTTGATAAAGGGACATGTGCGATTTTTAAAAAATGTTTGGAAAGGACTGAATTTCTTTTTGCAGAAAAGCGCGGACATTTTGAGATTTACCACGTTGCCATCAAGATTTGATTGGAAACCAAAACAGGTATTGGAATTATCCGATATTGTGGTACTGAGGAAATTTGAGATTTTCAAGTTAAAAATAATGAATAATATGCCACGAGCGAAAATCTAGCAATGGCCAAAAAAAAAATTACATTTATTTTCCAACATACTCAACATCTGCAGACCTGTTCCCCCTACAAAGTCTTGAGTAGTCTGGGCTAGCTGCAATGAGTAGTTTTGTGCAAAATGTGTAGTTTTTTTCAGTGTAAAACACAAACATAGTTCACTGAAAATATAGTAAGTAGAGCATTATTTCAATGTGAATAGTTAGAGGTCCAAATTTGTAGAATACTACTCGAAAAGAGTAGAGAAAACAGGTCTGTTCGTGACTGTTATTGTTGAAAGGTTTCTACAGAAAACTCAGTTTGCTTTGAAAAAACTTCTGAAACTTAGATGAAACCTAAACGTCCCTCCCTGAACACAGCAGTGGAGGGTGTGGGTGTAACTGTGCAGGTCTGTGGATATCGCCCTCCCCAGCGGGTTGCTGGCTTCTTTGTCCTCCTCCATCTTTTCCTGGTTATGCTTGGAGCCTTCACTGCTGCTTCAGCACTCCCCTCCCTCTTGATCAACCAACACACAAAGTCTATAC
>JAGGCT020004036.1:3304691-3334009 GCA_017654935.2 Phymorhynchus buccinoides
CATTCACAAATAAGAATAGTCTCCTTGTTCATTGTTGTTTAACATGCACTGCAAATTGAAAAGCTTCAACCACTTTGTAGGGTTGTTGCCGGTCCAACCACCCCATCCAAAATGGTTTTCTAACTCCGCAGGGAGGAATCGCCGTTTTTAGGTTTTATTTATAGGAACCAGAGCAAAATGACTGTTCAAATCCTTGAAAAGACTGTCTTTCTCTGTGACCTCGACGGTTTTCTTGCAAAAACTCATCCGTCTGGTCCGCTTTTAATGCAGGGTAGGTTTCTTTTCACGTTGCTTGATGAAAACCATTTGTTCTCTAACTTTGTGCCTACGTGAGGTTCTGCTACTTTTTTTAAATTTGATTCTTGAACAAACATTGCTGGTCAACAAACATACACAAATAATTAGGCCTATTCCGTTTTTTTGTTTTTGTTTTAATGGAATCTCGTTTTGTGTGCAAATTGGGTTTTTCCCCCGTAAACCATCTAAAAGTATATTACTTTGATTTTGCGTATTCGTGTCGTCACATGAAGCTCGTCATTCTGCGTGCGCGCCTACGCACGCACGCCGGCGCACACGCACCGCACACGCACGCGCACAGCAACACACGCACACGCCACACACACACACACACACACTTTACAACGCCCGACAAGCAAGTGAGAGATGAGATGAGGCACTAGGGAGTAAAAACTGCTGGATAAAACTAGATAAAAGACCCAAAGTACTGATTATACAGATGGACCCGAAGCCATAAACTTGACAACTGCAGCTTCTTCGCAAGAAAGGATGACAACAATGCCAGCACAGACTGACGCGACAGCACAACTGGTCAGTCCGTTATCAAGCACTGGACCTAATAATAACACTATGTGGTACCCACATTCAAACATAATAATGATGCCGTCACAATGGTCATTCCGTTTCAAGCACTGGCTTAGGATCCACGGTTGATTGGGCGGGTCAAGGGGTAGGGGAAACGGAGTTGGGGAGAGAGTGTGTAGAGATGGGTGTGGAACAGATTTAACTCAAAGTAGAAATTCCATTTTGAAACTGCTCTTATGCCATACTAAATCACATCAGAACAGATAAATCCATAGTATTACGAAAAGGTCTTGGATTTTATTCTAGATTTTTTTTATAGAAAAACTAAGCATCTGAGTAGGCTATGTACGAATAGCCAGAGCATCAATGAGTTGTTTATGTCACAAGAGAGTGCTACGCTTGTCTACTCTCGCCTTACGGTAGAGCCTGTTGGTACGCGAAGGAGACGCGAGTGTATTGTAAACTAAGCATAATCGCGGCGGTTGTACAGTGTTGTGCGTGGTGCAGTTCTTGTAGAGCCATAGTATGACCTATACTACGGTCAATATAATGCAATGAGAGCAGACGAGGTGACACTCACGTCATGGGAGAGATGCTCCGCAGTGATTTTGCCCGGCTCCTGCCTGATAACAGGGCCTAGATCCTTTGAACATGCACTAAGCAATGCCAAGAGCCTGGTGTCTTTTTCAGCTCAGGCTTTATAGCTGCTGTGTCTGTCCTGGGTTAGTACCTGTACCATTGGTGACTCTAGCCGTCCGTTGAGTCCCCGTCGTCGTCACGGCCTTGATGCCTTGCCAGCTAGCGAGGACGTATCGCAGCAGCCGACTGGGCCCCAGACGTAGTGTTCTGGATCTGCGCCTTCGGGCGGCTCCTCCCGGCTCGGCTGGTGATGGTGGAGCGCTTGTTGTAATGGGCCAGTCTCGAGGCTTCGGCGGCGATCCTTTCGAAGATGTCGTTCACGAAGCTGTTCATGATGGACATGGCCTTGCTGCTGATACCAGTGTCAGGGTGCACCTGCTTTAGCACCTTGTAGATGTAGATGGCATAGCTTTCCTTCCTCTTCCTCTTGCGCTTCGCATACTGAGTTAGTGCACGGAACTGGCCGTTGCGCTTGACTATCCGGCTCTTCTTGGTGCAGTATATACTCTGGTATTGTACACTTCTTCCACCCCCCCATGCTTGCCTAGCAGGTAGATGTTTGGGTGGTCCCGCCGATGTGTCGCATACGAGCAGGTTTGAACAGGCTCTTTTTTTGTGTTTTTTTGTGTTCTAAGTACAGATGTAAAGCTAGAGCTACTCCTGTCGATTGACGTTGGGTGAGGTAGCGAGCTCACATGCAACCCCACTGGCACTCTGGTTCAGACAGTCACATCTGTAGTTTCCGGCCACCTGTTGCCATGCGCCTTGCTTCCTGGTGGGCCCTGCCTATGAAATAGACGACGAGAGGACTGATTGGTAGCTGAACTATGACAGTCAACAGATTAACATTACGCTCTCTTGCGGATCAAAAAGTCTGTAGTACACACAGGATTGTGCGAGTGCAGGCATAAATGCTCGCTTCGCATCAAGGTGTTCGTCTTAGAAAATTGTTCTCCTCACAACCACTACTCTCTCTCGTCATGTCTGGACGTGGAAAAGGTCCGGCAAAGTCAAGGGCAAGAGCAAGTCCCGCTCATCCCGCGCTGGACTCCAGTTCCCCGTGGGCGGATCGAATCCACAGCACTTCTCCCGACAAACTTGGCAACTATGCTGAGCGCGTAGGTGGCTCAGGGCCGCTACCTGTTACTACCTGGCGGCTGTTCTGGAGTACCTGGCCGCTGAGGTGCTGGAGTTGGCAGGCAACGCTGCCCGGGACAACAAGAAGACCAGAATCATCCCTCGCCACCTGCAGCTGGCCATCCGTAATGACGAGGAGCTCAACAAGCTGCTGTCCGGGGTCACCATCGCCCAGGGAGGCGTGCTGCCCAACATCCAGGCCGTGCTGCTGCCCAAGAAATCGCAGGCCAAGACTTCCAGCGGAAAGGCTTGAGAAGCCTCCTTGCCAGCTAGCCCCTTGCTATCCCATTTAAAGGTCCTTTTCAGGACCACCACATATTCCTAAGTGGGACACGTCATCTCGTTGCATTAGCCTTAGGGTTGTGTATGCACAATCCAGCAAAAAACAACACAATTTCTTATACATTCCAGGAAGCTTTCAATTGTTACATAAACCAGCTAAGGTGGTTTCATGTTTGTTTTCAATGCCTTGTGTTCAAGACGGTAAATGCAACTATCACAATACACAATCAATGCAGTGCAGTCATTATTAACACGCCCATTAGCCAATCAATACAGTGCAGTCATTATTAACACGCATATTGGGCCTCTGAAGGATGGCAGCAGGTCTAGATGCTGACCACGTAAATATCAATTGTAGGTAACGCATAGCATGCTTGTTTGCTATTGTATATATTTAGCACCTATAGCAAAAACAACATTGAAATTTAAACACCATTTTTGTCATCAGTGTGTGTGTGTGCGTGTGCGCGTCGCAACAGATGAGGTGATTTGTTCTAACTTTAACCCTTTTGTCGCCTCTTGGCACTAATCTCACAATGCATTGAGCACCCATGTCACTGAAAGGCATCAAATGAGGGTGATCTGATGCTGTACTTAGCGGAGGTAAGAAATAGTCCACTGTTTTCTTAATGTATGGGAGGTCAAGAATAGGCCCTGCAACTTTACACGCCTTTGAAATTATGGCAGATTATTAATGTGAGCACCCATGGAATCATGAAATATCGATCAAAACGCCAGATGAAATCTTTCTTTTCTCTACCCAGCTAATGAAGATGGTAATTTTCTCTACCATGGTCGGTGAGTATGTAGGTTCTTTAATGCGAGAAGTTGTTGGGTCTGTGAAGAATCCAGGAAATGGAGATGAATCTTTTTTTGGGGCAGATGAAATGGCTGGCGTGATAGGTTGAAAGGGTTTTAAGGGGTGGAAAAGGGTGGAAGAAAAATGAAAGCGGTTTTGTTTTTTTGTTTTTGTTTGAGTTTTAAGCAAAGATATTTTCAGGATACTGACAACATGGTAAAAAAAAAAAAAAAAACAAAAAAAAAAACGGAGCTATCTTGTCAGAGGTTTTGCACTCTTTTGGTACTTTTCTGGATAGCAAAATCAATATTAGAAGAGCGAATCTTTGGGTTCGTTTCTAAATTTGACCTTTTTGGGTGTAAGGGACAAGAAAGAAGATAACGAACGATCTACTCACTGCTTTGGATGAACAAAACAAGGTTTCTCTTATCTCTTCTCCTTGATCTTTCTGCAGCTAGACGATTTGATACTATTGACCACTCTATCCTCCAGTCAGTTCTAGATACTTCACACCTCCTTTGGTCTATCTGCGGGGCTGTTCTTTCCGGGTTTTCTTTCCTACCTCTCTGATCGCACACAGACAGTTGTTGTCAATGGTTCTCCATCTCTTCCAAAAAGGTCTTCTTCAGTTCGGTAGTGGTGAGCCCCAAGGTTAAGTCTTAGGTCCTATCAAAGGTTCAGTTTTTGTTCTTTAATACACTATCTGTGTCTTTCCCAACCTCTCTCCACCATCATCAACCAGCATTCTCTTCTAAATCATAGCGTACCTTTTTCTGATGATAATCAGCTGTACATTTCTGCCCACCTGAGTCAGTTAGATCAAATGATTTTTATTCTTCTAAGTTGTGCATTTCTGCTCGATTTAAAACATGGATGTTCTATAACAAACTGTTAACTAAATGCTTAAAAGACAGGACGAGATGATTCTTGTAGCCTTTAACCACACAATTAAAACTCAGGTTCTCCCAGGTTTTATCCACATTGATGGCACTGAGATCAAGCTATTGGCATCTGTCCGCAATCTAGTGTGTTACTTTGGCCCCCAAACCCTTTCTTTCAAACAGCATGTTTCCAATGTTTGCAAGTCTTACTATCTAGAACTCGAAGACACGAAGAATTAGTTCAATCCGCCGTTTCCTCTCTCAATATGCCCCTGAAGACTCTAGTATGTGATTTTTGTTCTGTCTCGCCTTGACTACTGTAAACTCACTTCTTGCTAGCGCAGCTGTCCATCAACTCTCATCTCGAACACATAAGCTCCAAAATACAAAATGCTGCCCGCTCTCGGTATATTCTCGCTACCCCCTAGGTACGATCATATCACTCTGGTTCTTCGTTCCCTACATTGGCTCCCAGTTCAATCACGTTCGTCTTTCTGATTCTCGTCTCCTTTCCCTTCCCTCCATCCGTCTCAAATCTGCTGGCCAACGTTCTTTTACCTGTCAAGCCACCATCTCTTTGGAATTATCTGCCTTCGCCTCTCCGATACACAACTCAGTCTCCTCATTCAAACCTTCTCTTAAAACCCATCTTTTTTCCTGCTGCACCCTAAATATTTGATCAGTTGTCTATCGTGTATCGTTGTGTGCACCGTGACTGGGAATAGATAGAATAGAGTTTGTTGTGCATTGTGTTGTGTTTTCCCACCCCCCCTGTGTGTGTGTACGCGTGTGTGTCAAGTCAAGTCAAGTCAAAATGATCTTTATTGACGATAAAAGAGTAAGCTTGATAAAGCTTTTTTTTCACGTCCTGTGTGTGTGTGTGTGTGTGTGTGTGTGTGTGTGTGGTAACATGTGTGTGTGTTGTGTGTGTGTGTGTGTGTGTGTGTAGTGTGTGTGTGTGTGTGTGTGTGAGTGTGTGTGTGTGTTGTGTTGTGTGTGTGTTGTGTGTGTGTGGCCACATGTGTGTGTGTGTGTGTGGTGTGTGTACAACCCCGTGAACATGGTGTGCTTGTGTATGTGTGGAAGCCCGGAAAAATAACTGGGGCCATTAGCATGCACTCTCAATGAGCATACCTGTGTGCATTTGTGTACCTCTTGCCCACCGTTTGGTTTTGTGGGTTATGTCTGTGCACGCATGTGTGTATGGTGTGTGTGTATGTGTCTGTATGCATGTGTGCTTGTGTGTGTGTTTTGGTGGGTCCCAGAGCGGATCGCATATGTCTACGTGAGGGTATTTTGTTTTTATGTGTATCCTCTAACGTTTGTGTATGTGTATCCTCTGTTTGGTGTATGCGTGTTGGTGGTGGTCAGCAGTCCGTGCAACTCAGTTGCTATGGCTTACTGAATGAAAGATGAATAATGAGTCAGTGTTGATAAATGTGAGTGCGAGGTGTGTGTGGCGTGTACAGTGTGTGTGTGTGTGTGTGTGTAGTGTGTGTGTGTGTGTGTGTGTGTGTGTGCGTGCGTGTGTGTGTGTGTGTGTGTGTGTTAGTGTGGGTGTGTGTGTGTCCAGTGTGTGTGTGTGTGTGTGTGAAGAGAGAGAGAGAGAGAGAGATGAGAGGAGAGAGAGATGAGAGAGAGAGAGAGAGAGATGAGAGAGAGATGAGAGTAGTTGCATTGTATATGCGTTGTTGCTGTGTTTGTGTTAGTCTTAAATGCTATTTTTGTTGATGAGATAATTGATTTTGTAAAGGCGCTTTGGGCTCATTTGAGGTAAAGCGTACCTGAATAATATAAATGTTTGGGACAACGCTACTAATTATTTTATTTTATTATTATTATTATTATCTATTTATATTATTATTTATTGTTATTATCATTACGGAACCCTCATAGCATATTTCATCGTTTTCGTCCCAGCATACTAAGTTTTTACAATATTTTATGGTATTTACTTCTACTAAACCACGTGTTTAAAGACAACCCAACCGTGACACTTTTTCCTCATTGGAGGCCGGCTTTGCTTTTTATATACCGCCATTCTTCAAAAATGTATCATTCTACTTGCAGAAATCAAAGTAACAACATCAAAAATGTCTGGCAGAGGTAAAGGAGGAAAAGGTCTGGGAAAGGGGGGCGCTAAGCGTCACCGAAAGGTGCTTCGTGACAATATCCAGGGTATCACCAAGCCCGCTATCCGTCGTCTGGCACGTCGTGGTGGAGTCAAGCGCATCTCGGGGCTCATCTACGAGGAGACCCGTGGCGTACTCAAGGTGTTCTTGGAGAACGTGATCCGTGATGCTGTCACCTACACCGAGCACGCCAAAAGGAAGACCGTGACCGCCATGGACGTGGTGTACGCCCTCAAACGCCAGGGCCGCACCCTCTACGGCTTTGGTGGTTAGGCCCCGAACCTCGCCTCGATCTTAAGAGATCAAAACAACTCGAAAAGCCCTTTTCAGGGCTACACATTTTCCCAAGTGGGTCACACATGTCTGTTGCAATAGTTGATTTACATGTTAGTCTTAGTGTCAACCATGGAGCTGCTACCAGAGTGATTGTAGCGTCCATTCGTTTTGATCATAAGAGAGAGAGTGGTAAAACGCCCATTCTACCAGGGTAAGAAGCCCATGCCAATTAACTCATGAAATGAAACAAATTTCAGTTACATTTACATGACTTTAAAATACCTCATTGAAATTTCATGATGTGGTCAACAAGATGAGTTTTTGAATATTTATTGACCCTTTTTTTTTCGTTTATCATTTTCTGTACTTGGAGAAAAAAGTGAAATAATCTTTTATATTTCTACAAAGCTTATTCTATGAGCTTTTGAACGATACTTTTCTTTTTCAGCAACACTTTGATTGTCAGCTTTGAATAGAAGTCAAAATGTTTAGTTCGCACACTGCTTCATGCACTCACAACCGATTTCATCTTTTATTGTCAAATGTTTAAATACACAAATTGTTTCTTTATCCTCGAATGATTCCTTAGCACAGAGGTAGAATGCGTGTTTCGTAGGGTCCGTCTAGTTATGTCGCAGCTACGAGTTCGATACTGGGCAAGGTCAATTTTTTTTATTTCTTAGTTTTGTTAGTGTGCATTCCTTTTTCAGTTCGCGCACGTATGCGCATTTGTTTTTTGTATGTAATCGAGATAACTGTAGATTGCAAATCCGATGCTGTTTTGTATTCTAAAAATCTTGAACTGAAGCAGACTATAACTTAGTCTACATTGGCAAGATCTAATATGCTTAATGGTCCCTCTGTCTGTCTGTCTGTCTGGCTTGACACTGATTTGTTTTTTTTCGTTTTTTCTGTACCCCTACCTCTCACTCTATGTCCCTGTCTGTCAACCTGTCTGTCTCTATGTTCCTGCCTGTCTGTCTCTATGTCCCTCTCTGTCTCTGTCTGTCCCTATCTGTCACTTTCAGTCTGTCTCTGGTTTTGACACTGAATTGATTTATCTGTTCCCTGTCTCCCAACCCCTGACACTATGCCCCTCTCTGTCTGTTTGTCTGTATGTTTGACGGTCTGTCTGTCTCTCCCTCTCTCTGTGATCTCATAAAATGTGTGTATCAACGCATGCAAGACCACTAATTTGGTTCTGGAATGTCTGCCTGTCTGTCTGCCTGCTTCCTGTCTGTCTCCCTCTTCAGCCGGTATCTCCGGTGTGTGTGTGTGTGTGTGTGTGTGTGTGTGTGGTGTGTGTATTGTGTGTGTGTGTGTGTGTGTGTGTGATTGTGTTGTATGTTGTGTGGTGTATGGGTTTGTGTGTGTGTGTGTGTGACTGTATCTGTATGTGTGTGTGTGTGTGTGTGTGTGTGTGTGTGTGTGTGTGTGTGTGTGTGTGACTCGGTGTGTGTGTGTATGTGTGAGTGTGTGCGCGTTGAGAGAGACACTGAGAAACAGACAGAGTCGTCTAATGGGTGCCTCAGGAGCTTTGCCTCAGGAACTAACCGCTTCCTCCAATCATTCCTGCCTTCCGCTGTCCGCTGCCACAACGCTGGTGTCAACCGATGACGGCCTGCATGTGCACAGTGAAATCGCCCACTCCATATCATCTATATGGAGTGGGGTGATATAGAACAAACACCGAACTAAGCGTTTCTGATTTCTGTCTCACTACCGCTCACTCTATGTCTCTCTCTTTCTGTCTGTCTCTATGTCCCTCTCGGTCTGTCTGTCTCTATGTCCTTCTCTGTCTGTCTGACTTGAAACTGATTTGGTTTTTCTGTTTTCTGTCTCACTCTATGCCCCTATGGATATGTCTCTATGTCCCTCTCTGTCTGTCTTTACGTCCTCTCTGTCTCTGTCTGTCTATCTGTCTGTCTCTATGTGTCCCTATCTGTCACTGTCAGTCTGTCTTTGGTTTGACACTGAATTGATTTCTCTGTTCCCTGTCTCCCAACCTCTGACTCTATGTCCCTCTCTGTCTCTGTCTATCTGTCTGTCTCTATATGTCCCTATCTGTCACTGTCAGTCTGTCTTTGGTTCTGACACTGAATTGATTTCTCTGTTCCCTGTCTCCCAGCCTCTGACTCTATGCCCCTCTCTGTCTTTGTCTGTATGTGTGGACGGTCTGTCTGTCTCTTCCTGCTTGCCTGTCTGTTCTCCCTCTTCGGAGTGTGTGTGTGTGTGTGTGTGTGGTGTGTGTGTGTGTGTGTGTGTGGTGTGTGTGCGTGCGTGCGTGTGCGTGTGCGCGTGGTGTGTGTGCACGAGTTGAGAGAGAGACACTGAGAAACACACACACACACACACACACACACCACACACACCACACACACACACACACACACACACACACACACACAGAGAGAGAGAGAGAGAATGCGTTTCTGCCGACCACGCTCCCTTTAATACTAGGACTTTAGAAGGACTTCTAAGATTTCATAATGATATTAATAAGTCTCACACTATATCGATGCGAATATAGGCCATGATCTTTTATTTAGGAAAAATAATTTTGCAGACATATGATACAGAGAGAGTAACACGGGTGAAATACCACCCCAAATACTGATCAGGCCCAACGTTGCTTAACTTCAGTGATCGGATGGGAACCAGTGTTTTCAACGTGTTATGGCCGTTGGCGAACAGAAACCAAACGCAAACGGAACCTGAATGATTGAGCCAAAAGGTGAATATACTTTCTTTCTTTTTTTTACAGGTGAACTGTGTGCACAATCCGTGTCGCAAAATGGTATAACTGAAAGACAGCGCTTCTGAGACTCATCGTTGATTGGTTGGAAAGCCCGCCAAGGTAAGCGTGTATAAAGGTTGGAAACGCACCAGTCTGAGCTTCATTCGTCTCTTTCTCGCCGTATTCACAGCAGAAGAAGACAGCGTTCAGTCTACAACTCTACAACTCTACAAATCTCCTTATCATGGCTCGTACCAAGCAAACCGCTCGCAAGTCTACTGGAGGGAAAGCTCCCCGCAAACAGCTGGCTACCAAGGCGGCCAGGAAGAGCGCGCCTGCCACAGGCGGAGTGAAGAAGCCCCACCGCTACAGGCCCGGCACCGTGGCCCTGCGTGAGATCCGTCGCTACCAGAAGAGCACCGAGCTGTTGATCCGCAAGCTACCCTTCCAGCGCCTGGTCCGCGAGATCGCCCAGGACTTCAAAACGGACCTGCGTTTCCAGAGCTCAGCCGTCATGGCCCTGCAGGAAGCCAGCGAGGCCTACCTGGTGGGTCTGTTCGAAGACACCAACCTTTGTGCCATCCACGCCAAGCGTGTGACCATCATGCCCAAGGACATCCAGCTGGCACGCCGTATCCGTGGCGAGCGCGCTTAAGCTCTAGCTTTGAGCCTAGCTCCTTAGACAACCCCTACTTTAGGTCCTTTTCAGGACCACCCAGATTCCCGAGTGGGTCACGACTCGTTGCATGGGTTACTGTTACTAACATCGCAAGTACAATGTGAATATTAGCAAACCTGCAACAAGTGCATAATACTATAATTCAAGATTGATTTTTGCATTGTTTGAAGCAAAACTAAGTTTTCTGGCAATGCGAGTGATTCAAACGAAATGCGACTCATTCAAAGTGGCACCCTGACGGGTGAGATTTTGCAAGAAACACATCAAGATCACAGGAAAACACCCATTTACAGAGATTGCAACACTCACTTTGCTCTGGTTTTGTAGAAGTGAAATCGGTGGTTCTTCCTTGGCGGACCTACCAGAAGTTGGATTGTTTCAGTGAAAGACAACACACGTTGCTTGCTCTTTTCTAATGTCTGCCTGAGTTTATGCCAAATCGTTTGCACAAAATGTCCGCAATACAAAGCCTTTTCATTTTTGTAAATATGTTTTTATATACAGTTTACCAAAGACAGTTTCATTCACAACTAAGAAAATAGCTCCATGGTTCTTGTTTTTACTGCACTGCCAAATTGAAAAAAGCTTCAACCACTTTTATTAGTGGCCTCCACCCACCCCATCCAAAATGGTTTCTAACTCCGCCAAGGAGGAATCGCCGTTTTTTACGGGTTTGATTTCTAGGAAACCAGAGCAAAATGACTGTTCCAATCCTTTGAAAAGACTGTCTTTCTGGTGACCTCGACGTGTTTCTTGCAAAAACTCATCCGTCAGGGTCCGCCTTTAATGCAGGGTACGGTTTCATTTTTCACGTTGCTTGAAGTAAAACCAATTTTGTTCTCTAACTTTGTGACTACGTGAGGTGGCTGGCTACTTTGTAATTTGATTCTTGAACAAACAATTGCTGTAACAAAACCATACAACAAAATAATTAGGCCTATTCGTTTTTGTTTTTGTTTTAAATGGATCTCAGTTTTTGTGTGCAAATTGGGTTTTTTCCCGTAAAACCATCTAAAGGATTTACTTTGATTTGCGTAATTCGTGTAGTCAAATGAACGCGCATGCGCGCGCGCGCGCGCGCACGCACGCACGCGCACGCACACGCACACACACACGCATGCACGCACGCACACGCACACACACGCACACAGCCACACAAACACACACACACACACACTTACACGCCCACAAGCCAAGTGAGAGATGAGAATGAGGCAACTAGGATAGTAAAACTGCTGGGATAAAACTCATAAAAGACCCAGAGAGTACTGATTATACAGATGGACACGAAGGCACATAAACTTGACAAACGTGCAGCTTCCTTCGCAAAAGAAAAGGATGACACAATGCAGCACAGACTGACCGACAGCACAACTGGTCAGTCCGTTATCAAGCACTGGCTAATAATAACACTATGTGGTCAGCCCACATCAAACAGAATAATGATGCCGTCACAATGGTCAGTCCGTTATCAAGCACTGGCTGAGGATCCATCGGTTGATTGGGCGGGTCAAGGGTTAGGGGAAGACGGAGGTGGGGAGAGGAGTGTGTAGAGATGGGTGTGGAACAGATTTAACTCAAAGTAGAAATTCCATTTTGAAACTGCTCTTATGCCATACTAAATCACATCAGAACAGATAAATCCATAGTATTACGAAAAGGTCTTGGATTTTATTCTAGATTTTTTTTTATAGAAAAACAGATTTGGACATGTGGATGCCAAGCATGATGGTTATGTCACATAAATTGCAGTTGTCATTGCTTACGTAGAGTTGTCAGGAATACGATTTATTTAAACAAGCATAATGCGTGTGCAGTTTGGTAATCATAACTATGACTTAACGGTCAATATAATGCAATGAGAATCGGTGACCCCACTTGGGAAAATGGGTGGCCCTGAAAAGGGCCTAGATTTGAAAGCAAGCAAGCAAGCCTGGTTTTTTTTCAGCTCAGGCTTTACTTGCTGCTGGTGTACTTGGTGACCGCCTTGGTCCCCTCGCTCACGGCGTGCTTGGCCAGCTCGCCAGGCAGCAGCAGGCGCACAGCCGTCTGGATCTCGCGGCTGGTGATGGTGGAGCGCTTGTTGTAATGGGCCAGTCTCGAGGCTTCGGCGGCGATCCTTTCGAAGATGTCGTTCACGAAGCTGTTCATGATGGACATGGCCTTGCTGCTGATACCAGTGTCAGGGTGCACCTGCTTTAGCACCTTGTAGATGTAGATGGCATAGCTTTCCTTCCTCTTCCTCTTGCGCTTCTTTTCGCCTGTGCGAACGGCCTTGGCTTTTTCCGGCCTTTTTGGCGCCCTTTGAACTCACTTTGGGTGGCATGGTCTCACGGTTGAACGCTTTCAATACAGATAAACTAGAGCTACTCTGTCGATTGACGTTGTGTGAAGTTGGACTCAGAAAAACGGAACTTTTGGTTTGTGTTGCTGGCCTTGCTTCCTGGTGGTAGAAATAGAGCAAGATGATTGGCTGACTAACAGTCAACAGTTTAACATTAGAGTTTGCATAAAAAGGCTGAGACAGTGTGCAGTCAGGCATAAATGCTCGCTTCGCATCAAGGTGTTCGTCTTAGAAAATTGTTCTCCTCACAACCACTACTCTCTCTCGTCATGTCTGGACGTGGAAAAGGTGGCAAAGTCAAGGGCAAGAGCAAGTCCCGCTCATCCCGCGCTGGACTCCAGTTCCCCGTGGGTCGAATCCACAGACTTCTCCGTAAAGGCAACTATGCTGAACGTGTAGGTGCGGGCGCTCCTGTTTACCTGGCGGCTGTTCTGGAGTACCTGGCCGCTGAGGTGCTGGAGTTGGCAGGCAACGCTGCCCGGGACAACAAGAAGACCAGAATCATCCCTCGCCACCTGCAGCTGGCCATCCGTAATGACGAGGAGCTCAACAAGCTGCTGTCCGGGGTCACCATCGCCCAGGGAGGCGTGCTGCCCAATATCCAGGCCGTGCTGCTGCCCAAGAAATCGCAGGCCAAGACTTCCAGCGGAAAGGCTTGAGAAGCCTCCTTGCCAGCTAGCCCCTTGCTATCCCATTTAAAGGTCCTTTTCAGGACCACCACATATTCCTAAGTGGGACACGTCATCTCGTTGCATTAGCCTTAGGGTTGTGTATGCACAATCCAGCAAAAAACAACACAATTTCTTATACATTCCAGGAAGCTTTCAATTGTTACATAAACCAGCTAAGGTGGTTTCATGTTTGTTTTCAATGCCTTGTGTTCAAGACGGTAAATGCAACTATCACAATACACAATCAATGCAGTGCAGTCATTATTAACACGCCCATTAGCCAATCAATACAGTGCAGTCATTATTAACACGCATATTGGGCCTCTGAAGGATGGCAGCAGGTCTAGATGCTGACCACGTAAATATCAATTGTAGGTAACGCATAGCATGCTTGTTTGCTATTGTATATATTTAGCACCTATAGCAAAAACAACATTGAAATTTAAACACCATTTTTGTCATCAGTGTGTGTGTGTGCGTGTGCGCGCGCAACAGATGTAGATGATTTGTTCTAACTTTAAACCCATTTTGTCGCCTCTTGGCACCACAATGATTGAGCACCCATGTCACTGAAAGGCATCAAATGAGGGTCTGTTATCTGATGTTCTTAATTTTGGGAGGTAAGAATAGGCCCTATTTTATGGATGCCGTCGCAAAGGAATCCCAAATATTGCAGATGAAATCTTTTCTCTAACCAGATGAAATCTTTTCTCTACCCAGGTAGGTTTAATGGAGAGTTTGGGCTGAAAATGGCTGGCGTTGAAAGGGTTTTAAGCAAGATATTTTCAGGATACTGACAAGGTAAAAAAACGGAGCTATCTTGTCAGAGGTTTGCACTCTTTTGGTACTTTCTGGTAGCAAAATCAAATTAGAACGAATCTTGGGTTCGTTTCTAAATTTGACCTTTTTGGGTGTAAGGGACAAGAAGATAACGAACGATCTACTCACTGCCATCTGTGGATGATAAACAAGGTTTCTCTTCTCTTTCTCCTTGATCTTTCTGCAGCGTTTGATACTATTGACCACTTCTATCCTCAGTTCTAGACGTTCACACCTCCTTTGGTCTATCTGGGGCTGTTCTTTCCGTGGTGGTCCGTTCTTCCTCTATAACTCTGCTGAATCGCCACACAGAAAGTTGTTGTCACATGGTTCTCCATCTCTTCCAAAAGGTCTTTCAGTTCGGTGTGCCCCAAGGTTCAGTGATTTAGGCCCTATCCTTTCATGTCAACTTTATACCCAACCTCTCTCACCGCCATCATCAACCAGCATTCTCTTCAAATATAATCATAGCTTTTCTGATGATAATCAGCTGTACATTTCTGCCCACCTGAGTCAGTTAGATCAAATGATTTATTCTTCTAAGTTGTCACATTTCTGCTGTTAAAACATGGATGTTCTATAACAAACTGCAACTAAATGCTGAAAAGACAGAGATGATTCTTGTAGCCTCTAACCACACAATTAAAACTCAGGTTCTCCCAGGTTCTGTCGACATTGATGGCACTGAGATCAAGCTATCAGCATCCGTCCGCAATCTAAGTGTTACTTTAGACCAAACCCTTTCTTTCAAACAGCAATGTTTCCAATGTTTGCAAGTCTTGCTATCTAGAACTTCGAAGAATTAGTTCAATCCGCCGTTTCCTCTCTCAATATGCCCTGAAGACTCTAGTATAAGCTTTTGTTCTGTCTCGCCTTGACTACTGTAACTCACTTCTTGCTGGCTGTCCATCAACTCTCATCTCTAAGCTCCAAATGCTGCTGCCCGTCTCATTTCTCGCTCCCCTAGGTACGATCATATCACTCTGGTTCTTCGTTCCCTACATTGGCTCCCAGTTCAATCACGTTCGTCTTCTGATTCTCGTCTCCTTTCCCTTCCCTCCATCCCTGTCTCAAAAATATTCTGCTGGCCAACGTTCCTTTTTCCTGTCAAGCACCATCTCTTTGGAATTATCTGCCTTCGCCTCTCCGACACTCCAACTCAGTCTCCTCATTCAAAACCTCTCTTAAAACCCATCTTTTTCCTGCTGCACCCTAAATATTTGATCAGTTGTCTATATCGTTGTGTGCACGTGAGGGACGATATGAATAGAGGTTTGTGCAGTGTTTTTTGTGGTTGTGTGTGTGTGTCAAGTCAAGTCAAGTCAAGTCAAAATGATCTTTATTGACGATAAAAGAGTAAGCTTGATAAAGCTTTTTTACGTCCATGTGTGTGTGTGTGTGTGTGTGTGGTGTGTGTTGTGTGTGTGTGTGTGTGTGTGTGTGTTGTTGTGTGTGTGTGTGTGTGTGATGTGTGTGTGTGTGTGTGTGTGTGTGTGTGTGTTGTGTGTGTGTGTGTGTGTGTGTGTGTGTGTGTGGTGTGTGTGTGTGTGTGTGTTGTGTATGTGTGTGAGCATGCATATGAGCATACATGTGTGCTTGTGTGTGTCTTGGTTTTGTGGGTTATGTGTGCACGCATGTGTATGTGTGTGTCTGTATGCATGTGGGGTGTATCTGTCTACGGGTGAGTGTATTTGTATGTGTATCCTCTAACGTTTGTGTATGTGTGTTGTCTTGTGTGGTGTGGTCAGTCCATGCAACTCAGTTGCTATGGCTTACTGAATGAAAGATGAATAATGAGTCAGTGTTGATAAATGTGAGAGTGCGCGTGTATCTGTGTGCTGTGTGTGTGTGTGTGTGTGTGTGTGTGTGTAATTGTGTGCGTGCGTGCGTGGTGTGTGTGTGTGGTGTGTGTCGTGTGTGTGTGTTGTGTGTGTGTGTGTGGTGTGTGTGTGTGTGTGTGTGAGAGAGCGAGAGAAGAGAGATGAGAAGAGAGAGAAGGAGAGAGAGAGTCCGAGAGAGAGACAGAGAGAGAGAGAGAGAGAGAGTTTGCATTGGTATATGCGTTGTTGCTGGTTTGTGTTAGTCTTAAATGCTATTTTTGTTGATGAATAATTGATTGTAAAGCGCTTTGGGCTCATTTTTGGTAAAGCGCTATATAAATGTACTACTATTATTATTATTATTATTATTATTATTATTATTATTATTATTATTATTATTATTGTTATTATCATTACGGAACCCTCATAGCATATTTCATCGTTTTCGTCCAGCATACTAAGTTTTTACAATATTTTATGGTATTTACTTCTACTAAACCACGTGTTTAAAGACAACCCAACCGTGACACTTTTTCCTCATTGGAGGCCGGCTTTGCTTTTTATATACCGCCATTCTTCAAAAATGTATCATTCTACTTGCAGAAATCAAAGTAACAACATCAAAAATGTCTGGCAGAGGTAAAGGAGGAAAAGGTCTGGGAAAGGGGGGCGCTAAGCGTCACCGAAAGGTGCTTCGTGACAATATCCAGGGTATCACCAAGCCCGCTATCCGTCGTCTGGCACGTCGTGGTGGAGTCAAGCGCATCTCGGGGCTCATCTACGAGGAGACCCGTGGCGTACTCAAGGTGTTCTTGGAGAACGTGATCCGTGATGCTGTCACCTACACCGAGCACGCCAAAAGGAAGACCGTGACCGCCATGGACGTGGTGTACGCCCTCAAACGCCAGGGCCGCACCCTCTACGGCTTTGGTGGTTAGGCCCCGAACCTCGCCTCGATCTTAAGAGATCAAAACAACTCGAAAAGCCCTTTTCAGGGCTACACATTTTCCCAAGTGGGTCACACATGTCTGTTGCAATAGTTGATTTACATGTTAGTCTTAGTGTCAACCATGGAGCTGCTACCAGAGTGATTGTAGCGTCCATTCGTTTTGATCATAAGAGAGAGAGTGGTAAAACGCCCATTTCTACCAGGGTAAGAAGCCCATGCCATTTATCTCAAGAAATGAAACAAATTTCAGTTACATTTACATGACTTTAAAATACCTCATTGAAATTTCATGATGTGGTCAACAAGATGAGTTTTTGAATATTTATTGACCTTTTTTTTTCGTTTATCATTTTCTGTACTTGGAAAAAGTGAAATAATCTTTATATTTCTACAAAGCTTATTCTATGTGCTTTTGAACGATACTTTTCTTTTTCAGCAACACTTTGATTGTCAGCTTTGAATAGAAGTCAAAATGTTTAGTTCGCACACTGCTTCATGCACTCACAACCGATTTCATCTTTTATTGTCAAATGTTTAAATACACAAATTGTTTCTTTATCCTCGAATGATTCCTTAGCACAGAGGTAGAATGCGTGTTTCGTAGGGTCCGTCTAGTTATGTCGCAGCTACGAGTTCGATACTGGGCAAGGTCAATTTTTTTTATTTCTTAGTTTTGTTAGTGTGCATTCCTTTTTCAGTTCGCGCACGTATGCGCATTTGTTTTTTGTATGTAATCGAGATAACTGTAGATTGCAAATCCGATGCTGTTTTGTATTCTAAAAATCTTGAACTGAAGCAGACTATAACTTAGTCTACATTGGCAAGATCTAATATGCTTAATGGTCTCTGTCTGTCTGTCTGTCTGGCTTGACACTGATTTGTTTTTTTTTCTGTTTTCTGTAACCCCTACCTCTCACTCTATGTCCCTGTCTGTCAACCTGTCTGTCTCTATGTTCCCATGCTGCCTGTCTGTCTCTATGTCCCATCTCTGTCTCTGTCTGTCCCTATCTGTCACTTTCAGTCTGTCTCTGGTTTTGACACTGAATTGATTTATCTGTTCCCTGTCTCCCAACCCCCTGACACTATGCCCCTCTCTGTCTGTTTGTCTGTATGTTTGACGGTCTGTCTGTCTCTCCCTCTCTCTGTGATCTCATAAAATGTGTGTATCAACGCATGCAAGACCACTAATTTGGTTCTGGAATGTCTGCCTGTCTGTCTGCCTGCTTCCTGTCTGTCTCCCTCTTCAGCCGGTATCTCCGGTGATGTGTGTGTGGTGTGTGTGTGTGTGTGTGTGTGTGTGTGTGTGTGTGTGTGTGTGTGTGTGTGTGTGTGTGTGTGTGTGTGTGTGTGTGTGTTGTGTGTGTGACTGTGTGTATTGTGTGTGTATCTGTATGTGTGTGTGTGTGTGTGTGTGTGTGTGTGTGTGTGTGTGTGTGTGTGTGTGTGTGTGTGTGTGTATGTGTGAGTGTCGTGCGCGTTGAGAGAGACACTGAGAAACAGACAGAGTCGTCTAATGGGTGCCTCAGGAGCTTTGCCTCAGGAACTAACCGCTTCCTCCAATCATTCCTGCCTTCCGCTGTCCGCTGCCACAACGCTGGTGTCAACCGATGACGGCCTGCATGTGCACAGTGAAATCGCCCACTCCATATCATCTATATGGAGTGGGGTGATATAGAACAAACACCGAACTAAGCGTTTCTGATTTCTGTCTCACTACCGCTCACTCTATGTCTCTCTCTTTCTGTCTGTCTCTATGTCCCTCTCGGTCTGTCTGTCTCTATCACCCGAAGAGGTCCTTCTCTGTCTGTCTGACTTGAAACTGATTTGGTTTTTCTGTTTTCTGTCTCACTCTATGCCCCTATGGATATGTCTCTATGTCCCTCTCTGTCTGTCTTTACGTCCTCTCTGTCTCTGTCTGTCTATCTGTCTGTACTCTCTATGTGTCACTATCTGTCACTGTCAGTCTGTCTTTGGTTTGACACTGAATTGATTTCTCTGTTCCCTGTCTCCCAACCTCTGACTCTATGTCCCTCTCTGTCTCTGTCTATCTGTCTGTCTCTATATGTCCCTATCTGTCACTGTCAGTCTGTCTTTGGTTCTGACACTGAATTGATTTCTCTGTTCCCTGTCTCCCAACCTCTGACTCTATGCCCCTCTCTGTCTTTGTCTGTATGTGTGACGGTCTGTCTGTCTCTTCCTGCTTGCTTGCCTGTCTGTCTCCCTCTTCGAGTGTGTGTGTGTGTGTGTGTGTGTGTGTGTGTGTGTGTGTGTGTGTGTGTGTGTGCGTGCGTGAGTGTGCGTGTGCGCGTGTGTGTGCACGAGTTGAGAGAGGAGACACTGAGAAACCACACGCACACACACACACACACACACACACACACAACACACACACACACACACACCACACACACACACACAGACGCGAGAGAGAGAGAATGCGTTTCTCGACCACGCTCCCTTTAATAGGACTTTAGAAGGACTTCTAAGATTTCATAATGATATTAATAAGTCTCACACTATATCGATGCGAATATAGGCCATGATCTTTTATTTAGGAAAAATAATTTTGCAGACATATGATACAGAGAGAGTAACACGGGTGAAATACCACCCCAAATACTGATCAGGCCCAACGTTGCTTAACTTCAGTGATCGGATGGGAACCAGTGTTTTCAACGTGTTATGGCCGTTGGCGAACAGAAACCAAACGCAAACGGAACCTGAATGATTGAGCCAAAAGGTGAATATACTTTCTTTCTTTTTTTTACAGGTGAACTGTGTGCACAATCCGTGTCGCAAAATGGTATAACTGAAAGACAGCGCTTCTGAGACTCATCGTTGATTGGTTGGAAAGCCCGCCAAGGTAAGCGTGTATAAAGGTTGGAAACGCACCAGTCTGAGCTTCATTCGTCTCTTTCTCGCCGTATTCACAGCAGAAGAAGACAGCGTTCAGTCTACAACTCTACAACTCTACAAATCTCCTTATCATGGCTCGTACCAAGCAAACCGCTCGCAAGTCTACTGGAGGGAAAGCTCCCCGCAAACAGCTGGCTACCAAGGCGGCCAGGAAGAGCGCGCCTGCCACAGGCGGAGTGAAGAAGCCCCACCGCTACAGGCCCGGCACCGTGGCCCTGCGTGAGATCCGTCGCTACCAGAAGATCCGCAAGCTGTTGATCCGCAAGCTACCCTTCCAGCGCCTGGTCCGCGAGATCGCCAAGGACTTCAAGACGGACCTGCGTTTCCAGAGCTCGGCCGTCATGGCCCTGCAGGAAGCCAGCGAGGCCTATCTGGTGGGTCTGTTCGAAGACACCAACCTTTGTGCCATCCACGCCAAGCGTGTGACCATCATGCCCAAGGACATCCAGCTGGCACGCCGTATCCGTGGCGAGCGCGCTTAAGCTCTAGCTTTGAGCCTAGCTCCTTAGACAACCCCTACTTTAGGTCCTTTTCAGGACCACCCAGATTCCCGAGTGGGTCACGACTCGTTGCATTGGTTACTGGGTTACTGTTACTAACATCGCAAGTACAATGTGAATATTAGCAAATCTGCAACAAGTGCATAATACTATAATTCAAGATTGATTTTTGTATTGCTTGAAGCAAAACTAAGTTTTCTGGCAATGCGAGTGATTCAAACGAAATGCGACTCATTCAAAGTGGCACCCTGACGGGTGAGAACTATTTTGCAAGAAACGCATCACTAGATCACCAGGAAAACACCATTTACAGAGATTGCAACACTCACTTTAAACTCTGGTTTAAGCTGTGTTGTCAGAAGTGAAATCGGTGGTTCTTCCTTGGCGGACCTACCACAGAAGTTGGATTGTTTCAGTGAAAGAACGAAAACAACGGCACGTGCCTTGGTTTGTCTTTTCTAATGTTCTGCCTGAGTTTATGAGCCAAATCGTTTGCACAAAATGTCCGCAATACAAAGCCTTTTCATTTTTGTAAATATGTTTTTATATACAGTTTACCAAAGACAGTTTCATTCACAACTAAGAAAATAGCTCCATGGTTCTTGTTTTTACTGCACTGCCAAATTGAAAAAAGACTTCAACCACTTTTATTAGTGGCCTCCCCACCCACCCCAATCCAAAATGGTTTCTAACTCCGCCAGGGAGGAATCGCCGTTTTTAGGGTTTGATTTCTAGGAAACCAGAGCAAAATGACTGTTCCAATCCTTGAAAAAAGGCTGTCTTTCTGGTGACCTCGACGTGTTTCTTGCAAAAACTCATCCGTCAGGGTCCCCCTTTAATGCAGGGTACGGTTTCATTTTTCACGTTGCTTGAAGTAAAACCAATTTTGTTCTCTAACTTTGTGACTACGTGAGGTGGCTGGCTACTTTGTAATTTGATTCTTGAACAAACAATTGCTGTAACAAAACCATACAACAAAATAATTAGGCCTATTCGTTTTTGTTTTTGTTTTAAATGGATCTCAGTTTTTGTGTGCAAATTGGGTTTTTTCCCGTAAAACCATCTAAAGGATTTACTTTGATTTGCGTAATTCGTGTAGTCAAATGAACGCGCGTGCGCGCGCATCGCAAAAGAAGCACGCACGCACACGCACACGCACACGCACGCGCACGCACGCACGCACACGCACGGACCACACACACACACACACACACACACACACACACTTACACGCCCACAAGCCAAGTGAGAGATGAGAATGAGGCAACTAGGATAGTAAAACTGCTGGGATAAAACTCATAAAAGACCCCCCCCCCCAGAGAGTACTGATTATACAGATGGACACGAAGGCACATAAACTTGACAAACGTGCAGCTTCCTTCGCAAAAGAAAAGGATGACACAATGCAGCACAGACTGACCGACAGCACAACTGGTCAGTCCGTTATCAAGCACTGGCTAATAATAACACTATGTGGTCAGCCCACATCAAACAGAATAATGATGCCGTCACAATGGTCAGTCCGTTATCAAGCACTGGCTGAGGATCCATCGGTTGATTGGGCGGGTCAAGGGTTAGGGGAAGACGGAGGTGGGGAGAGGAGTGTGTAGAGATGGGTGTGGAACAGATTTAACTCAAAGTAGAAATTCCATTTTGAAACTGCTCTTATGCCATACTAAATCACATCAGAACAGATAAATCCATAGTATTACGAAAAGGTCTTGGATTTTATTCTAGATTTTTTTAATAGAAAAACAGATTTGGACATGTGGATGCCAAGCATGATGGTTATGTCACATAAATTGCAGTTGTCATTGTTTACGTAGAGTTGTCAGGAATACGATTTATTTAAACAAGCATAATGCGTGTGCAGTTTGGTAATCATAACTATGACTTAACGGTCAATATAATGCAATGAGAATCGGTGACCCCACTTGGGAAAATGGGTGGCCCTGAAAAGGGCCTAGATTTGAAAGCAAGCAAGCAAGCCTGGTTTTTTTTCAGCTCAGGCTTTACTTGCTGCTGGTGTACTTGGTGACCGCCTTGGTCCCCTCGCTCACGGCGTGCTTGGCCAGCTCGCCAGGCAGCAGCAGGCGCACAGCCGTCTGGATCTCGCGGCTGGTGATGGTGGAGCGCTTGTTGTAATGGGCCAGTCTCGAGGCTTCGGCGGCGATCCTTTCGAAGATGTCGTTCACGAAGCTGTTCATGATGGACATGGCCTTGCTGCTGATACCAGTGTCAGGGTGCACCTGCTTTAGCACCTTGTAGATGTAGATGGCATAGCTTTCCTTCCTCTTCCTCTTGCGCTTCTTTTCGCCTGTGCGAACGGCCTTGGCTTTTCCGGCCTTTTTGGCGCCCTTTGAACTCACTTTGGGTGGCATGGTCTCACGGTTGAACGCTTTCAATACAGATAAACTAGAGCTACTCTGTCGATTGACGTTGTGTGAAGTTGGACTCAGAAAAACGGAACTTTTGGTTTGTGTTGCTGGCCTTGCTTCCTGGTGGTAGAAATAGAGCAAGATGATTGGCTGACTAACAGTCAACAGTTTAACATTAGAGTTTGCATAAAAAGGCTGAGACAGTGTGCAGTCAGGCATAAATGCTCGCTTCGCATCAAGGTGTTCGTCTTAGAAAATTGTTCTCCTCACAACCACTACTCTCTCTCGTCATGTCTGGACGTGGAAAAGGTGGCAAAGTCAAGGGCAAGAGCAAGTCCCGCTCATCCCGCGCTGGACTCCAGTTCCCCGTGGGTCGAATCCACAGACTTCTCCGTAAAGGCAACTATGCTGAACGTGTAGGTGCGGGCGCTCCTGTTTACCTGGCGGCTGTTCTGGAGTACCTGGCCGCTGAGGTGCTGGAGTTGGCAGGCAACGCTGCCCGGGACAACAAGAAGACCAGAATCATCCCTCGCCACCTGCAGCTGGCCATCCGTAATGACGAGGAGCTCAACAAGCTGCTGTCCGGGGTCACCATCGCCCAGGGAGGCGTGCTGCCCAACATCCAGGCCGTGCTGCTGCCCAAGAAATCGCAGGCCAAGACTTCCAGCGGAAAGGCTTGAGAAGCCTCCTTGCCAGCTAGCCCCTTGCTATCCCATTTAAAGGTCCTTTTCAGGACCACCACATATTCCTAAGTGGGACACGTCATCTCGTTGCATTAGCCTTAGGGTTGTGTATGCACAATACAGCAAAAAACAACACAATTTCTTATACATTCCAGGAAGCTTTCAATTGTTACATAAACCAGCTAAGGTGGTTTCATGTTTGTTTTCAATGCCTTGTGTTCAAGACGGTAAATGCAACTATCACAATACACAATCAATGCAGTGCAGTCATTATTAACACGCCCATTAGCCAATCAATACAGTGCAGTCATTATTAACACGCATATTGGGCCTCTGAAGGATGGCAGCAGGTCTAGATGCTGACCACGTAAATATCAATTGTAGGTAACGCATAGCATGCTTGTTTGCTATTGTATATATTTAGCACCTATAGCAAAAACAACATTGAAATTTAAACACCATTTTTGTCATCAGTGTGTGTGTGTGTGTGTGCGCGCGCGACAGATGAGTGATTTGTTCTAACTTTAACCCTTTTGTCGCCTCTTGGCACCACAATGATTGAACACCCATGTCACTGAAAGGCATCAAATGAGGGTCTGTTATCTTGTGATGTTCTTAATTTTGGGAGGTAAGAATAGGCCCTATTTTATGGACGTCGCAAAGGAATCCAAATAATTGCAGATGAAATCTTTTCTCTACCCAGGTAGGTTTAATGGAGAGTTTGGGCTGAAAATGGCTGGCGTTGAAAGGGTTTTAAGCAAGATATTTTCAGGATACTGACAAGGTAAAAAAACGGAGCTATCTTGTCAGAGGTTTGCACTCTTTTGGTACTTTCTGGTAGCAAAATCAAATTAGAACGAATCTTGGGTTCGTTTCTAAATTTGACCTTTTTGGGTGTAAGGGACAAGAAGATAACGAACGATCTACTCACTGCCTTGGATGAAAACAAGGTTTCTCTTCTCTCTCTCCTTGATCTTTCTGCAGCGTTTTTGATTACTATTGACCACTCTATCCTCATTTCTAGACTTCACACCTCCTTTGGTCTATCTGGGGCTGTTCTTTCCGGGTTTTCTTCCTACCTCTCTGATCGCACACAGACAGTTGTTGTCAATGGTTCTCCATCTCTTCCAAAAGGTCTTCAGTTCGTTGTGCCCCAAGGTTCAGTCTTAGGCCCTATCCTTTTTGTTCTTTATACCCAACCTCTCTCCACCATCATCAACCAGCATTCTCTTCAAAATCATAGCTTTTCTGATGATAATCAGCTGTACATTTCTGCCCACCTGAGTCAGTTAGATCAAATGATTTCTTCTTCTAAGTTGTGCATTTCTGCTGTTAAAACATGGATGTTCTATAACAAACTGCAACTAAATGCTGAAAAGACAGAGATGATTCTTGTAGCCTCTAACCACACAATTAAAACTCAGGTTCTCCCAGGTTCTGTCGACATTGATGGCACTGAGATCAAGCTATCAGCATCTGTCCGCAATCTAGGTGTTACTTTGGACCAAACCCTTTCTTTCAAACAGCATGTTTCCAATGTTTGCAAGTCTTGCTATCTAGAATTTCGAAGAATTAGTTCAATCCGCCGTTTTCTCTCTCAAGATGCCCTGAAGACTCTAGTATGTGCTTTTGTTCTGTCTCGCCTTGACTACTGTAACTCACTTCTTGCTGGCTGTCCATCAACTCTCATCATCTCTAGCTCAACGGCTCCCCTAGGTACGATCATATCACTCCGGTTCTTCGTTCCCTACATTGGCTCCCAGTTCAATCACGTTCGTCTTGTGATTCTCGTCTCCTTTCCCTTCCCTCCATCCGTCTCAAATCTGCTGGCCAACGTTCTTTTTCCTGTCAAGCACCATCTCTTTGGAATTATCTGCCTTCGCCTCTCTGACACAACTCAGTCTCCTCATTCAAAACCTCTCTTAAAACCCATCTTTTTCATGCTGCACCCTAAATATTTGATCAGTTGTCTATCGTTGTGTGCACGTGAGGGACGATTGAATAGAGGTTTGTGCTGTGTTTTGTACGCGTGTGTGTGTGTGTGTGTGTGTGTGTTGTGTATGTGTGTGAGCATGCATATGAGCATACATGTGTGCGTCTTGGTTTTGTGGGTTATGTGTGCACGCGTATGTGTGTGCCGCGTTCACGTGTGTGTGTGTGTGTGTGTGTGTGGTGGGGTGTCTTAGGGGGGAATTTGCGTGGGGGGAATTGTCCCAGGGAGGAATTTTCCCGGGGCGAATTTTCCTGGGGGGGGGGGGGGGGGGGATGTCCTGACATGAAGCAAGGGTACGACAACTAGTTTTAGTTTTTTAGTAACCCATAGAACATGTTTTAATTATATTTTCACTGTGAGTGGGTGTGTTCGTGTGTGTTGGGGGTAGGTTTGTTAGTGCGTACATGTGTCTGTGTGAGTATGCCGATGTGTGTGTGCACGCACAGTATGTGTAATGTGGCAATGTTATGTGGCGGTGTACGAAAGAGAAAGAGAAATTTCAATGTAAGAAAGATAATTTTTTTATTTAGCAGCAAATATGTTCATTTTACTCATTTAAAATGTGATTAAATGCATGAGTCCAAGTTTAAATTATTATTCCCATAAGCTTCATGCTGTGGTTTTTCAAATGAAAATAGATTAAGGAACACCAGCCGCCGTGGTGTAGTGGTTAGCGTCGCGGACTACTCTGGCTGGGAGGTCTTGGGTTCGAGTTCCATCAGAGGCGAGGGTTTTTTTCGGTCCTGGACCGACTCCTACACAGAGTGAGTGGCTATGGGCTCAATGGGAAGACTGAAAACCACACAGTCGAGTTTCATCCGCTTAACGGATGCGATTCTGAGAGTGTTGCTCTAATTTCGTGACCAACACTGCAGGTTTCTGTAGTTCTCGGGCCTGGTTAACGGTGGGATCTCATTATGAAAGGAAGCGTAGAATACAAGTCCCTGTCATGCAGTCTCAGACCGATACGGAACTCCATAGCATCATCATCATCGTTATCATCGGCCTCATTTTCCATCAATCATAAAAACAAAATGTCTCAAATTCTGTGGCTTTGCATGCCCTGCTCTCATGGTGACTTCAGTTTGGGTTTCCTATCCAGTCTATGCCTTGGTGCGTTCGTGGTCAAAGTCATGGGGATCAGTGTGTGTTCTGGGGAGCTGTCGGTGGGCGGTCGTGGTGGCTGCCCCTCGGAGGAGGACCTCACTCACCGCTGGCTCCGCGACTAAGAGAATAGTGTCGTCAGTAGGGGGCTTAGTAGGTGGTGTCCTGAACAGGCTCTACTGAACTCCACGGAAGTGACTCAGCAGAAGTGCAGTGTCTCCTCGGTTGGTTGCCACCTGACGGCCTAACACAGATTCGCTCCCCTTGGACTGCTGGTCTCGGATTCTGCGACCTGAACAAGCCTGGGGTGTAGCTCCGAATTGGGATTCGGAACGAGCGGGCGGCGTGGGAGCAACAGCCACTGTAGCGGTCCAGAAGATGGGACAGCAAAAAAGAAAAAAGAAAAAAAAGAAAACGAGACTAGATTAAGGTAGAGTATTGCATGGATACTGTAAAGAACAAGAGTACATTGGAATGGGAACAAGGGATGTATGTCTGTGCATTGAATGCGTGTTACATGTGCAAAAATGCGTGCATGGGTTTTCTACACATTAGTGTGAAGATGGGCATATCCTCGGTGAAATTCAAAAACCTTGTGTCTCGATTTTTTTAATTTTATTTTTGTTAGAATACATAGTCCAGTTCTCTAATTTTTTCCTGCCACCTTCCACCAAAAGCTCGTATCTCTAACGACTTTCTGTCTGGGGTAAATGAGGTTGTGAAAATAGAAGAAAAACTTGTAAGTCCTAAATTCAGATCTACCGTAGTTGAGGACAAAAACCTTGTATCTTCGTTCATTTCAAGTCTAAAAATAATTTTTCAAAGGAATTTTTTAACAAAATGCAGGACTAAACTTGCAATGTCTTGAACAACATATTTCATCATAGTTGTGGTCAACGCAGTTCATTTTTCAAAGTTTGTTTTCATTTTTCTCAAAACTACAAAAGAAAAAAAAAAAAATAACAAAAAAAAAAAAATAAGATGAGGTTTTTGAATTTCACCGACGAATATAACAATGAAGACGAACAATGCTTGACAGAAACAAGCCCAAAACAGTTCATAATCTTTCACACACCATTCATTCACAGTCACAGGCACAGCGAGCAAGAGACAGGCTTCAGGGCAACTCTACTGTATATTGACAACTTTCTCATGCCAGTCATTTTTTTAAAAACTATTAATAAAATAAAACAAAAGGTGTATAAGTCTAAAATGAACATTACAAACTGTTATTGATGAGATCAACAAATCAACACTGTCTAATGTCACAATTCAGTGTTGTACATGTTTTGGACCCCTGATAGGAGAATGTGTCCTGGCTTAAGAACATCTATAGGACAATCGTCCTGGCTTAAGAATATATATATTGGACAATTGTTCTGGCTTAAGAATATCTACAGGACAATTGTCCTGTCCTACGACTATCCATAGGACAATTGTCCTGGCTTAAGAACATCTATAGGACAATCGTCCTGGCTTAAGAATATATATATAGGACAATTGTTCTGGCTTAAGTATATACAGGACAATTGTCCTGTCCTACGACTATCCATAGGACAATTGTCCTGGCTTAAGAACATCTATAGGACAATCGTCCTGGCTTAAGAATATATATATAGGACAATTGTTCTGGCTTAAGAATATCTACAGGACAATTGTCCTGTCCTACGACTATCCATAGGACAATTGTCCTGGCTTAAGAACATCTATAGGACAATCGTCCTGGCTTAAGAATATATATATAGGACAATTGTTCTGGCTTAAGAATATATACAGGACAATTGTCCTGTCCTACGACTATCCATAGGACAATTGTCCTGGCTTAAGAACATCTATAGGACAATCGTCCTGGCTTAAGAATATATATATAGGACAATTGTTCTGGCTTAAGAATATCTACAGGACAATTGTCCTGTCCTACGACTATCCATAGGACAATTGTCCTTGGCTTAAGAACATATATAGGACAATCGTCCTGGCTTAAGAATATATATATAGGACAATTGTCCTGGGTCAAGAATATCTACAGGATAATTGCCCTGGTCCTAAGAATATACATAGGACAATTGTCCTGGCTTAAGAATATATATAGGACAATTGTCCTGGCTTAAGAATATACTGGCTTCAAGACTATCTATAGGATAATTGTCCTGGGTTAAGACTATCCATACAACAATTGTGCTGGTTTAAGACTATCTATTAGACAATTGTCCTGGGTTAAGACTATCTATAGGCTTAAGACTACCTATAGGACAATTGTCCTGGGTTAAGAATATATGTGGGACAATTGTCCTGGCTTAAGACTATTTATAGGACAATTGCCCTGGCTTAAGCATATATATAGGACAATTGTTCTGGCATAATATATACAGGACAATTGTCCTATCTGAAGACTATATGTAGGACATTTGTCTTGGCTTAAGAATATATAGGACAATTGTCCTGACTTAAGACTATCTATAGAACAATTGTCCTGTCTTAAGACTATCTATATGACAATTGCCTTGGCTTAAGAATATATAGAACAATTGTCCTGGCTTAAGACTATCTATATGACAATTGCCCTGGCTTAAGAATATCTATAGGACAATTGCCCTGGCTTAAGACTATCTATATGACAATTGCCCTGGCTTATACTAGCTATTGACAATTGCCTGGCTTAATACTCTCTATAGACAATTGTCCTGTCTTAAGACTATCTATATGACAATTGCCTTGGCTTTAAGAATATATAGAACAATTGTCCTGGCTTAAGAA
>JAGGCT020004036.1:3334509-3356935 GCA_017654935.2 Phymorhynchus buccinoides
TGTTGTGGGTGTGTGTTGTTGTCGTGTGGTGAGTGTGTGCTGTATGTGTGGTGGAGGGAGTGGGTTGTGCGGGGGGGGGGCCTAAGGGGCTCGGTATGAGTGGTGTGGGTGTGTGGAGACGAGGGTGAGGGCAGTGAGAGAACCAACGTTTGTGTGTGTGATGCATGCGCGTGTATGTGTGTGCGAATGCATAGGTGTTCATAGGTGTGGTTTCTCCTGTGCAGGTGGAGGATGCGTAGATAATTGGTTATGGCTGTGTGTTGCGTGTTCATGTGGTCGATTTTGAATGAGTGCTATGTAAATACTGGATGATGCTTTAATTAAGCTTTTTATTACTACTTTTAATTATACTATTTCTTTATTGCAAACGCCTTGAGATCTCAGGCTTTGTCAGGAGGTCAAGGCTTCTAAATTTACATTATTATTAATTTGAATTTTATTAACGGGGTGTTATTTTAACATCTGAATAGTGATTTAGGACCTGTGTGTGTGTGTGTGTGTGTGGCGTGTGAGTGTGCGTGTGCGTGTGGTGTGCGGTGTGCGTGCGTGTGCGGTGCGTGCGTGCGTGGCGTGTGCGGTGCGTGTGTGTGTGTGTGTGATAATATGTGTGTGTGTGTATGTGTGGTATATGTGGGTAATATATATATTGTATATATGTGGTGTGTATGTGTGATGTGGCATGCGTGTGCGTGCGTGTGTGCGTGCGCGCGCGCGCCCGCGGCGTGTGTGTTGTAATTTAATATTTGATTTAACGTCTTTTACACCAATAATAGACAGACTAAGGCTCTGTGTGGTGGGTGTGTGTGTGGTGTGTGTCGTTGTGTGTGTGTGTGTGTGTGTGTGTGTGTGTGTGTTGATGCATGCTTGTGTCTCTATGCGGTAAATCTGTGCACGTGCATGCATGACATTTCGTAAAACAAATTGTCATCTATTCTATAACATTATATTTCTATATTAATTTTTCAGAAATCACCCCTAACCCAGCAATCATGAAAAATGGAAAACACAAGCACGAAACCACACCAAAGAAAGCAACCTCCACCAAAGCTGCTTTTATTCTTCTTCTTCTTCGTATTCTTCTTCTTCGTCTTCTTCTTCAACCAAAGTCCCCAACGAAGACCGACTCACAGACGAAACATCGTTGCCCAACAGCATCAAAATGACCAACGACACGAAACGACCGGAAAGTCAACCCAAGGGCGATCTCTTGACCATCATCAAATTATGGCTTACCTCCCTATTGACCCACAACTGGCGTGCCACACCCAACCCATGCGGGTTGCCACGACAGAATCATTTTCCTGGTTTCAGGTCGCGACACGGAAAACGAGGCTAAAATCAACATGGCCGAATTGAAAACGTGTAGTCCAGAATCGACGAGAAGCTTAACAACAGGATTGAAAGTTCCAAACGGCAGGATACAAATTTTTTTCCGGGGGGATTATCATCCAACGAACGAACGTCATCAACGCTCTGATTCAATCCACTCAGAGCCTGATTCTTTTTTCCCGAAAACCGATTTTCATCTGGTGAGAATCCCGTTCAGATTTGATTTCTATGGGGAAAAATCAAAATCTGGATATTGTCCCGGTACGGTGTCCAGAGCCCCTTTCCAGATTATGTGCGGGGCTCTGATCTACTTCCGAGAAACGCCGGCGGGGGGGGGTGGCATGCGACCGACTGTGGGCGGAAGTGACGCGCAGATGCAGGAAGTGGAACCAGCGCGTGCGGAATTTGGGACGAGAAGGGCGCCTTCCCCGTTCCGACATGAATGAGCAGATATTCTAACAACCTGTTGATTTTTTTTTTTTTTTTTTTTTTCTTTTTTCTGGGGTAGGTTGGTAGGAAAAACATCAAAGGCGTCTGAGTAGTAGTGCGTCCGCCACGCACGCACGCGCGCACGCACAAGCACACACCACACACACACACACACACACACACACACACACACACACACACACGCACGCACGCACGCAGCACGCACGCAACGCACGCACACACACACACACCACACACACATTAACGAATGCACGATCAGACAGTATGTAGCCAAAAAACCCGTGTGGTGGTATCTTGTGGTGGTACCATAGCCCAATTGAGTTTAACCGAGGCGTGGTTACTGCTACAAATCTCTGTATTATTTAAAAATCGGACTCTATGGTTAGCACTGCCTCGGGCATTGCCCCAGTATTGTTCCCACCATCTTGTATTTACAAATGCCCCACATGGCGAAAAGGCCGAAGAGGGCGTGAAACCCATTTTCACGCTGTAGAAATGATTTTTCAGTGTAATTATAATTTACAGCTTTTTTTCTTTCTGTGTTTTGCGGGGTGAGATTTTTCAATACCAGACATAGCTTAGGCATTATTAATTTATAGGCCCCTAGTCGTGCGGATTTAAGCCTATGTGTCTATGTGAAGCGGTCTATAAAATGCGTGCAAATAAGTCAAGTCAAGTCAAGTCAAAGTATACTTTATTATCTCCAGCAGAGAAATGACCATTCAGGTGCAAAATCAAATCATTGAAAACAATCACAAAACAATCGCAGGAAAAGCACGATAACATTAAGACACAGGGATTCTATAATAAGTATAATGTTAATGTGCAACAAGAGAGAGAGAGAGAATTGAATTGAATTGAATTGAATGAATTTTATTATCGAGGTAATAGAATAAGCAATAAACATGCTTTTTTTACCATCCAGCCCTCTGAAAAAAAAATACAAATAAAAAAGTGAAATGGAAAATGAAAATGAGCCAGAGAGAGAGAAGAGAGAGAGAGAGAGAGAGAAGACGAGAGGAGAGAGAGAGAGAAGAGAGAGAGAGAGAGAGGAAAGAGAGAGATGGAGACGAAGAGAGAGAGAAGAGAGAGAGAGAGAGAGAGAGAGACTGTATGTATGTGTTGTGTGTTTGTGCGCGTGCCGTGTGCGCGCGCGCGCAAATGCATATAATATTTGTATGTTCACTGACGTTTGCACACATGTAGGAGTGCGTTTGTGCGCTTGGTCGCTTGTGCGCACCAATACACGGGCATGTTTATAAGTATTTGTATTTTGTTCTGTGCTCTGAAACGTTTGTGTAAGTTCGAACCAGCTCACATGGCCACCTGTATGCTATTAGTAATAGGCCTAAATGAGTAAGGTTTCTCTATCATTATATTAAGCAACCTAAAACTTCTCTGCAAACATGTCCCCAAGTACAAAACAGTTGGAAACAGGTCTTTTTGTTTCCAAGCACCACACAACATATCTGGAACAATCTCGCTTTCTCTCTCCGCAGCTCTCCATCTCATGTCTTCTTTCAAAACTGGCCTAAAGACAGATCTTTTCAGGGTGTTAGTGTGTTGTGTTTATGATTATATGCAATGCTTTCTCTAATGTATTCATTTTCATAGAGATGTTTGTATGGTGACGATACGTGAACCAGTCTCTTAGGGATGTTTGTACGAATAGTGAGTGAAAATCGCATTGAGTTGCTTAGCAAGATTATGCGCTATATAACCATTATTAATTATGTTTATGTTTTTCCTAAGTAATGAAGTACATGTATTTTGAATATCGTTTTTGTGTGCGTGGGGTAAACTTACTTTTTTTTATGTAAAGCGCGATGAGTCCTGCTGTGTCAGGAGATTAGCGAGATGAAGATTTATTATTATATTCTTATTATTATTATTAATTATTAGTTGTTTATTATTATTATTATTATTAATACTAATATTATGATTATTATTATTATAGTATTATTATTATTATTATTATTATTATTATTAGTATTATTATATTATTTATTATTCTTATATTATTATTATTATTATTTATTATTATCGTAATTATAATATTATTATTATATTATTATTATCATTATATATTGTTATTATATCACTCATCATTCTTTTCTCTTCTTCTTATTGTTATTATTTATTATTATTATTATTATTATTATATTATCGTTATATTATCATTATTCTATTATTCTTATTCTTTTATTATTATTCATCATCATTATTATTATATTATTATTATTATGATTATTAAGCATTATTATATTATTATTATCATCATCTCTCATCATCATCATCATTATCATCATCATCATCATCATCACCATCATCATCATCATTATATTATTATTATTATCATATTATTATTACATATTATTTATTATTATTATCATTAATTATGTTATTATATTATTGTTATGATTGTACTCCTCACAGACACGGCTACGCAGACGCCCACGCTACGGTCTCCTCGCTACGATCAGATCGTGGACGGGATAGTGGTACACCCTGCCCGGGCCAGAGGGACAGCACGAGGCCAGGTCAAGACATCCCCAACAAACTTCCTCCAGCAGGCCCGCGCAAAGATCGACCGCTTTCCGTCACTTCCGCCAATGGGTGCTTAAACGCGGAGGGGAAATGCGGACCGGAGAAAGAACAACAAAAAAAAAAAAAAAAAAAAAAAAAACAACTGACCTCCCTTCTTTCTCGAGAGAGAAAATAAGGAGAGGGGTGGGGGTGGATTTAGGAGGAATGTGTCGGCTGAATCGCAGCGGGGAGATTAGTGAACAAACCCAACTAGATTGAAAAGTTATCGAATGTAGCTTTCGAAAATCAAACGCGGAGGGGTCCCAGCTCTCCTTTACCTTGACCTTGATTGGTCAAAAATATTCGGAAGGAGCATAAGCCAAACCACCTTCATACAAATTTTCAACATCATATGTTGATCGGTGCCCGATATATGGCTACAACCTTTTGTTTTTCAGTTTTGAAGGTCATTACGTTGACCTCATGACATTGACCTTGACCCCCCAAAGGCACATCTGCAGTACTTAGCGTGCATGTACATCAAGTTTTCATCTTCCTATCCTTTTCCCTTCATGGTGCTGGAGGCCAGTTAATCATTGGGCAACTTCGAGTCCATTTTTCCTTTTTTCCGGACCCCGGCCCCGCGAGTTTCACCGTCCAGACGATCTCATGACCTTGACCTTGACCTTGATTGTCTCGAACAATATTCGGGAAGCACCAGTAAGCCAAACCACCTTCATTGACCAATGTTCACAAAATTCTAATTTTGACCTGGTTGCCCGGAGGATATGTTCTACAAACTATAGATTTTAACGTTTTCAAGGTCATACATCAAAGGTCCTGGTGGACTGTTTGGACCTTTACGCAGGGGTGAGACCAAAAGGCCCATCTACAGTACCTAGCCTACATGCACA
Organism: Phymorhynchus buccinoides; assembly: GCA_017654935.2. Taxonomy (NCBI): domain Eukaryota; kingdom Metazoa; phylum Mollusca; class Gastropoda; order Neogastropoda; family Raphitomidae; genus Phymorhynchus; species Phymorhynchus buccinoides. The sequence goes on from JAGGCT020004036.1 coordinate 3,339,729, forward strand.
ACAATTTTCATCTTCCTATCTTTATTCCTTCATGTTGATATGCTGTTAACAAACCCACACACATACACACACACACACACCTACACACACGCACTTACACAACAATAATTTGAAGTACACGTAAACTCCGCGGGTGATAAATACACATGTGCCTCACCTATCTATGACCATAATAAACATGGCCCGGGAACGCAGAAGAAACGGTGAAAACGAACATTTTGTTTACCATGGACATGAGATAAGCAAGTAAAATGCTTTTCCCCCCCACCTAGCCCGGGTGTGGGGGGTTAAGGACAATTAAGCAATGAAGCTAAACAATAGATGTACATAAAGAAATGAGAAGGAAAGGGTATGGAGCGGGAGAAGAAGAAGAAAGTGACTGATGGCGAGAAGAGTGCCGAATAAGAAGAATAAGAATAAGAAGATTACTGTGATGGAGAGAAGATTGATTGATTGAACTTTTTAATGGGTAAAGATTTAGGCACATTGAGGGCCTTTTTCTTTACAAATCCGCCCATTTAAATAATACAAATAAAACGTAACGAGGAAAAAACAAAAAACAACAAAACAACACAAAAACAACAAACTAACAAAAACACAGCACACACCAACACACTCTCTCTCTCTCTCTCTCTCTCATCGGTCTCTCACTCTACCTCTCTCTCACATCTCTCCTCTCATCTCCTCATCTCTCTCTCTCTCTTTCTCTCTCTCTCTCTCTCTTCTCTCATCTCTCTCTCTCCTGCGATACACACATGCACTAGGACACGATACACACACACGCGGCGTACCCTATATATACAACATGCAGACACACTCGCACACGTCTGCACGCACATCCTGTACGCACACACGTACATACGCGTACAGTGACTGATGGAGAGAAGAGGAAGAAGAGAAGACAGAAGAAGAAGAAGAAGAAGAAAGAAGAAGAAGAAGAAGAAGAGAAGAAGAAGAAGAAGAAGAGAAGAAAGTGACTGATGGCACCCGTGCTGATGGAGAGAAGAGGAAGAAGAGGAAGAAGAGGAAGAAGAAGAAGAAGGACGAAGAAAAGAAGAAGAAGAAGAAGAAGAAGAAGAAAGAAGAAGAAGGTGACTGATGGAGAGAAGAGGAAGAAGAGAAGAAGAGGAAGAAAGAAGAAAGAAGGAAGAAGAAAGAAGAAGAAGAAGAAGAAGAAGAAGAAGAAGAGAAGAAGGACTGATGGAGAGAAGAGGAAGAGAAGAAGAAGAGAAGAAGGAAGAAGAAGAAGAGACGAAGAAGAAAGTGACTGATTGGAGAGAAGAGGAAGAAGAAGAAGAAGAAGAAGAAGAGAAGGAAGCAGAAGAAGGCAGTGATGATGGAGAGAAGAGGAAGAAGAAGAAGAAGAAGAAGAAGGAAGAAGAAGAAGAAGAAGAAGAAAGAAGAAAGGACTGATGTGAGAGAAGAGGAAAAAGAGGAGAAGAGAAGAAGAGAGAAAAAGAAAGAAGAAAAAAGACGAAGTAGAAGAGAGAGAAGAAGAAGAAGAAGAAGAAGAGAAGAAGAAGAAGAAGAGAGGAAGAAAGTGACTGAGGAGAGAAGAAAAAAGAAGAAGAAGAAGAAGAAGAAGAAGAAGAAGAAGAAGAAGAAGAAGAAGAAGACAGTGACTGATGGGGAGAAGAAGACGAAGAAGAGAAGAGAAGAAAGAAGAAGAAGAAGAAGAAGAAGAAGAGAAAGAAAGTGACTGATGGAGAGAGCAGAAGAAAGAAGAAGAAGAAAGAAGAAGAGAAGAGGAGAGAAGGAGAAGAAGAAGAAAAAGAAGAAGAAGATGAAAGAAGAAGAAGAAGAAAGAAATTGACTGATGGAGAGCAAGAGGAAGAAGAAGAAGAAGAAGAAGAAGAAGAAGAAGAAAGTGACTGATGGAGAGAAGAAGAAGAAGAAGAAAAAAAGCAGAAGAAGAAGAAGAAGGAGAAGAAGAAGAAAAAGAAGAAGAAGAAGAAGAGAGGGTTTCCAAGAAGAAGAGAAGAAAAAGAGAAGAAGAAGAGAAAGAAGAGAAAGAAGAGAAGAAGAAGAAGACGAGAGGTTTACAATTCTGGGGGGATAAAAAAAAAACCATGGTAGTTTTTTTGTTTTTGTTTTTCTTGTTATCTTATTAGTGGAGCATAAATGAAGATTGTTTCACTACAGACGATAAATCAGGATGTTTATTTAGTGATTCGCTCGTTGTTAATTATTTGTGGGTGTTGTTAGTATAAGTTGTACGCCTCCAGCAATTGCTCTTAGGGACAAGTAGTTCTGTGCTGTAGTCTTAGATGTAAAGCAGGTTAACCTGGTATTAGGTTCAGCAACGTTGGGTCTGGGACAATTAGTTCTGGTGCTGTAATCTTCGATGTAGCAGGTAACCTGGTATTGGGTTCACAACGTTGGTCGGGGACAAGTAGTTTGGGGCTGTAGTCTGTGATTGTAGCAGGGACACCTGGTGTTGGGTTCATCAACGTGGTCTGGGGACAAGTAGTTCTGTGCTGTAGTCTTTGATGTAGCAGGTACCACCTGTATTGGTTCATCAACGTTGGTCTGGGGACAAGTAGTTTATGGTGCTGTAGTCTTTCGATGTGCAGGTGCACCTGGTATTAGGTCATCAACGTGGTCGCGGGACAAGTAGTTCTGGTGCTGTTAGTCTTCGATGTAAGCAGGTGCCACCTGGGGTTGGTCATCAACGTTATGTCTGGGGACAAGTAGGTCTGGTGCTGTAGTCTTCGAGGTAGCAGGACACTGGTATTGGGTCATCAAGTTGGTCGGGGGACAAGTAGTTCTGGTGCTGTAGTCTTGATGTAGCAGGTACACTGGTGTTGGGTCATCAACGTTGCTCTTAGGACAAGTAGTTTCTGTGCTGTAAGTCTTCGAACGTAGCAGGTACAACTGGTATTGGTTCATCAACGTTGGTCTAGGGACAAGTAGTTTGGTGCTGTAGTCTTCGATGTAGCAGGAGCACCTGGGTGTTGGGTTATCAACGTGTATGGGACAAGTAGTTCTGGTGCTGTAGTCTTCGATGTAGCAGAACACCGGCGTGTTGGGTTCATCAACGTTGGTCTGGGACAATAGTTCCTGGTGCTGTAAGTCTCGATTGAGCAGAACACTGGTATTGGGTTCATCAACGTTGGTCTGGGGGACAAGTAGTCTGGTGCTGTAGCTCGATGTAGCAGGACACCTGGTGTTGGGTCATAAAACGTTGCTCTTAGGACAAGTAGTTCTGGTGCTGTGTCTTCGATGTAGAGGTACACCTGGTATTGGTTCATCAACGTTGCTCTTAGGGACAAGTAGTTCTGGTGCTGTCGTCTTCGATGTAGCAGGTACACCTGGAAATTGGTTCATCAACGTTGGTCTGGGGCCCAAGTGTTCTGGTGCTGTAGTCTCGATGTAGCAGGAACACCTGGTATTAGGTTAATCGACGTTGCTCTGGGGACAAGTAGTTCTGGTGCTGTTGTCTTCGATGTAGCAGGTACACCTGGTTTTAGGTTCATCAACGTTTCAGGTACTGCGAGGACCAGTAAGTTCTGCGTGCTGTCAAGATCTTCGCATGTAGCAGGCCCTTACACCTCCTGGTATTGGCGTTCATCAACGTTGCCACGTCTGCCGCACAAGTATAGTTCTGGTGATGTAGTCATTCGATGTAGCAGGTTTTAACCTGGTGCCGGGTTCATCAACGTAGGTCTGGGGACAAGTAGTTCTGGTGCTGTAGCTAAGCGATGTAGCAAGTACAGTTGGTTTTGGGTTCATCAACGTTGGTCTGGGGACAAGTTTTTTTGGTGCTTTTTTTTTCGATGTAGCTGGTACACCTGGTATTGGGTTCATCAACGGTGGTCTTGGGACAAGTAGTTCTGGTGCTGTAGTCTTCGATGTAACAGGTACACCTGGTATTAGATTCATCAACGTTGGTCTGGGGAAAGTAGTCTGGTGCTGTATTTGATGTAGCAGGGTACACCTTGTATTAAGGTTCATCAACTTGGTCTGGGGACAAGTAGTTTTGGTGCTGTAGTCTTCGATGTAGCGGGTACAACCTGGTATTAGGTTCATCAACGTTGGTCTTGGGACAAGTAATTCTGGTGCTGTAGTCTTCGATGTAGCGGGTACACCTGGTATTGGGTTCATCAACGTTGGTCTGGTGACAAGTAGTTCTGGTGCTGTAGTCTTCGATGTAGCAGGTCACACCTGGTATTAGGTTCATCAACCTTGGTCTTGGGGACCATTAGTTTCTTGGTGCTGTAGTCTTCCATGTAGCTCGGGTGGTCACCTGGTATTGGTCATCAACGTTGGTCCTGGGGACAGTTAGTTCCTGGTGCTGTATTCTTCGATGTAGCAGATACACCTGGTATTTGGTTCAGCAAAGTTGGTCTGGGGACAAGTAGTCTGGTGCTGTAGTCTTCGATGTAGCAGGTACACCTGGTATTGGGTTCATCAAACGTGGTTCTGGGGACAAGTGTTCTGGTGCTGTTAGTCTTCGATGTAGCAGGAACACCTGGTGTTGGGTCATAAACGTTGGTCTGGGGACAAGTAGTTCTGGTGCTGTAGTCTTCGATGTAGCAGGAAACAACTAGGTGCTGTGTTCATCAACGGTGGTCTGGGGACAAGTTAGTTCTGGTGCTGTAGTCTTCGATGTAGCAGGTACACCTGGTGTTGGGTTTTTTCATCAAAACGTGGTCTGGGGACAAGTAGTTCGGTGCTGTAGTCTTCGAGTAGCAGGGAAAACACCTGGTGTTGGGTTCATCAAACGTTGGTCTGGGGACCAAGTAGTTTGTGCTGTAGTCTTCGATGTACGAACGGAACACCTGGTGTTGGTTTCATCAACGTGGTCGGGACAAGTAGTTATGGGGCGTTAGTCTTTCGAGGGTAGCAGGAACACCTGGTGTGGGGTTCATCACGTTTGTTCCCCCTTAGGGACAAGTAGTTCTGGTGCTGTAGTCTTCGATGTAGCAGGAACACTGGTGTTGGGTTCATCACCGTTGGATCTGGGGGACAGTAGTTCTGGTGCTGTAGTCTTAGAGTAGCAGGTACACCTGGTGTTGGGTTCATCAACGTTGGTCCGGGGACAAGTAGTTCTGGTGCGTAGTCTTCGATGTAGCAGGAAACACCTCGGTGTTGGGTCATCAACGTTGGGTCTGGGACAAGTAGTTATGGTGCTGTTAGTCTTCGATGTAAGCAGGAACACCTGGTGTTGGGTTCATCAACGTTGGTCGGGGACAAGTAGTTCTGGTGCTGTAGTCTGTCCTGTAGCAGTACACATGGTATTAGGTTCATCAACGGTTGTCTGGGGACAAGTATTTCTGGTGCGGTAGTCTTCTATGTAGCAGGTACACCTGGTGTTGGGTTCATCTACGTAGTTAATTAGTTCTTTAGTTAATAAGTAGTTTGGTAATCATCGTAGAAGGGAATAAAACTGAAAGTTATTTTGGCGAGGGAGCTTAGAAATGTGTGGGGATGTAAGAGATTGGTATTTGTTTGTTTGTTTTCATTTTGTTCGTTTGATTTTGTTTAGCAGATAAATGAAAGAAAGGTTTGGTTAGCCACAACCGAGACATAGGAGTTAGTTAGTTAGTTTAGTTTTTTCTTTTATTTTTTTTTCCATTGCTTCCTATTTCTTTCTTCTCGTCTGTAATTTTCTTTCTTTCTCCCGTTCGTTCTTCTTTAGTTTCACGTTTCTTGAGATATTGTGCATTACTTAATTCGTCAAAAACTACACCTTCGACAAGATAATTAACAAGAACAAAATAAACAGGAGGGCTTATGCTTGCCTTTGAGAGCAAACATGACATGATTCTCCCCCTAAACAGCCATTTGCAAGATATTCAATAATAAAATTTGGCAAAAATTTGCCGTTTTCGTCCCCACTTCCTGTTGACACTTCCGGTTCGAGTTTATGACGATGGTATTGCAATGTTACTCTTTAGTAAGCACTGAAAAAATGAAAGGATTATGTGCAGCCATTTTCCAGGTTATTGAAGATTAAAGTTTTGCCCAAATGTGCACTTTTTTGCCATATTTTGGCCAATCGCTTTAAAATTGGAAATGTAACACAGGCATCGTGTTCGTGTCTTTCAATTTTCCTGCAAATTTCAACGAAATCGGACGAAAAATTAAAAAAAATCCATAAATGGAAATAAGTGAAAGTGACCCAACCCAATTTACATACATTTGAATAATTTCCAAACTATTTAACATATCATCACCAAAATCCTTTCAGACCTGGGCCAACATAAGGGCTGCAATATTCAGTAGTTAGTTTTGTGACTTCACTTCCGGTTTTGGCTATTCCGTGCACCAAATGAATGCTGCAGGTGCACTTCCGGTGCGGTTTTATAACAGGAATGTTGAAAATCTATTTTTAAAGTAAATGTTGAAAATATGAACGAAATCCGTTCAGCCGTTTTTGAAATATTCCAGATTGAAATTTCGCAGATTTCGCGGTTTTTCGGCCATATTTTGCCGACAATTCGGCGAAATCTTTTAATATTTCACATTTCAACATACACCCCCCCATATGCATAAGTTCCTGCAACGTTTATGAAAATTGCAGCCAAATCGAACAAAAAAGGCAAAGAAGAAAAAAGAAGAAGAATTTGTACAAATGCAATAGTATCCTCCCTAAAGGGGAAAATCCTAATTTCACCATTCACCAGATTGGTTTGTAGAGGGGATGCGTTTGTTTGTTTGTTGCTGCTTACTTTGCTGTTTGCATGTGTTTCTTGTTTGTCTGTGTTGATAAAGGCGCATTCGTCGAAATATCCAGTAGTTTTGTTTTGCTTTGTCTCTTGTGAATAAATATAAGGTCACTTTACACTTGTTGTGTAGTTGTAACAAGACCCAAACGCAAGACTTCATGTTTTTTATATTGTATTTATCATAGCATGCATGGGAGTAATCACTAAACGGTGCTTATGTAGTAAAATCTTGGTGCTTGAACTATGTATATTCATTTGCATAACTATGTACACATTTGCATACTTTAGGACTGATAGGAAGTTGTTATGTATATTTTTTTTAAATCCAATAATGCACATTTTTAAAAAGAAAACAGCAATATTGGGTATATGCACAAATGATTGTAAATATAATATTTTCGTATCTTTTTCTTTATTTTAAATAAAAACAATAAAAAAGGCATTGTGCCATTCCTTCTTTGTTACGCCCCCCACCCCCACCCCCACCCCGTGTTAGTCTCCCCCTTCCCAGCACGACACGTTGTCTCTGCTCTCTCAACTGAACATGATTAACAATGAACCAACTCTGACATAATTGAAAAGTTAAAAGAGTCTGATGACTTGTGAACATTAACCTTTTGCCGCCATCTATTTTATTCAACCAAAAGTCCATGAAGATGTACATGGTAGATTTTTTTTTTTTTTTTTGACAAAATGTTCTGCAATATTGGGGATTTCACTCTGTTGACTTGTATGAAGTAAGGCTGTCCTAACCTCCCAAGGTAAGAGAATGGTCTTGGTCAACAGACCCTGACTTGGTGCATTTTAGTGACATGGGTGTTACGTCATTGTCGGTGATAAATGCGACATGGCGGGAAAGGGCTAGGACTCCCCCATGTCGCTGTACATTCCCTCTTATGCTTGGAAGTGTTTCTAAAGACCCCACACCTCACGTGTCACATTCCCTCTTATACTGGGAAGAAAAGGTCAACCTTAAACCCTTCACCGCCAGCCATATTATAAGCCAAATGTTCATTAAATGTACATGGGTAGAGAACAAAATCCATCCGCAGTATTGGGGATTCTTCTGTGAATATATTAAAAATAATGGTTATCCTTACTTCCCAACTAAGACAAAACAGGTCTTTGGATAACAGACCCATTTGATGCCTTTTAAGGACATAGGTCTTACATCCACTGTGGTGATAAATGCGAATTGGCGATGGAAAGGTGTTAAATACATGTAGAATGATTACAAATTACACATATAAAAAACCTAGAAACAAATTAAAAGCAAAAAACGAGGACATTGCAAACATAGAAAAAACCCCAACAAGTGGCCAAAAAACTGTGGTGTTCTATAATATTTATTAGGCATACGAAAATCTTCAAGCATAAGAGGGAAATGTGACACGTGACGTGGGGGTCTTAAGAAATCTTCCAACAATAAGAGGAATGTGACACGGGACATGGGGGGTCTTCAACCCTTTCACTGCAATGTCGCGTTGTATGCTTCTGTGAAATATAGAAGGTCTATCATTACTAAGACAATAGGGTATTGGATAGTAGATCCAGTTTGATGCCTTTTTAGTACATAGGTGTTAAATCCTGTGGTGCTAAAATGCGACTTTGGCGGTGAAGGTACTTAAAACTCAAGGGTCATCACACTGAGCACGATTCGATCCACTGTTCACGTGAAATACAGTGGGACACTAGTGGGCCGAAAACAGTCAGTGATTGTGGGACCTAGTGGGCGAAACAGTCAGTGATTGGGGGCACTAGTGGGCCGAAACCCAGTCAGTGATTGTGGCGACACTAGTGCGGCCGAAACAGTCAGTGATTGTGGGACACTAGTGGGCCGAAAAGTCATTGATTGTGGACACTAGTGGGCCGAAACAGTCCGTGATTGTGGGACACTAGTGGGCAGAAACAGTCAGTGATTGTGGGACACTAGTTGGGCCGAAACAGTCAGTGATTGTGGGACACTAGTGGGCTGAAACAGTCCAATGATTGTTGGACCATAGTGGGCCGAAACAGTCAGTGATTGTGGGACACTAGTGGGGCCACACAGTCAGTGATTGTGGGACACTAGTGGGCCGAACAGTCGTGATTGTGGACAACTAGGTGGGCCGAAACAGTCCAGTGATTGACACTCCCGTTCCACCTGACGATTTCTCATCTGTCATCGACTGGTAGTGGTCCCATGCTCTGGTTCTGTGGTGTAGGTGAGTATCGTTTTTTTAATTTGAGCTTATTTTAAAATATTAAAGTAAGTTCCCCCCCACCACCGATTTTGTAACATTTCCCGCCCCTCCCCCCCCCCCTCTCTCTCTCTTACTCTCTCTCTCTCTTGCTTCTCTTCCTCTTCTCTCTCTTTTCCCTCCTTTCCTCTCTCTCTCTCTTTCTTCTCTCTCTCGCTCTTCCCCTCTTTCCCCCTCTCTCTCTCTCTCTCTCTTTTCCCTCTCCCTCTTCTCTCTCTTCTCTTCTCTCTACTTCTCTCTCTCTCTCTCTTCCTCTCTCTCTTCTCTCGTCTCGCTCTCCTCTCTTCTCTCTCTCTCTCTCCTCCTACTCTCTTTTTCCCCTCTTTCCTCTCCCTCTCTCTCTCTCTCTCTCTCTCGGCTCTCTCTCTCCGTCTCTCTCTCGTCTCCTCTCTCTCCTCTTCCCTCTCTTTCTCTCTCCGATTTAACGTGGTTGTGTTTCTCTTTTATCAACAAACAGTCCCTCCCGCATATTCTCAGGATGTTTTTTTGTTCCTTCTCCTCTTCACCCTGTTAGAACACTTGCTTACTTAATCTTACACACTCATCGTATTCTTCTTAAACCCTTATTCCCCTCCCACATAATAGTTTCACCCCCCTACACACTATACATTTTTGTTTTTCCTTTTTCTGATACCAGAGCAGAGTTTGGGCAATATTTTTTTTAGTAAACTTCCGTCTCAAAACCATTCTGCTATAGCTTCGCTCACTATATATACTCAAGTAAACCCGAATACCGAAATTTAATTAACGCGAATTGTGACTCACCCAGGTCGTCAAACTCGCATACGCATTGACATCAAGTCGTACGCAGTGTGGCAGGCCCTTATCTAAAGCGTTTGGATTCCGAAATGTTGGCGAAATTATTTAATATTTCCAATTTCGCATGCCCATAAGGTCCTGCAATCAACCTTTTCTCTGCTCTGCCCCCCCCACTGTACTCCTCTCCCTCTCCTCACTTCTCCTCCCTCTCACCCCCGTCTCATCTTCCCTCCTCACTCTTTTTCTTCTCTCCAGCTCTTCCTCCTCCCCGCTTTCTCCCTGGGTCTTTTCGGCCCCTTCCATCCTCCGCCCTCCGCCCCTCTTCTATCCCTCTACCTGCCTCGTCCCCCCCTTTCTCGCTCTCACTACGTAAAACACGGTAAAGAGAATCGGGTCCTTTGGATAACAGGACCCTGACTTGTGCTTTAGTGCCAGGGTGTTCGTCATTGTGAGTGCATAAATGCGAATTGGCGGGAAAGGTAAGGACTCCCCATGTACGTGTCACATTCTCGTATGCTTGAAAGATTCGTAAAGACCCCACACCTCACGTGTTCACATTCCCTCTATATATGGGAAGAAAGAGTCACACTTAACCCTTTCACGCAGCCATATTTCACCAAAATGTTCCATTAAATTCACCTGGTAGAGAACAAATCCACTGCAGTATGGGAACTTCTGTGACATTATAAATAAGGTCTTATCCTTACTTCCCAACACTAAGACACAGGGGTCTTTTGGATAACAGCCCCAATTTGATGCCTTTTAAAAATAGGTCTTACATCACTGGGTGCTAAAATGCGACTTTGGCGCTTGAAAGGGTTAAAATACCTTGTTAGGAATGATTACAATTACACATATTAACAAAAACCTAAATATATTAAAAGCAAACGATGGACATTGCAAACAATAGAAAACCCCAACAAGTGGAAAACAAATATCTGGGTGTTCTATAATATTTATTAGGCATACGAAATCTTCCAAGCATAAGATGGAATGGGGGGTCTTTAACCCTTTCACTGCCCAATGTCGGTTGATTCTTCTGTGACATATAGAAGTCTTCATTGTTCTCTTTGATAGTAGAACCCATTTTTGATGCCTTTTTAGTGACATAGGTGTTAAATCATGTGGTGCTAAAATGCGACTTGGCGGTGAAAGGGTTAAAGTACATGTAGAATGATTACAATTTACAACATATTAAACAAAACTAGAATATATTAAAAGCAAAAAGATGGACATTGCAAAACAAAGAAAAACCCCCACAAGTGGCCAAAAACTGTGGTGTTTATAAATATTTATTAGGCATACGAAATCTTCCAAGCAGAAGAGGGATGGACACGTGCGTGTGGGGTCTTTAGAATCTTCCAAAGCACTAAGAGGGAATGTGACACGTGACGTGTGGGTACTTTAGAAATCTTCCAAGCATAAGAGGGAATGTGACACGTGACAATGGGGGTCTTTAAACCATTCACTTGCCAATGGCGCGTGATGTCTTCTGTCGACATATAGAAGGTTCTATCATTACTAAGACATAGGAGTCTTTGGATAGTAGACCCCATTTTGAGCCTGTTTAGTGACATAGGTGTTTTAAATCACTGTGGTGCTAAATGCGACTTGGCGGTGAAAGGGTAATTAAACTCAAGGGTCAGCCACACTGAGCACGATTCGAATCCCATGTTCACGTGAAATACAGTGGGACACTAGTGGGCCGAAAACAGTCAGTGATTGTGGGACCATAGTGGGCCGAAACAGTCAGTGTTGTGGGACAATAGTTGGGCAGAAAAAAAAACAGTCAGTGATTGTGGGACACTAGTGGGCCGAAACAGTCCAGTGATTGGGGGACATAGTGACACAATGGGCCGAAACAGTCGTGATGTGGGACACTAGTGGGCTGAAACAGTCAGTGATTGTGGGAACTAGTGGGCCGAAACAGTCAGTGATGTGGGACACTAGTCGGCCGAAACAGTTCAGTGATGTGGGACACTAGTGGCCGAAACCGTCCCAGTGAATTGGTGGGGACACTAGTGGGCCGAAACAGTCAGGATTGTGCGGATGGGACACTAGTGGCGCCGAAACAGCAGTGATTGCGGGACACTAGTGGAGCCGAAACAGTCAGTGATTGCGGGGTGACACTAGGGGCCGAAAACAGTCAGTGTTGTGGGACACTAGTGGACTGAAAACAGTCAGTGATTGTGGGACACTAGTGGGCGAAAAACAGTCATGATTGGACACTCGTCCCTGACGATTTTCATCTGTCAGTGACTGTATGGTCCCATGGCTATGGTTTCTGTGGTTGTAGGTGAGTAATCGTATTTTATTTTAGTATTATTAATAATTAAAGTAAAGTGCCCCCACACCGATTTTGCAACATTTCCAGCCCCCCCCCTCTCTCTCTTCTCTCTCTCTCTCTCTCTCTCTCTCTTTCCGCTTTCCTCTCTCTCATCGCTCTTCTCTCTCTCTCTCTCTTTTCCCCTTCTTTCCCCTCTCTCTCTCTTCTCTCTCTCTACTCTTTTCCCTCTTCCCTCTCCTCTCTCTCTTCTCTCTCTCTCTGCTCTCTCTTCTCTCTCCTCTCTCTCTTCTCTCTCTCTCTCTCTCTCTCTCTCTCTCCTCGCTCTTTTCACTCTTTCCTCTCCTCTCTCTCTCTCTCTCCCTCTCCTCTCTCTCTCTCTATCTCTCTCGCTTCTCTCTCTCTCTCTCTTCTCTCTCTCTCTCTCTCTTCTCGCTCTCTCTCTCTCTCTCTCTCTTCCTCTTTCATCTCTCTCTCACTCTCTCTCTCTCTTCTCTCTCTCTCTCTCGCCTCTCTCCTCTCTCTCTCTCTCTCTCTCTTCTCTCTCTCTCTCTCTCTCTCTCTCCTCTCTCTCCTCTCTCTCCTCTTCTTCTCTCCGATTTAAATGGTGTGTTTCTCTTTAGAGAGAAGCTCTCCGAGAGAGTAGCTATCTCTTTCGATCTCGATAGATAGATAGTATCTTATCTTAATCTCACTCGCTATCGTAAGCTATAGATTAAGCTATAGTTCATATCCCAGATATATCGTTACTCTAGCTCGTCTCTACCAATATCCTATCTCTAATACCAGCTAGATAGATATTGAACTCTCTCTCTTTTAGCTCTATCTCTTTCTCTCAAAACTCCTCTCTCTCTCTTCTCTCTCTCTCTCTCTCTCTCTCATCTCTCTCCAATACTCTCCCCTTATCTAACTCTCTTTCTCTCTCTCTCTCTTCCTCTCACTCTCCTCTCTTTCTCTCTCTCTCTCTCCTCTCTCCCTATCTCTTCTCTCGTCTCTCCTCTCTCTCATCTTATCTCTCTTCTCTCTCTCTCCTCTCTCTCTCTCTCTCTCTCGCTTCTCTCTCTCTCTCCTTTAGGTCTATTTGTTTATTCATAAGTTCGTGCAAAATGTGTGTGTGTTTTCTTGTTCGTCTTTGTATAGCGTAAAAAAAAAAAAGTGCGTTACGATGAATGCTAACGTGTATGTGTGTGTGCGCGCTTCGATTTGATATCTATCAAGATTGTAGCATCGTAAATGATGGCTTTAGGAGTCAAAGCGGACTATCTTTAGATGGTCCATTGACATATTTTTGAACTTATTATCAAAAACTAATAACTTCAATAATTTTTTTTTAAAAAAGACTGCTGAAATATAAAATAGCCAAAAACCCTTTTTTTTTTATCTTTCTGCAGTCATTGTTTGAGTACAAGCGTATTAGCCATTCCGTAATAAATCCAATGGATACGTCAAAGGTCTATCTAAAGATAGTCCGCTTTGACTTTCAAGCCAAATCGGATACTGCATGTTCCAGTTGTGTGTATGTGTTAGTTGTGCACTTTCATGTGTCCCCGAGCCTATGTGCGCTGTTCTCTGTGAGCCCTCAGGTTAGGGGCACGACCAGAGACAGGGGCCCGTAGACAGGGACGTACGGAACGGGGACATATAGAGACAGGGAATCGCATTGGGACATACGTCTGGAATCATTTTAACTCTTTCAACCGCAGCAAGTACTATTAACAAATACCTATACCACCATTATCGTAATAATAAAACAAACAGCATCATTATCGCTTCCATTCCATTCTTGGTTGCGCCGTTATCCAGTTATTGCTATACCCCATCTTTCATCCTAACAAAATGCCCCTATGTACTACCGTGGACGTCTGGTTTTGTTGTGGCTGCTGTCTGAAGGACGGTATTAAAAAACCTTTTTTTTTTATTCTCGTGCGGAATATTAATGAATATAAATAATAACCAATTTCATGGCATTTCTGCGATTGGTAAGAAAAACCTTACCCAGATTCCACACGCAATTACTATGTAGCGATTTCGCCATATTCGTTGGGCAGGGTCGGAGCTTAATTTGCTCCACCACGGATACTTCCACTTGGAAAGGAAAAAGAATTGGGGGGTTGGGACTGTGTAGGGGGTTCGTGTGGGGGTGCGGGACGAAGGGAAGGCGGTCACTAGTCCAAACCACAACCCCCCATTCGCGTTTGTTTCTCTGCCTGCACCACCACGCAGCCTTCACCAGCTCCAAGGCCTTCCCTATGGTGCTGGCTAATGGTTCTCCTGCCGGGGACAAATGGAACAACGGAAAACATGAACACCAGGCATAAAAAAAAAAAAAAAACAGTGGCTCCCAATCGTCCCGCCAAAACAAGGGTCCCAGGTGACTCACTCCTTCACTGACAGTATAGAGGAATCCTAGAGGCTGGATAGATGGAGTGTCCAATGACATTGCGAATGCTAAAAATAATTTTGCAGAGCCCTGGGATCCCCCCCCCCCCCTGCATATTCGTTTTAGGGCTCGGCACACGCTGCAACTTTTGCTAGTTGTACCTGCAACTTTGTGGATGCAACCTACAACAGGGTTGCAGTTGTGGGTTGTAAGGCGATAGAAAACGATCCTATCTCTGAGCCTCCACTTGCAACAAGTTGTAGGTTGCAGCCAATCAGAGCGCGCGCGCGTCGTTTCGTATCACGTGATTTTTATGTCTCAATGTCGGAGTGAAACCGTCGGACTGAAACATGCAAGTTATCGATCGAGTTTAATTCGTAATTTTCCCTGCATTTGGTAACCGAGTGTCCCGATTAACAAAAGTCAGCAGATGAACAGTACGCTTTTTCAAACAAGTTAAACGAATTTTATTGTCGTTTTGAAAGAAAAGATTTGGAGCCAGAACTTAACAAAATGTTAACCAGTTTAGAAGATCAGATCAAAGACAACGATTATGAACAGATTGAGACTAGTCCAGATGTTGTGAAATCTTTGTTCTCTAAACTGAATGTTAGAAAAGCGGAAGGCCCAGACGCAATACACGGTAGACTTTTGAAAACTTGTGCGTCTCAAATGTGTGATGTTTTTACTACTATTTTTTAACTGGTCTTTAAAAATGTGTGCTGTTCCCAATATTTGGAAAAACTCCACCATTTGCCCCAGTCCCTAAGAAAAAGAACCCTGTTGCTCTAAATGATTATCGCCCTGTCGCCCTAACCTCTGTTGTGATGAAATGTTTTGAGAAAATTGTTTTTGGACACCTTTTAACTTTTACTAACCAATATCTCGACCCTCTTCAGTTTGCTTACAAGTCTCACAGGGGTACTGATGATGCGATTTTAACTCTGCTTCACAACGCTTTTATTCCTTTAAATGATTCAAAGACTTTTGTTCGTGTTCTTTTTATTGACTTTTCCTCAGCTTTTAATACAATCCAGCTGCACCTTTTAGCCATGAAACTGTTAGACTTCCATGTTGATCCTAAACTGACTCTCTGGCTTGTGAACTTTCTCCTCAACAGAACCCAATCAATCCGCTATCAGTCTGTACTCTCCTCTCAACTCTCTACTTCAACCGGCGCTCCCCAAGGTACTGTCCTCTCTCCTGTTCTGTTCACCCTGTACACAAATGACTGTCAAGGTACTGAAAATATTCCCATAATTAAATATTCTGACGATTCTGCTATTCAAGATCTTTCTAATTCTGACTCTCAATATTTTGACGAAATAGCCAAATTCTCCCTCTGGTGCAAAGAAAATTATCTGGATCTTAATGTTGTGAAAACGAAAGAAATGTTAACTTGATTTTAGAAAGGATCCGCTGCCTGTTCCAAGTGTGGTCATTGATGGTCAAGCTGTGGACAGAGTTACTGAATATAAATATTTAGGAACCATTTTAGACAACAAACTGACTTTTAATAAAAACACAGAGTGCAATCACAAGAAATGCCAATCAAGAATGTTTATTTTACAGAGCACTTAGGAATATTGGCATTGATTCTGGTATTTTACACACTAATATTAATCGCTCTTGCATCGAGTCTTTGCTCACTGTGTCTTTTATTTGTTGGTTCGGGAGTTTGAGTGTGGGGAGCAAGAAAGTGTTGAACGATGTAGTGAATGTGTGCAGCAAGGTTGTTGGGATGAGAGAGACTGGAATGCAAGAGTTGTATGAAAGACGCGCAAAGCAAAAGGCCAGGCAGATTGCAATTGATACTTCTCATGTTTTAAACAAACACTATGATCTTTTACCATCAGGACGCCGCTACAGAACTTTTAAGGCTGAAATCCAGGGCCCAGAAATCTTTTATCCCTTCCTCTATCCATTTCTTAAACCCATCATGAATCTTTTAAAATAGTTGCCTCTTACTGATCGCCAGCATGTGTGTTTAAGTAAAGTGTGAGTGTATGGGAGGGGAGGGGGGGGGACGAAATAGAGTGTGTACCCTGAAGGTGTGCAATACTTTTATGACTGTGATTTTGGTCTTTGTTCAATTAGATATCATACATTTCTTTGCATTTTAAATTGTGCTTGTAAATATGATAATGCATGTGTGCTCTATACCTTTAATCTTCTATGCTATATTATAACCGTTCAATGTATTTTATTGTATGTTTAATGTCTATGTTATAATCGTGGCACTTGGACGCAATTTCTCTTTTCAGAGATAATAAAGATGTTTTGATTTGATTTGATTTGTACACCTACTCAAAACAGGACTCTGGTACCGACCATCGTCATCGTGAATGACAAAATAACAACCGTAGCAGCAGCAGCAATGATAAGATCGTCGTGTTCATTTTCATCGCGCTCGAAGGAAGCCATTTTGTTAGAATGTAAACCAAAGGAAGTCACGGAATGTCTCGCGATAATTTTCCATATATGGCACGGGATTGCAAGGGTGTTGCATCAAAGTTGCAAGCGTGTGCCGCAAGCTCTGCGATTGTAACTGCAACTTGTTGTATGCAACTAGTTGTATCAACTAAAACGTTGCAGCGTGTGCCGAGCCCTTTAGAGGGTCCTTTAGAATGTTACCCCGGCAAATCTGGAAAACACATTAACAGGCATCAGAAAACATTAAGGACAACATTAACATATGTGCAACTCCCCCGAAATGAAAACAAATGAAGGCAGGGGTCCAAGGGACCCCTGGCCCGGCAGGGTACAGGGGCAGAGCCCCGTCGGACCATTCAAGGGGGGCAACTAAGAGAGAGATAAACGAGACAGGACAGACAGTTAAAAATGATAGATAGAGGACCAGAGTTGATAAGCAT
>JAGGCT020004036.1:3357435-3404015 GCA_017654935.2 Phymorhynchus buccinoides
GTTAATAGGATAGAGCTCATGGACACTGAGGTAGTAGCGCACGGGCCTGGACAAAATGAGGTAGCGCTTATTTCTTCCTAGCGATTTCGTCCTTGGACTGTTGACTATATAAACACTGACTGAAAAAATGAGCGAGAGGGGATGAGAGGGAGACTGATGACTGAGAGTGAGAGAGAGGAGACAAAAAGTTATATAATTATCAGTTAAAAAATTCGGGGAATTTACTTGGTCCTATGGCACTGCCTACCTGGCATTGCCTCCACAGGATCGTTGCCACCATACTTAGAATTATGATTCTACTGTATAATGTCCGGCCGCCAGGACGTTTAAACAAGTATTTTCATTCAGGGAGAGCAAGGATAGACGAGGAGAGAAGGATGTCTGTGTGGTGCTGTGGAGAGAAGAAGGCGCCAGCGAGCGAGTTTGCGTATAGGTGAAATATAAAACTTGTAGGCCCGAAGAAGGAAACAGAATGAAACAATGGCGTTTTTACGTTCCCTCTCGGTTCTGGAACATATGGACATTGGATATAATACCCAAAGCATGTGGTGGGAACGATACTGGAGGCAATGACCCAGAGAGGCAGTGCAAACACCCAGTAAAAGTGAGAGAGAGAGAGAAAATGTGAGTTTTACACCTCGTGGTCGATTCAGACACATATGGGACATTGTATGTAAATTACAAATATGGTAGGGAACAATGACTGGAGGGGCCCCAAATGCCCGGAGGCAGTACACGAACCAGTAAAGTCCCGATTTAAAAATTAAATACAGATAGCGTAGCGGTGGACCATGCCTCGGTTAAACTTCATCGGCTATGGTACCGCCAAAGGTATGTTATATTAACACAGTTGTAAAGGCCCGAAGAAATTTTCAACAATACAGATAAGGTGTAGAGAGTAACCACGCATTCGGTTCACCACCCCCCCCCCCCTACATTTCTCGGTTAATTCCATTTTCCCGTTTTTGCCTTTTACCCAAAACATGAAGCTGTATTTATGAACACTTTTTAGCTACTTATCTTTGTTCAATAATTAATTGCAGTCATGATAAGAGCCATTATCTAATAGGAACCCAACTCCCCCCACCCTTATGTTACTGCAGTACATAAAAGCGGAGAAAAAATCGGCATCTTGGTAGCTTCAGGAGTCCCGCCGCTTAAGGACTCGCTTCGTGACGCCCTGCCTCTGTTTTGATTCAGAGAGGAGGGTCCTCTCCCTCCCTCCCTCCATCCGATCAAACAAGCAGGAAGCTAAGCAAATTTTAATTATCTTTTTTTGTATATAAATTGTAAGTCTCCCTCCCTCCCTCCGATCAAACAAGCAGGAATCTAAGCACAAATTTAATATCTTTTTTTGTATAAATGTAAGTCTCCCCCCTCCCTCGATCAAACAAGCAGAATCTAAGAACCAAAAATTTTATTATCTTTTTTGTATAATGTAAGTAATAAAACATTATTACACATTTAATCCCTACGGACTATTGAAACAGGGGGGTGGGGGGGGGTAGACAGCGGCTCCTTTGTTCCTCCCCTCCTGATTGATCTGACTTTCCCCTTGTATAAATTCCCCTCTTTACTTTGAAAGTCTACCCGTCAACTCGGCTCATCTGTTTCTGCCTTTTGGAGTTTAAGGGGACAAAATAGATCTTAAAATTTTTAACATAGGCGAGCGAAAATGGCTAGATAATTTACGTACACGTACCATATTAGGTCTGAATAAGACACCATATGGGACATTTGTAATACAAATATGGTGGGAACAATACTAGGAGGCAATGCCGGAGGCAGTACGAAACAGTAAAGTCCCGGATTGTTATTAATACAGATAGGTGTGTAACAGGTAATCACGCCTTCGGTTTAAACCTCATCGCTATGGCAACGCCTACAAGTATTTAATAATGAATAGTAATATCTGCAATTTAACTAGTACGACAGGACCCAATTGTTTTATAAACACCCTTAGACACCAATAGTTATCGGTTCCTTGGGAAACCGATGCTGACAGTTGGATGAAGTTTTGTTACAAAGTTATATTGGACAACGGAACTTGTTTGACAATGGTACAGTTATTAAAAAAAATATCGACAATAAAGATGCTATTCGTGTAAAATAGACCGGGCTCCATGTTATGGGAAGTCCTTCAACGATTTTTATATAATTATTTGTTTGATTCTTTTTAAATGGTGGTCATGGAAATTGTAATCAAAGATGCTCAGTAGAAAAAAAATTTTTATCATAATTTTTATAAGCATTGAGGGAAGAAAATGGAAGTTGTACGTTCCTCTTGTCTGAAGCAGGACAATATGCAGGACATTTGTAAATAAAATATGGTGGGAAAACAATACTGGAGACAATGCCGGAGGCAGTACGAAACCAGTTAAAGGTCACGATTTAAAAATAATTACAGATAGCTGTAGCGCGTGACCAAGCCTCGGTTAAAACCTCATCGGCTATGGCACCGCCACAAGTGACACTACTGAGAGTAAAAAATAAATACTATCAGTTTAAAATAGTTAGTTCAAATCTCGGGGTCAAGCAGTCGAGCCATGGCACAAAAAAAACCCAAAAACAAATCTTTCTTTAATAAGAATATAAACTTTACTAAAATAAACAACTTTTTCCGGCGAAACTTATGTAAAGAAATGTTCCCATATGGCTTAGGGCCAGGGAGGAAGTTAAACAAAACTTCTCAGTTTCTATCTTTGGTTCAGTTTTGATGGAGTTTTTTCAGTTGCTGTTCGTGCCAAATGAGTTCCCACTGACCTCGTTTAGCTCGCCCAAATGGGCCGCCATATGTTAGTATTATGACACTCCCACCCAGCAGCAACAGCAACACATGTACAATAGGCGTGGCAGTGTTATCTAGGACTAACACATGAAGCATTTCGACTCGCATTGCAGGCCACGTGCTCCAGAAAAACACGCTTGTGAGGCATAATTATTTTATTTTTTTTATTTAAATCTTTTAAGTTTGTTAGCCACCATTAACGATGTTCCTTTACTTTATGATGCATACAGTTTATTTCCTTGTTTTCTTTCGTCTTTCTGTTTTTCCTATCTCACACTCCCATACTCTCATTCTATTTCTTAGTACGGCGCTGTGTTGTTTGTGTGTGTGTGGTATGTGTTGTGTGTAGTGGAGTGTGTGCTGTGTGTGGTGTGTGAGTGGGTTGTGTGTGTGCGTGTGCGTGTGCCACCTAATCATGTGTGTTGATTCTGTTTGGCTGTCTCTGTGTCAAGTATTTCTCTGAATGCATGACACATACAGGAGAGAGGAGAGGGGGGGGGGGAGGGGGGGGGGGCGGGCAAATGAGGAAGACAGAAAAAGAAAATAGAGAGAGAGAGCGAAGGGTGTGGAGGGAGAAAGAGATAGAGATAGAGAGAGAGACACACAGAGAGAGAGAGAGAAGGAGAGACCGAGCGATGAGAGAAAGAGAGAGAGGAGAGAGGAGAGAGAGAGAGAGATAAAGATACAGAGATAGAGAGAGAGAACGAGGGTGGGTTGATGGTGAAGCTGGAGAGAGAGAGAAGAGAGACCGAGAGAGATGAGAGAGAGAGAGAGAGAGGGACAGACGAGAGAGACAGAAGACAGAGAGTTCTTTTTATAATTAAGGAGTGCAACGTCGTGTAATTTTGTTTCCGTTTACCAAAATAATTATTATGTATTGTATGTCATAGGTTGACCCTGAGCAAGGATAGAACAGTAGCCTTTTCAGCTGGTGGAAGAGGTACGAGAGAATGATTGTATTGATGAGAGAGAGCGTAGAGAAACAAACAACGAGCTGAAGAATGCATAATTATGTTTACAACATTTTACTGTCAAGCTATTCCTTTCTCTGTTCTCACTCTTGTTCGTTCAGATATGACCCAAGGCTACCAGTATGTGTATGCGTGTGGTATATTTTTCACTCTTATTTATCTTTTCTTTCTAAGCTCTTTTGTGGGGATGGGAGTGGGCTAGGCCCACCTCTATTGTTTCTTTATTGGAGTCAATAAAAAGGCAGGCGGGGTTTTGGTATTCAGTTTTGAAACATATCAACATGATATCATCGGGCCCATATCATCAGCCAGCAAAATATATTCGGAATATTTCACTTCAACCTTGTGATCGCACTGCTCTAACAAAATTCATCTCTCGTCAGAGAGGGAGGGTAGAGAAGAGGGGATGAGATACAAGATTAAGTTTGGGTTGAATACGAGAGTGTTGTTCTTATTTTGAATAGTATCGAGAAAACATGTTGATGATCAAAGTATAATGTGTAGATTACGCTGTTTATTTGTTGCATGCTTACACCCACCAGCTGCATGGCTTCGCCATGCACCATCATCATAACCGAATGAGATCATAACAATGATCATCATCTTCATCATCATGTATGACAAAGAGCATGCTATCATTAGCTTGATGTCAATGTGAGAATGGAAATTGAAAAGACTCGCAAGGTTACTGCTTTGTCTTAGGAGACTTGACTATTAAAGGTTACAAGCATTTAGAAAGTAGATGACCATGTGTATGTTTCGGTAAACTGAACTATCTTCTTCGTCTATCGAAAGATGAGATCCGCTCTCTCACACACAGACACACAAAGCACATGACTGACGGCTTTTGTGCGCGCGCACGATGAAAAAACCCCAACCACACACACACACAGGTTAGCGTGCACGTGCAAAAATGATTAGTCTTGATTGTCTCGATCTATCTATACACACACACACTACCATACAACAGTACGCAGTACGCCACACACACAAAAACACACACACTCACACACACTCACAATCACACACACACACTCACACACACATAAATACACACACGCATAAATACACACACACATAGAGGCACGCGCGTATGGATTTCAGCCCAAACAATTTGTTTTTCTCTGCAGTTTCTCTTTCGTCTTTCTTTCTCTCCTCTCTCTTGTCTCACCCTTTTCTCTCCACACACACACAGACACACACACGAGCGCGCACACGCAAATTTTAACAAAAGTACTAGTTCGATTGTCTCTCTCTCTCATATGTCAGGTTCTTCTCTCTCGCTAGCTCTCCTCCTCTCGCTCTCACACAACACACACACACACACGCACACACACACAAACCGATATAAATTGTTAAAACGCGTGCATAACGAACGCACACACTCTCTTTCTTCTACTATCAACAGGAGTATAAACAGCACTCAGTTAGCGGCGCCAAGATCCTACACATGGCCGATCCCGTTCTGCCTGCTGTGGCGTCAGTTTTACTGTGTAGTTTACTGCTGGCTCGCTCAGTGTCTTCTCTATGTCGGTGGTTCGTGCCCATCTCCGATAGAAACCACAATGACATAGAAACAGGGAAGTATTTCGCTTTTCGTCATAATCGGAAAAACCGGTTGCTATTTTTAGAACAATTCGCGCCTTGATGGTGACTGGAAAGTTTTGGGATGAAAGGGAAAAAAAACTAAGATGACACCAAATCTAACTTTTTATTAAAAAATGTAAGATAAAATATTTACAAAACTTACCCAAAAAATCCTCTGTTATCAGTTTGAAGAAAAGTATGATGTAGCACGTGACTGAACAATAAAAGATGATTGGTCCTTTGAGGCAGAACCGAAAGTAATCGTACTCCGGGAAGTTACAGTTTAGGTGGAAAGGTGTCACTCTCTCTTTTTTCAGAAAATCAGCCTTTGAGACCTCTCACCGTAGGATAAGCATGTGAAGGCAAATTGCACTGTACCCCGACAATGAGCTTCCTCCAGTCTAGTAAATCTTTGTCTGGTAGTTAAGAGTTATCGCCTCACAATCCATCCTGCTAAGTTGCTGGTCAAGTTCGATAGCCATGGCGTTCCAAGCAGGCGATAAGCTCTCTGGGTGCCTCGAATCGGGCTGACAGTGGAGAAGAGCGTCTGACAAGACTAGAAGGGGGGGTGGATGGCTGATAACGACTTCGTTGTCATGAGGTAGAATTATAAAGGGCCATAGCAATAGCAATGGTAGCAATTTCTGATTCATAACTCTGAAAAGTTTTGTTCGTCAATGAGTTTCACACACACACCACACACCCACGCACGCGCGCGCGCGCACAACACACACACACACACACACAATCTCTCTCTCTCTCTCTCTCTCTCTCTCTCTCTCTCTCTCTCACACCCACACAACACACACCCGAACCCCTCCCCCTCCTCCCAACGCTTCTCGACTTTTTTTTATTTTATAGATTTTTCTTCCTAGTGTGGAAGGTCATGGTGCTTCTCAGGTCAGGTCAGGTCAGTTCCGCGGTAATGAGGGCAACCTAGGCCTCGCGGCCTCTGAAGTTGCCCTTGTTCTCGGACGAGATGGGGGGTGCAAAATGGCCACACTTGACATGCTCTATATCTGTCTAGGCTCTTTTTATTATTTCCCTATGCAGCGATTTTATCTTTGAACCCAATATAGTCAGTTATTCGCCGGTTACGGCAGCGAAGTGCAGACATCATAGTACTTCTAGACCCCCAAATGGGGTCCCTGGGAGCCCTGGTGCGTAATTAAGCCACAATCTGTACGTTTCAGAAGCCCTGCCACCCCCACCCAGACCGGCATCGTTCTCATGCCTTCATACTAAAAAATCGGGCATGCGGCTCTGGGACTTGACCCACTGATTCTCAGATCCTGAGGAACTAGCACAGCAGTCAGAATTTACCGTAATTTTAGGTTATAAGGCGATATTTTTTCTCCAATTCGACCTAGCGCCCTAAATAACGAGGGCGCCCTATAGTGATACCAAAATCGTGAAAACAGAAGCAATGATTGCCATGTTCAGTTACAGTCTATTGTGAGTCTAGACATCGAAAAGTGGTACCGAGTCGCCGATACGACGAATACTCAGCATTAACCCTGTCACCGCCATATATCGCATTTTAGCCACCACAATGATTTAGTCACCTAGCACGAAAAGGCCTCAAAACCAGGGTTGTTATCCAACAAGAGCCCATTTCATATTTCTGGGAGGTTAAGAATAGGCTTACTTTTTTGCATGACAGAGAGAATCCTCAATATTGCAGACAATTTTGTTGTGGAACAAGCACAAATCTATAACTCACTTTGTCGGTCTGTCGGTCGGTCCAAAATGTTGCACGCCACAAACAAATTGCGAATCGCGCTTGTTTCTCTGCACAGCGAAGTAATTAATGGACATTTTTCCCCCCTTCAAAAAATAGTGGGCGGCGAAAGGGTTTAACTGCTTAAAAATCCCTGCTTGCTATCCGCGACTACTGTCCAAAAAAGATGCCATAACCCATCATTGGAGCAATAATGCACATTGTAGAGCTTAAAAAGGCCATCATTCTGCCAGGTGTTCATGAAGAAAAGTCCAAACAAACAACAAACGGAAGTTGCAAAAACGGAAGTTTGATTATTTGAGAGGAGAGCCACTCTTGTTTATGGACAGCAGCTATGGCGGTCGGTAAGCGTTTAAAGGGACGTGTACATAGGCTTCAAACTTCGACTTTCTTTGCGGGCCGCTTTTACTTTAATTTTTTCAGATTTTCTTGAAAGTTCCCCTATTCGCATAATGATCCGAAAAGTACGGTACTCATTCATTGTTCACTTATGCGTATTCTCTTTCAGATAAAAGAGTGGATTACAGACGTTACAAGAGGTTTTCCATTGCTGACGGAAAACGTTATATTCAATCAAATGGACTATCCCCATGTAAGCTATGCATCGAAAACTTTGCATTGGACTACTTCATGGATGTGAGTACAAAAACTACATTGATAAGTGTGATTAATTTGACTTTCTTTAAATTTTCATTTCTCTAGTTTTGAATTCCCTAAATCTAAAAGTGAAAAAAGAGAAAAACACAAGAGTGTGTGTGTGTGTGGTGTGTGTGTCGTTGTGTGCCTTGTGTCAAGTCAAGTAGTGAACTTTATTTAAAAAGAGGGACATTGAATAAGCAAACATACATGCTTTTTTCATCAAGCATCTAACAAGACAATAAGGCAAACACACACGCGCACAATACACAAACGTAGTGCTTATTTACATACAAAAAAGGAAACACGGAAACAGAATACAATATTTACAGTGCTTGTATGTGTGTCTGTGTGTGTGTAGTGTGAAAAAAGACTTACATTCCAACGTTACTGTAATTCTGTGTAATCTTAAAACTACTAAATTAACAAATACTGACTTCTTTTTTTTCTCGATAATTTTTTTTTCTCCATTTTTTGTAAAACCTGATATCTGAATTTACCATTGAAACACATGTATATATTTTTAACTTAACAGTTGAAGTTTCATTTGTATATGCTTCTTTTTTAAGCCACCATTCGTGAGTTACAAAACTTAAAAATGAATGAGGACACTAAAAAAAACATTGTCTGAAAAACTGCTTTTGTCTCTTCAGCCTTCTGAAGGAGTGCATCCACTAAGCCCTGATGTCAAGGACGGGAACGAGGACGAAAACACGGAGGTCCTGAAGCCAGTGAAGACTGAGTGGGATCCGACCCAGCCGCCCCCAAACCCTGCATTCTTTCCCCCTCAGTGGTCCCCGCCGGGCCAACAAGGCTCGCGCAGCTACGACGCCATTCTGCGGAGCAGCACTTTTGCACCTCGCTACGAGTCCGACCCTTCTATTCCGCAGGGGGTGGGCCGGTCCAGTCGCCGTTCCTCGAGCCGCGCAAGTCAGCCAAATTTGCCCACGGTGGATCCTCGAAGACCCGAAGCTCTGATGGTGCCGGATTTGGAGCAACTGCCGCGGCTGATCCTCATCTCAAGTACCCATCCGGATATTATGCCCCCCCGGGGTTTGGGGGTTGGATCCCGCCCCGGCATGAGGTATCCCTATCGTATTTTGTTCCCTACCTTGGCGCCAGCCCTAGGACACAGTCCTGCTACGCCGCCGACAAGCGTAGTTCTCGTGGAGATGGGGATGCTGAGCGTCTTCAAGAATGGCTGATGTGGGTTTGGTCCTCCGCCGCTTTCGAGAAGGAGGTACATACTTCCGCCGAATATGTTTGTGGCCTGAATGGAGCCGCAGGTACAGGCACCCTAACAGTGAGACGACACTGGCCGGAGGGGTTGGGGGTGATTTTCTTGTGTGATTTGTTTGCAAAACCTTTTTTTTTGTGTGTATTTTGTATCATTAGTAACAGCGGGGGGGTTAGTATAGTCCACTGTCTTATCCACTGTTTGCTTCAATTTCCATTCTAGTCAGCTAAATTCTTTTAAAAGTACTGGTTTGTTTAAAGCCACAATCTATGTGAAAATCGCGTTTTCACGTGTTTTTCCCTCTCTCACTGTAATAGAAATCTTATTCGGGCCAGGTGTGGCCGGCCATCCAATTCCCCCAAATTCAAAACGAGACAGAAACATTGAGGCAGCTCTATTTGATTTGGGGCATTTG
The DNA here is from genome assembly GCA_017654935.2 of Phymorhynchus buccinoides. Classification (NCBI taxonomy): domain Eukaryota; kingdom Metazoa; phylum Mollusca; class Gastropoda; order Neogastropoda; family Raphitomidae; genus Phymorhynchus; species Phymorhynchus buccinoides. The sequence continues at coordinate 3,366,811 of JAGGCT020004036.1, forward strand.
ATGTTGGTCACACCTGTCAGACAAAAATCCAGGCTTATTTTTCTGGTCAGTGGGTCTTTAAGTTGCTCTTATTCTTATGTTATACAATAATTAACATTCTGTTTGTTTTACTTCAGGTTTCCATTGCATTTTAGCTTCTATTTTTTAAATTCAGTTTCCATTGAATTAGCTTAATGTGAATTTATTCTTTCAAATTTCAGTTAAACAATATCAATTTCTCCAGTATTATTTACTTGTCTGTTTTGTTTCATTCCGAACAGCCGATAATTCAAGCAAGTAAACTGCCCTTTCTTTTCCTGATTTGGAGTTGTCAAGTCGTAGAACACCAGGCTTGCGGTATTTAGGGACAATGTAGTGAATCACAGTCGCCAACCGTCGACAACAAACACTACTGTGCTCACCAAAACAATAGGCTTTGCCCGTGTGAGCGACCTTGATTTAGGATTGAGGTCTTAAGCAAGAGAGGTCCATGCAACCACGGCAAAGCATACAGGAAAGGGTGTACAAGCCTTATCAACGCTCGAGCATATGTGGCAAATGCCCTATTGAAAAGGAAAACAATCATAAAAAAAGAGCCTGCTTTTTGCATACCTGCCAACCACTCCCGGTAATCCGGGAAGCTTCTGGATTTTTGTAACCTCTCCGGTCCCTTCCCGGAATTCATATGAGCTCCCGGATTTAGAAATTTCCTGCTCATATGACCTCAGAAACGAGTGTTATGAACCCGGAAAACGAACTGGGTTTCAGGAGCTTCGGGACAGGAGGCAAGTTCGTACTGCGCATGTCGGAAGCGGGGCTACTGTCCTCCTGCAATCCTTTGTTTGGCGGTCTTTATGCCTGTCCACGCCGCCATTGACTGTTGAGACTTTTTCTTTAGCCTGTCTCACACCGCCTTGCATTTTGCAAGCGAGTTTAGAAGTGACCAAGGGTATGGTGTGCACACGATTCGTTTCCTTGAGCAAATGCATCAAATTGACGTCTGATCTGCTAATTCTGGACACATAATGGACTTCAAGGAGTTAACTGAAAATGTCCTGTGTTGTTCTCTCTGCTAGGACAATGCCCTTTTGAGTTTATTTAACATTACAGAATTTGTCCCATTTGTTCTGTCAACTAGGAAATTTTTGTCCTATTGGTTTTTCTTTTTTCAGGACATTCTGTCCTATTCCACTTTTGCACCCCCGGTACATCACTGAGTAATGCCACGAGAATGAATTAAAGATGTGATAGAAAAACACGTGAGATTAATCATTCATGGACATGAATCTTACTGGGAGTTCCAGAGCATATTCCCCAACAAAAACGAAAACTCCTTTGCCCTGTTATTCACCATGTTCATTGAAAGAAAAACTAAAAAATATGAATTAAAACAAAAACGATTGCTTAAACATTTATGCTGCATTCAATTTCTTGTTCTATGTCATCAGTATTTGTCGATAGACGGCAGGTGACATTACTGGGGAAGAAGAAAGTGTTAACTTCATTTTTCGGTAAGTAAAGATGTGCCACCCCCCCTGCATTTCTCGGTTACTTCCATTTTCACGTTTTGCTTTTCTTGGCCAAGATAAGCTGTATTTTATGAACTTTTCAGCTAATTATCTTTGGAATACTAACCTAACCCTAACCCTACCCCCCCCTATAAGACGAAAAATGCATGAAACCACGACTGTGACAAATGCTTCGTGTACTGCATTACATGGGGGTCCTATTAGATAATGGCCTTTTATCATGACGCAATTAAATTATTGTATTGAACAAAGGAAAATAGGCTGAAAATGTTCATAAAATTCGCTTTTTTCATGTTTGTAAGAAAGGCAAAAAGACAAAATGGAATTAACCGAATTAGGATGGGGTGGGGGGTGGGGGTGTCACATCTTGACCTATACCACATAATGTATATCATATCGTCGGTGAAATTCAAAAACCTTGTTATCTCAGATTTTTTTATATTTTTAGTTAGATACTAGTCAGTCTTCTATTTTTCCCCCCGCCACCTTCCCCAGAAGCTCGTATCTCTAACGACTTTCTATCTGGGGAAAAATGATGTTGTGAAAATACGAAGAAAACTTGTCAGTCCATTCAGATATAGTTAATGACAAAACCATGCCCCAAGACTCACTCATCTACGGTTGTTTCAATCACCACGGCAGATCAAAATTGCCCTGCGAGGGAAACAATGCAGGAAAGCGGAGGGGCAAACCATTTCCAGAAAATGTGCCCGAACAAAGAACCCTGCAAGAAACAGGAAGAAGAGAAGAGGAAAAGTTCCAGAAGAAGCCCTACTTCCATGAAAAGAGAAGAAACAAAGTTCGCCATGAAAGGTGTAGACATCACAGAGGTGTGAAGAAGAGACACAAATATTTCATGACAAAGAGCTCCAAAGAGGCAAATGTTGCTACTAAGAAAGCAGAAGCAGTCAGCTCAGATAATGAAGAACAACACTTACGTGTTTTGCAACAAGTTCAGCGTCAAGAACAACAAGATCCTGTGAAGATAGGAGGAATCCCACTCACCATGATTGTTCGACTCAGGAAATGACACGAACATCATTGAGAAAGCTGTGGAAGGAACTCAGAAACAGAAGATGTGACTGCACTTCAAGGCAGAGCGTCACGAGCCCTGTTCCCTATCCACGTCAGAAAAAAACACTACACACCATTGGATGTTTCAACGCTAGAAATCATAGCAGGAGAAACAGCGCAGAGCTGAGATTCCCGTTATCAAAGAAGGGGAGAACCACTGCTGATCAGAACACTGCCATGCAGCTCTGGATTAAATTTAAAATTGGGCATTGGGACATCAGAATGTGTCTTCAAGCATGAAGAAACCGCTGACATTTCAACGACTTTCAACCACTCTTCACCGTATTCGAGAAACGAAAGATTGTCAAGTCAGCTTACGTTGATCCAAACGTCAAACCGTCGCTCAGCCGTGAGACGCACGCCATTTGGACTTCGTGCAAACGTGCATAAAAAATTCAAGAACTCTTGTACATAGATATCATTTGAAACAAGTTAAAGCCATTGCCTTGGGTCAGTCCGTTTGTGATCGGGGGGTCCGACCGAATGAAACATTCGACTGTGTGTCAACATTCAAGACTGAATACCGTCATGAGAGAATGACCCCAATTCCGCATGGATGAAATCCTGCAAGACATGAGTGAAAGGCAAGGTGTTCTCGAGCTAGATCTAAGCTAGGATACCCCAACTAGAACTAATCCATAGTCAAAGACCGACTACTTTCGTCACACACTCTGGTCCTATTCAGGTACAAACGTCCTTGTTATGGGAATTAGTGCTGCAAGTGAATCGGCGCAGAAATCCAGAAAGTCCTGCAAGGAATTCCGGGAGTGCAAACATAACAGATTACATCGTAGTCCTGGTCCAAACAAGGAGAGCATGATCGCTGAATTGCGTCAAGCCTACATAGGGGGGGAACTGCAAGATGCTGGCCTGACACTAAACAAGAAAATGCAATTCAGAAAATCTGAAATCACGTTCCTTTACACAAACTGACCTCTACGGGATCCACCCCCAAAGAAAATTTTGATCGGTCTGACGCCAGAGAACCAGAAACGTCAAGCGGAGGTCAGAAGCTTCTTGGACTTGCAACTAATCTGCACATTCTCCCGAATTTAGCACATTGCTGACCGCTTCGAAGACTGACAAGAGAACTTAAAGTTCACTTCAGACCAGAGCAAAGAAGAGCTTTTGAGGCTTGAAGAAGCCTTGGCCATGCCGAAGCGCTTGGATATTATGTATCCAAAGCCAAACAAAGATCATCACGACTCATCCCAGTGGGCAATTGCCGAATTCGCATCCAAGTCCATGAAAAACACCCAGAGTGATCAGCTACTCTAAGCCACGCCTACCCGATGTTTAAAGAAGGTCTCCCAAACAGAGAAAGAGGCCCTTGCCATTGTCTGTGCATGTGAAAGTTCCACCCATACATCTACGGACTTGAATTTGGATCTTCTGACGGACAACAAGCCCTTGCAGTCATTTATGGTCCCGCTCAAACCAGTGCCCGAATAGAAGGATGGGTCCCTTCGACTTAAGCCTACAAATTCAAAGTCTCTACATCCCCGGAAAGCGCATCGCTGACCCTATGTCACGCCTGCTCACGCTAACACCAACTGAGTCAAACTGACTGAAGAAACAGAAGCACGTCCACTTCATAGCAGTGAACGCAACGCCAAACGCAGTGACCAAAAGGAGATACAGAGAGCTTCACGGCGAAGACGAAGAACTGCAGAACAAAAATTTTTTTTCGAGAAAACTCAAAACAGGAACATGGGAACGCTAAAGCTTGAAAATGGTATGCAGCAGTCGTCCGAGCTGTGTACAATCGGCAAGCTATTGCTGAGAGCTCAAAATCGTCCTGCTAAGAACTGCGTCCACGCATCATCGCCCTTGCACACGAAGGAACTCTGGAATCGTTGGAACAAAACCAAACGCTGCGAACCAAGTTGGTGGCCCGGATGGAAAAAGAAGCAGACAATACTGCCAACTTGCCCGGCTGGTCCACTCGTAAGCCCGACCAAACCACCCAGAACCTATGAAGAACACCAACGACCCACCGGACCATGGGAATCATCGCCTTGATTTCCTATGCCCATTTCCTATGGGCGAATCGTCCCGTGATCATAGACTACTACAGCAGTCTATGAAGTCGCTGTCATGAGTCACAACTGCTGAGAAAACGATCTCTCGTCCTGAAACAATTCACCAGACATGACTGCCCTTAGCGCCACAGGTCATTTCTGAGAATCTTCGCCAAGTTCTGCGAGAAACGGAATCAAAACACATCAAGTCACCCCAAAATGGCCCACAAGCGAACGGAGAGTCGAAGACAAAACAAATCACTCTTGAAACATGAAAATCGCAAAAAGCTGGGAAGAACTGGAAATGACGAATCCTGACCTACCTCGCTGCTCCCGGCAACTCCTCACCCAACGACCGGAAAAAGTCCGCAGAACTTCTGTTCGGACGCAAAATTCGAACGAATTCCCGAACTGACACCAAAACAATCGACCAAGAAACTCAAGACACTACGCAACAAGATTTCAAAACTGTACACTGACATGAAAAATCAGCTAACATCTTCATACATTGACCTCGGAGACAGGAGTTCTGATGAAGAACAAAAAGGCTGGAAAAGCTGCAACCCATTCATCCCTGAACCCTTTGAAGTTTTTCAGAAGCACGGCAGCAAATCACCGTGCAGTCATCCAGAATGGCGCCATGTACAGCAACTCGTCCCACATGAATAAATATCTTCTCATGAAGAAGGGATGATGCGGAGCTGTCTCAATGAAACCATGGCCGCCACACCAGACCGAGAGGAAACAGAGCACGTAAGGAATAAACCTTTCCCACCCAGGGTGCTACACAACTCTGCAAGCCCAGAGACACTTCAAACCCCACATCACACACTGATAAAACCCTTGACACTGGGCAAAACACTCTGTTGCCAGTGCACCAAGCAAAACAACGAGCATAACACACCCCAGCTCATACCCACACGAACAAAGAAAACCCAAGCAATCGATGACTTTGTAATGACCTAACACAGACTATGCTTCTACATGCACTAGAAGTCTAAAGTCCTAGACAAAGTGAAACACATTCAATGTGAAGACTGTAAAGCAAGCACACAATTCATTATTGTTTATGACGCATAATTTACTTGCATCAATTTTTATTCATTTGAATCATTTGTTTTACAATTTTTTTGCACAAGTTCAATTTACTTCTTCATTTAATTTTGTTAAATGTAGACATTTCTTTACAACAGAAGTTTGAATTTCACATAGCGGGGAAGCTCAGTGAGAAGTGACTATTAATCTGTGAACCACAGAGACTTTAAAGCTGTTATTTCATTTCATCAATTAATAATTACTTTTGTGACAACGATGTACATGTGTTGAAATTACGCTGACAAAAGAAACATTAGAATAATATGTGACAGATTAATAATGTCAGCTTTGTTGGAAAAATGAACTTTTAAAGTAAATAAGTATGTATAGTCGTTTGATTAACTTTGGTTTCTACCAGAAACGATCAGATGTATAAGCAAGTTTATTAATTTTGGTTTATTGTAAATGGTACTAAGGTAGGATGTGTTTGCATAGTTTTTGTAAAAGACAATGTTTTATGGAAACGGACAGTTGGTTCTGGGTATTAAATATGGGCAACTCTAAAACTTGTCTGGACTGCTACAGTGCGAATGACTTATGGTGATTAGTAAGTTAGACCGACCTGAGTGGCCAGAACGAATACAATAAATACCACAATTGTTTCTTGAGAGAATGTTTTGGGGGGGACACACGTTCACAACATGCTAATAATGTGTGTGTTGTGTGTGTGTGTGTGTGTGTGGTGTTTGTGTGTGTGTGCGCGCACGTGTGGTGTGTGTGCGTGTTGTGTGTGTGCGCGCCACGTGCGCGGCGTGTGTGTGTGTGTGTTCATTTCAGTGGTGTAGAGAATCGTCGCGCGCACCACACCGTAGGCGGCGTCTGCTGAGGTGTCCCCCGCGCTGAGAATTGAACCCCCGCCCCTCCTTCCACCATCATTGTCACAGGGTGCAACTGCAACTCCCTACCTTTACAGCTACTACTTTGAACTCCAAGAGGGGCGGTGGAGAGATCCAGGATTTGACGGTGGACGAAGCCAGGGGCGCCATTCTCATCACTTTCACAGACCCTGAAGGTAGAGAAAAATGCGGAGAGGTGTGGTGGAGGTGGTGGATTTTTACAGCTGTCTCGGGAGGAACATTTAGTTCATCTATAATTTCAGAAGTTTTTTTCAAGCCAACTTTAGCTTACGCGATAATAAGTTTTCATAATCGTGTCGACCGCATCGCAAAAGAGACCTTAATCGAAAGAACGTCACTTCACTAATGGGGATAGAAAACTCAACATTTTGGTCATTTCAGGTCAAATTACGTCATTGTTTTGTTAGCTTAGAGTCACAGTCAGTGTTTTATCTGTGCAAATTCTTGTTTCACAGCTTTGTTAGATGATGCAGCTTGTCTATATCATCTGGTAAGTTCAAAAAATTGAAGTTGACCAATTTTGACAACGTACACCAAGTCAAGCATTGCTGACATTAAATCATGGATGACTAACTAAACAAGCTCCAACTGAACCACTGGTTAATACAGAGGAAAATTGGTTTTGGAAGGAGACGAGTCTGATCAAGTGTGACGCCCAGATTGCGTACAGTGGTAGAAGTGTGAATAAGAGAGTTTTTTTAACTGGATGGAAGTAGGGACAGTTTCCTGACAAGACTTGCTTGGGTACAATGAAAATCATTTCTGTTTTACCATTGTTCAGTTGGAGCTTGTTGTTGGTTATCCATGGTTTAATGTCAGCAATGCTTGATTGTGTACGTTGGATAATGGATGGAAGCAGAGAGGGATCAGCAGATGAGTAAAATATGGTTGTCGTCAGAGAAGCAGTGATGGGAAATGCTATGATGAGAAACAATGTAGGAAATGGGTTGTGTATAAAGGACAAAGAGAATAGGTCCCAAGACAGAGCCCCAAGGAACACCATGCTCCAAAGCAGCTGAATGAGAAGGGGAGTGCGCGCGCGCACGTGGGTGTGTGTGGTGTGTGTGTGTCAAAGTCAAGTTCAAAGTTAAAATGATCTTTAATGACGATAAAAAAATAAGCTTGCTTGATAAAGCTTTTTTTACATCCCTGTGTTTGTGTGTGTGTTTTTGGGACAGTTTCTTTCGTTTTCTATCTGTGGTTTGGCATTCTGAGTGTGTTAAAATCAGAATTTTGCGTGATTGGGGAAAGGGGCGTGTGCTTTACAATAAATAAGATACGTCTTATACTCCGTAAAATACGGTAAGCTATTTTATGCCAGTGTGTTGTTTTTCTGATGACTGTCATTCAGATAGCTGTCGAGGCAGCTGCTGTTATGGAGAGCTAGGCTGGAATTCGTTTTTGCTAAAGATGCCTTTGCCTAGGGTACATTACCGCTCTCTCAGCTTAGAGAGCTTGAGGACAGCTGGCATGGGGGAAGGTTCCCAAAGGTAGTATTATAAGGTTGCAGGTATCTCAGTCTAAAAAGACAAAAAGCACTGTCGTATATTCTGTAATATACAGTAATTACAGCTTAACTTTGGTGCCATAATTAATAATATATATTGCGCATATGTTTTTGGACTATAAGGCTTACATGGATGCTCCTGCTTTAAAGGATGTCCTGGACATGCAGGATTATGAGAATTTGAGAAGCAATGAATTTCCTGTTTATAAACGTTTTGTCAGTTTTATCGCATGTTTTAATAGAGAATGTAAAAAACAAAATGAATACAAGATACTGGTTTTTACATGCCTTTACCAGGCACTTTATACTTTTTATAGATTCTATATGACTTAAATCAGGTTTTTTTTGTTCACTTCTTAATACAAACTTTATATTTTTAGGATTTTTTAAAGTCAAGTTGTTGTTAACTGGGCAGCCCATGGGCTAAAACTGGGCAGCCTTGCAGGATCTTTTTGAAATTTCTCAGGAGCCCACCCATGCACTCAAAAAAGTCTATAAAGCGCACAGACCCCAAATTTGGACCACAAAATTGAGATTATTGTTTATTCTACAGTTGCACGTACTGTTTATTCCCTGAAAGTCGGTTTTAAGCGAGAAACTTCTGATACTTGAAAGCAATTTTCATTTCCCGGCCAGAGCCCTTCTTTGGAAGACTAACTTTCCGACGGTAATAAGTGAAACGACGGATAATCAAAACGTTTGATACCTGAAAGTGTGTCTGACATCCCATACGCATCTCAAAAGACTATGACAAAGCAGTGAAGGCTCTGAAAGAACATTACAACGTAAAACCAAACAAAACGTTCTTACGTCATAAGTTCAGAAAATTAGAACAACTCCCTGACGAAACTGTGGCACAATTCGTCACACGCTTACGTCAGCAAGCTGATGGTTGTGATTTCGGAGTTGAAGGTCTAGCAAACCAGATCCATGATCAAGTCGTTGAGAAGTGCAAGTCAGACAGGCTCAGACGAAAGTACCTAGAAAGGGGAGACGACCTCGATCTCGCAAACGCCCTCAAGATAGCAACCATATTCGAAGCTGTACAAGAGCAAGCACATGAGATGAAGCCCGAATTCAACAGAGAAAGTGTGTCAAAGGTCAAGAGTGCCAAGCACCATAGCCCCCAAAGACTCACTCAATGCTACAGGTGTGGCTTCAATCACCACGGCAGAGATCAAAATTGCCCTGCCAGAGGGAAAACATGCATGAAATGCGGAGGTGCAAACCATTTCCAGAAAATGTGCCGAACAAAGAACCCTGCAAGAAACAGAGAAGAAAGAGAAGAGGAAAAGTTCCAGAAGAAGCCCTACTTCCATGGAAAGAGAAGAAACAAAGTTCGCCAACTGAATGGTGTAGACAGCACAGAGAGTGAAGAAGAGGACACAAATATTTTCATGACAAAGAGCTCCAAAGAGGCAAATGTTGCTACTAAGAAAGAAGAAGCAAGTCAGTCAGAGAATGAAGAAAACACTTACGTGTTTGCAACAAGTTCAAGCGTCAAGAACAACAAGATCCCTGTGAAGATAGGAGGAATCCCACTCACCATGATTGTCGACTCAGGAAGTGACACGAACATCATCGATGAAAATCTGTGGAAGGAACTCAAGAAACAGAAGATTGAATGCACTTCAAGGCAGAGCGTCAAGAAGCTGTTCCCATACACGTCAGAAAAAACACTACACACCATTGGATGTTTCAACGCAGAAATCATAGCAGGAGAAACCAGCGTCAGAGCTGAATTCCACGTTATCAAAGAAAAAGGAGAACCACTGCTGAGCAGAAACACTGCCATGCAGCTCGGAGTACTTTAAATTGGCATTGACATCCAGAATGTGTCTTCAAGCAACGAAGAAACCGCTGACATTTTCAACGACTTTCAACCACTCTTCACCGGATTCGGGAAACTGAAAGATCGTCAAGTCAAGCTTACTGTTGATCCAAACGTCAAACCCGTCGCTCAGCCGGTGAGACGCACGCCATTTGGACTTCGTGCAAAAGTGGCAGAGAAAATTCAAGAACTCTTGGACAAAGACATCATCGAACAAGTTGAAAAGCCAATGCCTTGGGTCAGTCCGGTTGTGATCGTGCCGAAACCGAATGAAGACATTCGACTGTGTGTCGACATGCGAAGACTGAATGAAGCCGTCATGAGAGAACGACACCCAATTCCGACAATGGATGAAATCCTGCAAGACATGAGTGAAAGCAAGGTGTTCTCGAAGCTAGATCTCAAGCTAGGATACCACCAACTAGAACTAGATCCAGAGTCAAGAGACCTGACTACTTTCGTCACACACTCTGGTCTATTCAGGTACAAACGTCTTGTTATGGGAATTAGTGCTGCAAGTGAAATCTACCAGCATGAAATCCAGAAAGTCCTGCAAGGAATTCCGGGAGTGGCAAACATAACAGATGACATCGTAGTCCATGGTCCAAACAAAGGAGAGCATGATCGATGATTGCGTCAAGCCCTACATCGACTGCAAGATGCTGGCCTGACACTAAACAAAGAAAAATGCAAGTTCAGAAAATCTGAAATCACGTTCCTTGGACACAAACTGACATCTAACGGGATCCACCCCACAAAGGAAAAATTTGAGTCGATCCTGAACGCCAGAGAACCAGAAACAGCAAGCGAAGTCAGAAGCTTCTTGGGACTTGCAAACTACTCTGCACGATTCATCCCGAATTTCGCAACATTGGCTGAACCGCTTCGAAGACTGACAAGAAAGAACTTAAAGTTCACCTTCAGACCAGAGCAAAGAAGAGCTTTTGAGGCATTGAAGAAAGCCTTGGCCAGTGCCGAAACACTTGGATATTATGATCCGAAAGCCAAAACAAAGATCATCACGGACGCATCACCAGTGGGCATTGCCGGAATTCTCATCCAAGTCCATGCGAACACACCCAGAGTGATCAGCTACTCAAGCCGAAGCCTAACCGATGTTAAAAGAAGGTACTCCCAAACAGAGAAAGAGGCCCTTGCCATTGTCTGGGCATGTGAAAAGTTCCACCCATACATCTACGGACTTGAATTTGATCTTCTGACGGACCACAAGCCCTTGCAAGTCATTTATGGTCCCCGCTCAAAACCAAGTGCCCGAATAGAAAGATGGGTCCTTCGACTTCAAGCCTACAAATTCAAAGTCGTCTACATCCCAGGCAAAAGCAACATCGCTGACCCGATGTCACGCCTGCTCACGCTAACACCAACTGAGTCAAAACTGACTGAAGAAACAGAAAGCCACGTCCACTTCATAGCAGTGAACGCAACGCCAAACGCAGTGACCACAAGGGAGATAGAGAGAGCTTCAGGCGAAGACGAAGAACTGCAAGAAGTTCGAGAAAACCTCAAAACAGGAAAATGGAACGATAATAGCTTGAAAATGTATGCAGCAGTCAGTCCAGAGCTGTGTACAATCGGCAAGCTAGTGCTGAGAGGCTCAAGAATCGTCGTGCCTAAGAAACTGCGTCCACGCATCATCGCCCTTGCACACGAAGGACATCTGGGAATCGTGGGAACAAAACAAAACCTGCGAACCAAAGTTTGGTGGCCCGGAATGGAAAAAGAAGCAGACAAATACTGCAAAACTTGCCACGGCTGTCAACTCGTAAGCCGACCAAACCCACCAGAACCTATGAAGAACACCAAACTACCACCAGGACCATGGGAAGACATCGCACTTGATTTCCTAGGCCCATTTCCTATGGGCGAATCAGTCCTCGTGATCATAGACTACTACAGCAGATACTATGAAGTCGCTGTCATGAAGTCAACAACTGCTGAGAAAACGATCTCCGTCCTGAAAACAATTTTCGCCAGACATGGACTGCCACTGACTCTACATACATTCAGATAATGGCCCACAGTTCATTTCTGAGATCTTCGCCAAGTTCCTGAGAGGAAACGGAATCAAACACATCAAAGTCACCCCAAAATGGCCACAAGCGAACGGAGAAGTCGAAAGACAAAACCAATCACTCTTGAAACGAATGAAAATCGCAAAAGCTGGGGGGAAGAACTGGAAAGACGAAATCCTGACCTACCTCGCTGCCTACCGAGCAACTCCTCACCCAACTGACCGGAAAAAGTCCCGCAGAACTTCTGTTCGGACGCAAAATTCGAACGAAAATTCCTGAACTGACACCAGAAACAATTGACCAAGAAACTCAAGACCACGACGCAAAAAAGGACTTTCAAAACTGTACACTGACATGAAAAGATCAGCAAAATCTTCAGACATTGACCTCGGAGACAGAGTCCTGATGAAGAACGAAAAGGATGGAAAGCTGCAAACCCCATTCATCCATGAACCCTTTGAAGTTGTTCAGAAGCACGGCAGCAAAATCACCGTGCAGTCATCAGATGGCGCCACGTACAGCCACAACTCGTCCCACATGAAGAAACATCATCATCGTGAAGAAGGAGAGGATGCCGGAGCTGTCTCCAATGAAACCATGGCCGCCACACCAGACCGAGAGGAGCAGACAACGAAGAAAGAAACCTGTCCACCCAGTGTGCTTACACCACACTCTGCAAAGCCCAGAGACACTTCAAACCCCAAAGCACACACTGAGAAAACCCGTGACACTGCAAAAACACCTACTGTGCCAGTGACACACAAAGCAAACAACGAGCAGAACACAACCCACATGCTCAGACCCACACGAACAAAGAAAACACCAAGCAAATTCGATGACTTTGTAATGACCTAACACAGACTAGCTCTACATGCACTAGAAGTCTAAAGTCCCTAGACAAAAGTGAAACACATTCAATGTGAAGACTGTAAAGCAAAGCCACACAATTCATTATTTGTTTATTAACGCATAAGTTACTTGCAAGCAATTTTATTCATTTGAACATTTGTTTTACAATTTGTTGTACAAGTTCAATTTACTTCAATTTAATTTGTTAAATGTTAGGACATTTCTTTACAACAAGAAGTTGACATTTCACATCGCGGGAAGCATCAGTGAGAAAGTGACTATTAATCTGTGAAACACAGAGACTTTAAAGCTTGTTATTTCATTTCATCAAGTGATAATTACTTTTGTGACAAACATATGTTACATGTGTTGAAATTAACGCTGACAAGAAGAAACATTAGAATAATATGTGACAGAATTAATAATGTCAGCTTTGATGGAAAAAGGAAACTTTTAAAGTAAATAAGTATGTATAGTCAGTTTCATTAACTTTGGTTTCTACAAAGAAAACGAGTAAGATGTATAGCAAGTTTTATTAATTTTGGTTATTGTAAATTGTAAAAGGAGGGATGTTGTGTTTGCATAGGTTTATGTAAGAAGACAATGTTGTTATGGAAACGGACAGTTGGATTCTGGGTATTAAATATGGAGCAACTCTAAAACCGTTGTCTGGACTGCTACAAGTGCGAATGAGCTTAGGGGTGCTTAGTAGAGTTAGACCGACCTAGAGTAGGGCCAGAACGAATACAAGAATACCACAATTGATTCTTGAAGAGAATGTTTTGCGTTCACCGCATGCTAATAATGTGTGTGTGTGTGTGTGTGTGTGTGTGTCGTGCGCGCACACGTGTGTGTCAGTGTGTGCGGTGTGTGTGTGTGCCGCGCACGTGCGCGTGCGTGTGTGTTGTGTGTTGTGTTCATATATTCAGTGGTGGAGAGAATCGTAGGTCGCGCCGCACCCACACCGTAGGGCTTGCCTGTTGGGCGTCTGCTGGAGGTGGTCCCCACGCTGAGAATGGAACCCCCGGCCCCTCCCTCCACCATCATTGTCACAGGGTGCAACCTGGCAAACTCCCGACGACACTTACCGCTACTACTTTGAAAACTCCAAGAGGGGCGGTGGAGAGATCCAGGATTTGACGGTGGACGAAGCCAGGGGCGCCATTCTCATCACTTTCACAGACCCTGAAGGTAGAGAAAAATGCGGAGAGGTGTGGTGGAGGTGGTGGATTTTTACAGCTGTCTCGGGAGGAACATTAATAGTTACATTCATCTATGTTTTCAGAAGTTTTTTTCAAGCTAACTTTAGCTTACCATAAGTAAGTTTAACATAAATCGTAGAAGCCGCCCGCATGCAAACCACGAGGAGACTTAAGTCGAAAGACGTCACTTCACATAAGGGGAGTATGAAAAACTCACACAGTTTTTGGTCATTTCAGGTCAAATTACGTCATTGTGATATCAAAGTTAGCTTAGAGTCACAGTCAGTGTTTTTATCTTGTGCAAATTCTTGTTTTCACAGCTTTGTTAGATGATGCAGCTTGTCTAGTATCATACTGGTAAGAAGAGATCAAAAAATTGAAGCATCGAAACGACCAATTTTGCAAAGACGTACACAATCAAGCATTGCTGACATTAAATCATGGATAACTAAACAAGCTCCAAATCCAACTGAACAATGGTAAAACAGAGGAAATCTGGTTTTGGAAGGAGAGAGTCTGATCAAGTGTGACGCCAAGATTGCGTACAGTGAGGTAGAAGTGTGAATAAGAGAGTTATTTTTCTAACTGGGTGGAAGTGGGGACAGTTTGCTGACAAGAGTTTCTTGGTCGTACAATGAAAATCATTTCTGTTTTACCATTGTTCAGTTGGAGCTTGTTGTTGGTCATCCATGATTTAATGTCAGCAATGCTTGATTGTGTACGTTGGATAATGGATGGAAGCAGAGAGGGATCAGCAGACGAGTAAATCTGGTTGTCGTCAGAGAAGCAGTGATGGGAAATGCTATGATGAGAAACAATGTCGGAAATGGGTTGTGTATAAAGGACAAAGAGAATAGGTCCCAAGACAGAGCCCCAAGGAACACCATGCTCCAAAGCAGCTGAACGAGAAGAGAGGCCATTAACAGAGACAACGTGAGTGCGATCAGAGATATATAAATGAAACCACAAGAGTACTGTGTCAGAGACGCCATAGGTATGTTGAAGTCGAGATATAAGTGTTTGGTGATCGATAGTGTCAAAGGCAGAGGACAGGTCTAGTTGTAGGGAGAGAAGAGAGATCTGCACCATCATCGAGAGCACAGAGAAGATCATTGACTATTTTCAGAAGAGCAGTTTCGATACTGTGACCAGAGCGATAGGCAGATTGCAAAGGATAAGAGCAGATTACTGCGGTCCAGGTTGATCCTGGAGTTGGAGAAGAGCGATTTTTTCAATGATTTTAGACAAAAAGGAAATGTTGGAAACAGGACGGTAGTTTTTCAGGTTTTCAGGGTCTAGAGAAGATTTCTTGAGCAGAGGTCGAATGACAGCAGTTTTTAGTGCAGAGGGAAAGCGGCCTGAAGTGAGGGATTCATTTACAATAGCGGTGATGCAAGGCTACAGATCATCCATGACTGCAGATAGCAAAGAGGAGGGAAGGGGATCAAGCACACATGTCTTAATAGCAGTTTTCTGGATAATATCTTTAACCAGAGTGTCAGTCACAGGTTCGAAGCCTGTAAAAGGATTGCCAGTAAAAGAGGCATAATGAACATCAAATACTGGCACAGACTGAGAGTCCAGGCTCTCTCGGAGAGTTCTGATTTCGCCAGTAAAAAAGTTACAAAATGTTTCGGGCAGATCAGAAAGACAGACAGATGAAGGAAGTGGGGATGGTTTCAATCTCCCCATCAGTGCATCTGTGACATTGAACAGCTGTTATTTTGGTGGTAGTGCATTCTGCAATTTTTGCATTGTAGCACACTGACTTAGCCTGTTGTACAATTTCATTAACAACATTGTTTGCAATTTGCAATATCTGTTTATAAATTTCCAGCTTAGTTTTGATTCATTGTCTTTCTGCCATACGCCTATCTCGTTTAGCGTCCAGCACTTGGGGGGCGGCAGCTGGGAACCAGGGCGAGGGTGGACGGCTGGAGACTCTGCGTCGAAGCACAGCCAGCGGCGTGGCGCGTCAATGACGTCCAGGAAGAAGGCCATGATAACTTCTCAGCAGAGGGAATAGAGTCAAAGAGGAAAAGGCACATCACCCAGGACTGGAGAGACACCAGCAGATCAGCTCTGAAGGCTTTGAGGTCGATGGAGGCGAAGTCCCTGGTCTCCACGTACCTGGGAGGCTTGGCAGGAATGGAGATGTTGAGTTGGGTTAGGACAGCGTAGTGGTCAGAGGTCAGAGTCATACTGGGTGGTGGCTGATTCAACCAGATCGCCATCAGGATGGACGACCCAATCGAGGACATGACCGGATTTGTGAGTGGGGGAGGTGACGGACTGGTTCAGACCAAAAGACTCAAAAAGGTTCCTCAACTGAGCTGTGTAGCTGTTTGATGGATTGTCCCAGTGAAAGTTGAAGTCCCCCACTAGTACTGAACGACCTTTCAAAGAGTATGTTTGCGCATTATACTAAGTGAATTATTTATGAACATTTTCTTCTAATGAACATATGTTTGACCTGATACTGCTCAACAAAAAAAAGTTTTTACAATTAATCTGAATGAAAGAAATAGACACATTAATAAAAATTTGAAACTAAAACACCAATACTAATGTAGAACATACAGCCAAGCATATTTAAAGGAAGTGTTTGGTGCATTTTAAAAAAATCTGATATTTCCAGATTCAGCCTTTTAACTGTATAGCTCGATTTTGTGTGCGACGGAACAGCTGTGGTTTGCATTTTCATAAGAACAGCGCAAGTGCAGCCCTCCTCCAAGAGAGACTTACTAATCAAACTGATGCCAGACTTACTTGTAAGAGATAGCATTGTACTGCTCTTTTTCCCCCTCTTTTTCCCCCCATGAAAAGGTAGTGTAAAATATTACATTGGTTGGTAGAAAGGACAAGATATCCATGGAATAAAAATAAAGAATTAAGAAAAACGTAAAAAATAAATGTTAGCAATTAACTTTTTTTTTAAACACCAGTATTTGAAAGAGTAACCCCCCACGTGGGAATACCAGGGGGGGGGGGGGCTTCCGTACAAATAGTTCCCCCACCTTCTGGAAGTTCTGTGCTTGTAGCTTCACCTCTAATCTGCCACTCTCTTTGACTCTGCCTTTTCCCTTTTGCTTTACTGTCATCTACTATCTTTCTGACTTAGTGGGACCCCATTCTCCTGCCTTTTTAAAAAAAATCTTTCAAAATAATATATTACTCCTTTGGGCTCCTCCGAAATCGGAATGTGTCGGCTTGTACGCAGTGGGGGAGACCAATGAAAACTGAAAACCGGACACATACGTACCTTACCCATTATGGCCATACCGGCCTTGGAACGCAGAAGGAGAAGAAGAAGAAAGAGTAACTGGAGAGCAGGCTGGCATTACAAAAATACAACAAACCAACCCCAAAAACACCGTTCTTGACACTGAAAATGTCAAATGAATTATCACCTGTCGCGCCGTATCTCAAAACATTTTGTCCTTTATAAACCTTTTCCTTTTCTTTTACATCAGGATTGCATGCCTTATACAAAGAGGCAACTGAAATGTTAGAAAAATTCATAAGAAGAAACAAAAACCACACGCTCATGTCTGTGCAGATTTCCAGCTTTATTACAACACTTTCTTCAGGTCATTTGTAAATTGATTAACTCTTTTAAGCGGGCGACAGATTATGCGACTGCCTCAAATGACTCGATCAGGTCGTGAAGTTGACCAAATTTTGTTTCCCACACAGAAGAGCGTCACAAGCCATCTGACTCGATCAGACTAGATCAGTGAAATTTAGAACCCGCCGTATTCGGCCCTGTCACCTGACTGGGCCCGACTGAGTCAGACTGATCGAGCAGCATGGTATGCAAATGAGGTGAAACGTCACGACCTGATCGAGTCATATGAGGCAGTCACATAGTCTGTCGCCGGCTTTAGTGCCATGTATTTTTTGACATTCTTGATTGTCCTTTGTATCTAAACTGACAAGAGGGGAGTAACTATGATTTTTCCATGTAGGCATGCGCTGCTTTAACTGAAAAATCAATTACATAAACTGTAAAAAAAATAACAGCTTGGCAGTGAATGTCTTTGCATTTGGTGGGAATGGCGCTAAGTAGAAGAGTTAAGTTATCATTTTTCTTCCCCTTCAAACCCCTTGACAGTTGCTCAGCGGCTGGTAAACATGGAGCACAAAGTGAGAAAGACCAAACTGACGGTGGCCATCTATACTCCGGAACCACCCCCCCCGAAAACAACAGAACCCATGAAAGAGGACGACAAAGAAGAAGAGGAGGAGCCCGTTTTGAAGACGGTGTTGGTGAGGGTGGGTGATGATGGGGGGCTGCATCATCGCGACACCTACGAGCTGTACTTTGAAAGCAAGCGGCACGGAGGGGGGGAGGTGGAGGAGGTGAACGTCAACAAACATAAGAAGCTGGTGTATGTCACCTTCAACGATCCCGCAGGTTGGTGGACATGATGATAAAATTGTCGGGTGAAAACCACAAGTAGTATAGTTGTCACGATATTGTATTAGTTTTCGATTTTTAGTCTCGTTCTGTTTAAGCCAATCAGAAAACGCAAGGTTAGCATTAGAGAGAGAAGCCACTTCCGCCCCGCTCGACACAGCACGCGGGATCCTAAGAATTTAGGAATAAAAGTACAGTGAAACACACTTTATTTCAACTTGGTTATTTTCAATTTCGGGATAATTTCAAGTCGTTTTAAGGTCCCGGCCAGAGGCCTTCTTTCTATTTGTTGGAAAACCCCGGATAATTTCAATTCGGATAATTTCAATTATCGGTTAATTTCAAGTAAAATCTCAGTCCCAACTGAAGCGAAACCCGGTTAATTTCAAGTGCTCGGTTAATTTCAAATCAACACATTTTTCAAGAGGAGGAGATCGGCTAAATTCTATTTTTTTGCTCGCCTAATTTCAAGTCAACACAATTTTACTTCAATTTTTTCTCAGGCTTGTCTAAAATCTCTACGCTCGCGCACATATATGTCACTGTGTGTCGTTTTGGCCTGTCCCGATGGTAACGTCAGTGGTTGTTTGCGGGTCCAGGGTTGCCTTTAGGTGCAGTCACCTGAGGTACCGGTGGCGAGTGGTCTTGTGTCGTTGGGGGCGGAATATTCCTCTGGAAGGATTTTCCAAGTTGTGGTGGACTTGGGACACTTTGGATATGCTCGCGCGGCAATTTTGTTTGGTTGAGGTTTCTTCCCTGCTGAGGGAGATTTGCTCTTTGGGAAGGAGGGTGGGAGTTGGTTTGTGGTTTGGGGAGAAGGGAAGGCTGTGGACACAATGGCAGGTTGAGAGGGGTACTCTAAAAACATATACTGTGATCCCAGTATGAGGTCATAGACAGGACTGTCCATAATCACTGCCTTGATGGGTCCCTTAACAAATCTGGTGTCGACATTGATTATGGCGACTGGCAATGTGGATGGGGGGAGTGAAGCATCAGGGCCCTGCAGAGTGATGAAGTCGCTGGTGTATGCCGACGCGGGGACCAAGTATCCGCAGACGATGGCGTCGCGTGACAGTCCAGTGTCATAGAGATACTGAACAGGGATGTTGTTGACAGTTGCCTGTCCGATGACTGACGGTGTGCCTGGACACTGCATTGGGGAGGGGTTGGCGCAGTTCTGCGAAGTGGAGACAACTTGCATAGTTGCCACATTTTGCGCTTGTAGGCCAGTTTCCTGCAGTCATCCCGGTTGTGGGTGTTCGACTTGCAGTATGCGCAGCATAGCTGTTGTCCCAGTGGTTGTTGTTCATGGGTAGAACCGTTTGTCCCACTGGAATTCCATCTCCCTGGCGGGTTCTGGTTGGAGTTGGGGTTAAACCTGCTTGCAGTTTTGGCCTTTTAGGGGCGCTGGGTTCATCATGGGCTTGTGGTGTACCGGTCACTTAGCTGGATGAGGTCAGCCAGAGTTGTGGCACCTTGCTCGGCGGTAAAGGTGCGTAACTCTGGGGACATGGTTTCGCGCAGCTGCTCGCAAACCATCAGTTCCCGGAGATCCTCATAGGACTCTGATTTTGCTGAAAGGGACACCCATTTTGTCAGATAGTTTCCCAGTCTATCTGAAAATTGGGCATATGACTCTCCCCGGCCTTTTCTGGTTGCCCTAGACTTTTTTCGGTAGGCGTCAGCTGTCAACTGGTATCTGTTGAGCAGGGCTTCTTTCAAAGCTGGGTAGTCAGTAACTTGGCTTGATGGAAGTTTGCTGTACACCTCATAGGCCACACCCCTGAGACTTTGTGCAAGCTTGAGGTTATACTTTTCCGGAGCAAGCTCAAATTCCTGGACCAGTCTTTCAAATCTATCGAGGAATGCATCAATAGACTCGGTTGCCTCATTGAATGCCTCCAATGTGAAGGTCATGGCTGGGGTCTGGCTGGGAGGGTGAACATTTTGGAGTCCGCTGAGTTTTCAAGCTGCTTCATAGCCAGCTCATGATCCCGTGCTTTTTCCCGCTCAGCGGCCTCAAGTTCGAGTTCTTTATTTTTGGCTTCCTGCACTAGTTGCCTCTGCCGCAACTCATGAGCCCGGATGTTCTCTTGCTCCTTAGCCTCCCGATCTTTATCCGCTTGTTGAGCCTCGCGAGCTTTATCAGCCTCTTGAGCCTCACGAGCTCTCTGTTTGTCTTTTTCAGCATCCTCGCGAGCTTTCTCTTTGTCAGCCTCCTGAGCCTCCCGAGCTTTTTCCTTATCATATTCAGATATGACAAAATTAGCTAACTCTTGGCCTGACAATCCTAGAGATTCTCCCCATTCTTTAAGTTCCCTCCTAAGTTTAACAGTCTGTGCCATGGTTGCAAATACAACTATCCAAAATTAAACAAAGCTACAAAGTTGAATGTATCAAACAACACTTAACTATTTCAACATAAGCAGAAATAGCATGCACATCAAAATAAAGTCATAAATAGCATTCAAACAAATCAAATAAAAACACAGTGAACCAAATCACAATAACTTTCCAAGTGGACACAAGATAAGTTTTGGAAAGTAACTAAAGTTTGAATATGAAATTTGTTAGACTTTATGGGAAAAAAATCCTGGACGCGAGCCCCCAATTAGATGTGACGAGGGAATGGGTTAAAGGCGAAGTCTCTAGGGAAGACTTTTAGTATGTTACATTTTCAAATAGAAAATTTGCCTTTAGTCCACTTCTCTAGGGTGTGGGAGGTGAGCAACTTTCCCGGCCCCTTTTCATTTAATAAATTTATATTTGTGCCCGGGTTCTGGCTCGTATGATTGTAAGAAATACAAGTGGTAGTTTGCTCTAAATGGCAGACAGAGAGAAGTAGGTTTTTACATGAAAATTACAAAACTTCCACTCTCATCAGTCTGACCAAAGGGTTCAGAATTATTTGTACACTTGTATTTTATTTACTCACAAAATCTGCATAAGATTATGCAGCAATAAGAATAAAGCAGCTCAATGGCGCCAAAACAAAATATGAATGAAAAGCAATGGAATCCGAAAGGATTTACAAGACTTTTGTTTTTCTAGAAGGTTAAGCCCCAAGCCGGAAAGGTCCCTAATGCTATCCAGTGTCCGGAGGAAAGTTCGAATGATTGGCACTGTCCTGTGGACTTAACTGTTTTAAAGTTCCTCCATCGGGAGCAGCGAGTGCTGTGGTGACTAGGCTTGCTCTTTGGAGTAGAGTAGCTCCCAGTCGTTCCGGTTGCCGTGTCGCAGGATGGCACAGCTCAGGCGTGGTCTCCTCGCGGATTCTTGATGCGGTGGCATCTTTGCGGCGGCCCCGTCTTGTGGCTTGTGAGTCAGGGATTATGCCTCCTGACCACGATGCCCTGCTGATAATCACAGGAGAAGGTGGATGTAGATCTCTATGGCTTAGAGACAAGGGGATTCAGCTGGCAAGGAATTAGTGGATCCCAACCGGCTAGAAGGCTGCCCTTGTACAATGGCACTAATAACAAATAACCTGAATTTCAGTTACCAAACTGAAATCAGTAAAACATAAAAGGGGTAATGGAATCAACTGCTATGATTCAGTAACCGGCTAGATCAAAGTCTATGATCAAGCCAACATCACTCTCAATCCAACACCTGGAAAGGAATGTTATCATAACGTGCAAGGTTGCAACCCAGAGATTTCCTACTAAAAATATACAAACGGGTTAGTAGGCATAGAATCCGGTTCTTGTCCCAAAAGAGTTAAAGTAAAAAAAACCCACCCACAAATAATAAGTGCACATAATTAGAACAACATGTTTACCAATTCTTTTCACTGACACATCTACTCCTTATTCATCATGGAACATAGGATCTAGATCAAAAATAGAATCAAACAAAAACAAATCCCAATTAAATATTTTACACAACTTTGTCTTATTCAATTAGTAGGCTACTCACGAGTTGGGCTAATAAATTATGACTGGCTGGGAGAGAGGTTGATTCTACAATGTTGCTCAGCCAGGTTTTGGTGGTCTTGTGAGAGAATGTTTAGGCCGTTTTTCTCTTTTCTCCCACTACCCATCTCCCTTTAATTTTAAACACCCGAGGGCCTATGATTGGTTATAGCAGTCGACAAGTCACGAGATGACGCTATAATATTATGCATATTAGTACGAACGCTCACGCGCCTGTTACATCACTGGCACGTGTCAACATTCCTATCCTGCCTCACACGCTAGTGTTAAGATCTCTTCAAAGGGCAGCGATTATGGGTGTCACAAGTTAGACCACAAGGAGGGAAACCGGGCTTCAAAGAGATAGCGCCTAAGCATCAGTGACTCTGTGAAATGTCCCCGAATTGTAATTAAAGTGACGTGCCCCGAGTAGAAAAAAAGGAGGGGGGGGGGGTGTAGATAAGAAAGTGGGGGTGCGCGTGCCACCTTGTCACAGTCTCTCTCTCTCCTTCTCTCCCTTTCTCTCCCTCCTTCTCTCCCTCTCTCTCTCCCTCCTCCTTCTCTCAGTCTCTCTCTCTCTCTCTCTCTCTCTCTCTCTCTCTCTCTCTCTCTCTCTACTTACTTCACTCTCTCCCTCTCTCTCTCCCTCCCTCCTCTCTATCCCTCCTCCTCTCTTTCTCTCTCTCTCCCCCCTCTCTCTCTCTCTCTTTCTCCTTCTCTCTCCCTCTCTGTGTCTCTCCCTCCTTCTCTCTCTATGTGTCTCTCCCTCCCTCCTTCTCTTTCTTCTCTGTCTCTCTCCCTCCTCTCTCTCTCTGTGTCTCTCTCTCTCTCTCTGTTTCTCTCTCTCTGTGTGTCTCTCTCTCCCTCCCCTCTCTCTCTCCCCCCCTCTCTCTCTCTCTCTCAAATGAACAGATGGCCTCATTTGAAAGCGCCACCTACATAAAATTACCGCCCTTGGGCAACACGAAGAAGCAGTATAAAGCCTCATTGAAAAGTAATGTACACTTTATCACACACACGCACGCACACACGCACACGCGCACACAATCCGTCCGTTGATTGCGCAATTTTCTCGAATACAGTATAGACCTTAGCGCTTATATGAGATTAAGGTTCAAACATCATTTAGCCCAAAGTAGAACAGTTTGTATTTCTGGTAAAATATATAAAAGATACAAGTGTACACTTTCTAAACACATAAATCAATGTGAAAATATCCATACTATAAAAGAATTCTCCCCCATCTTGCTCAGTTAATTTCAACTTTGCTCGGTTAATTTCAATTTTGTGTTAGATAAGGCAAAAACTTGAAATTGACCGAGCACTCGGATAATTTTAAGTCAGTTGGTGGTCCCAAGGCACTTGAAATAAAGCCGGTTTCACTGTACAATGTAGCAACTTGATACTGATCTCCAAGTACCCTTATTTAGTGTGCTAGTTGACAACACAGTAGTAGTAGTAGTAGTAGTAGTAGTAGTAGTAGTAGTAGTAGTAGTAGTAGTAGCAGTAGTAGTGATAAGGGCTTGATATAGGCCTCGCGGCCCTTGTATGCTAATCATTCTTATAATTTTTTTTTTTTAAATTTGAGTATTTGTATTGGTGGTTTGCAAATCATCCTATGCTACAAATAAAGAAATAGGAATGGCCAATATTTTTATTCGTCAAATTCCTTATAATGTTTTTTTCATAAATGGTTCTTTATCCAAAAGATTTTTAAGCATATTAGTACTTGGTGCAAGCTTAATGTTAGATGGTAAAGAATTCCAACATTGAACAACTCTGTTAGAAAACAATAATTCTCAAAGTAGCATCAGCCCTGTTTATTCCTTTTGTGAGAGTACTTTCTGGCTTTCACATGATGTGTGTGTGTGTATGGGGGTGGTGGTGGTGTGTGTCTGGGGGAGGTGCATGTGTTTGTCAAAGTCAAAAGTTTATTTCCAGTTCTGGACATTGAATAAGCATAGCAGTATGCTTTTTTTTGCATCATTTGTTTGTGTGTGTGTGTGGTGAGTTTGTGCCTGCGAGTATGCGTGCGTGTGTGTTCATTTCTGTGCATGCGTCTGTGTGTCTTCATCCATGTCGGCATATCTGCGTGTGTCTGTGTCTATGTACCAGTGGAGCTCCTCTTTTAATCTTTACTAGCGCAACGCCGAGTACGGGTAACGCCTAGTACAGGTAACACCAAGCACCGGTAACGCTGAGTACCGGTTTCGCCGGGTCCGCAAAATATTATATTTTTACTTTTATGGCTGAAAACCCAATTTTTAGACCCCTACCACTTTCATGGCCTACCGATTTCCCTGACCTTGACCATGACCTTAATCGGTATGCACTCATCAGAACGGCCATAAGCCAAAGTACCTACATGCCAAGTTTGAAGTCTCTAAGACCAACGGTGTGGACGTTATAGCCCCTTAAAGATTTTCGGTTTTCAAGGTCATACGCCAAGGTCAAGGTCACAACGGTGATAATTTATGCGCGGATGCCTTCCTCTTATCGTGACACGCCACCACACAAAATTGGAAACGATTCGGTGAAGCGGTTCGGGAGATATGCTTGGGACAGAAAACCCCAATTGTTAGACCCCTACCACTTTCAAGGCGTACCGATCTCCCTGACCTTGACCTTGACCTTCATAGGTATGCCATCATCAGAACGACCATAAGCGAAAGTACTTCCATGCCAAGTTTCAAGACTCTAGGACTTACGATGTGGAAGTTATGGCCCCTTAACGATTTTCGGTTTTCAAGGTCATACACCAAGGTCAAGGTCAGGGCGGCGAAACGTTTTGCGCAGATGCCTTCCTCTCATGGGGACACGCCACCACACAAAATTTGCAGCGATTCGGTCAAGCGGTTCGGGAGATCCTTGGGACAAACAGAAAAGAACAACAAAAACAAAAAACAAAAAAAGGAAACAAACCTGAACGAAAACATAATCCTTTGCGATTGTAGATCGGCAAAGGACTAAAAGGAAAAACGAACTGAAAGCTTACTTAGTTCAACCAGAGAGGTTCTTAATCTGTGGTTCAACCATTGTAGGTCCGTTTTGGTAAATCTCGGGACCCACAACAAAAGCATTCATTCTTCTCCGTGAACACCCCCCACCGCACCCCACCCCCCAACCATCCCCCATCCCCCCCATCTCCCGCCCCCTGAACACCCCCCACCGCACACACACACACACACCACTCCCCGCACCCACCCCCCTCCAGGAAGGGAATACTGGTCTTGGAGTTGCTGATGGTGAACTTGATGGTTGGGTGGATGGAATTGATGTAAGTGGTGAATTGGTCTAGGTCTTGTTGGGACCGAGTCCACAAGATGAGGATGTCGTCGATGAATCGTTTCCATACATCCTCCTCAATCCGCACAGGGCTGTTCTCCAACAGTTTGGCTTCAAGCCAGCCCATGAAGATGTTGGCCACAGTAGGTGCCATCGGTGTTCCCATGGCTGTCCCTGACTTCTGTCTGTATGTCTGGCCCTCAAAATTGAAAAAATTGTTCGTGAGAACATGGTTCACCACATTGAGAGCTTTGTTCATTGGTGGGCAATCAGGGAGAGGGTGGCATCCCATCAGATCTGTGATGGCCTCCACCATGTCCTGTTGAGGGATGTTGGTGTAGAGGCTGACGACATCTATAGTGACCAACTGGGCGTCGACAGGAAGGGGCCCGTACTTGGTGTTCCACTCGTTGATCACTTTCAGCATGTGGGTGGAGTCTTTGATGTACGAGGGCAAGCTGACAACCAGGGGGCGGAGCCAGTGGTCCGCTAGTTTCGACAAGGTCTCTGTAGGGCCTCCAATTCCTGAAACAATCGGGCGTCCAGGTGGATTTTGTAGGTTTTTGTGGATCTTTGGGAGGTGGTGGAAGAGGTGAGGCCTAACATTGTTGGGTTCCAGCCTGGCCCATTTGTAGGTGTTGTCATCAATGAATTTCTGAGTATGGAGGTCATCAATAATTTTGTTGGACTCTTTCGCTACACTACAGGTAGGATCTGTTCGAACAGGTTCGTAGTAGGTGTTGTTGTTGAGCTGCCTCTCTTCCTCCCTCTCATAGTCCGTCACGTTCTGCACAACCACTGCTCCACCCTTGTCAGCAGAACTAATACGAAGAGTCCTGTTCTTAACATGCTGTTGTAGAGACAGACAGATAGACACAGAGAGAAAGAGATAGACAGAGAGACATAGCCCCTACAGACAAAGACAGAGAGAGAGAGAAGAAGTTTAGAAGTTAAGAAGGGGAAGTTTAATCAGATAGGCCACAGCCCCTTCTGATGGGGTTACAAAACATCATGAATACAAAAGACAATAAACAATAGATACAAAAGTAATGCAATATTCAATAACATTACACTGATGATAAGGAGTAAACAAAGCGAATTTAGCTAAGTAATATACTACGCAGCTTGAAGGCTTTATAAACGTATAAACAAATTTTCTTAAGCAACATTTCATTCTGATTCACTAATAACAATGTAACATTAAACAAAATGGGTTTCTAGAATATTTTCTTGGTACAAAATTATCTCGCAGATCTCTATAAGCTGGACAACAAAGCAAGAAGTGTTTTTCATCCTCGTTAGCAGATTTACATAATGGACACATCATAGACTCTTCGTCAACATTTCTATAACGAAGTTTATGAGATAACATATCCGAAATTCCAAACCTTAACTTAGTTAACTGATTTTTTAGATGTCTATCAATATCAAGTAGCAAATATGCTTCACAGTCCCATGAAGATTTAAATGAACTGTAAAAAGAAAATCTGTCGCTAGTAAATACATGATCCTCCCACCCTTGCCATCTATTATCAATTAGTCGTTGGCAAAGTTCTTTCAGAAAAACGTTAATATCCCCTACTCCTTGATTTATCCAGACAAAACCAAACCCATTTTTATACAGAAAGTCACGAATATCTGAAACCCAACACTTTTTACCTTTTTCTTCTAAACGTAATAGCATTTTGTAGGCTTTGTGTGGTAATCTACTATCATTCATGCTTAAGATTTTCAGCCAATATTTAATGCATCGTAAATGCGAATTAATGTATATTCTTTATCATAAACATAGCACACATTAATCTCTCTAATAACATGTTATAATAACATAGTCGGTCTCTCTCTCTCTCTCTCTCTCTCTCTCTCTCTCTCTCTCTCTCTCTCTCTGATCGTGTTCACCTTGTAGGTAGTAGGTGGTTCCTTTCTTCCGTGCCTGGATGCTCTTCCGGCTTGATCTTAGGTTCCCCTTCATTCCACTGTTTTTTTGCGGCTGGCTTGCTGCGTTCTTTGTTCGTTCGGTTTGGGGCAGTACCCTTTAGAGATTCAAGCGAAGAGCAGAATGTTGAATTTTTGGTTTAAACTTGTCAATGATGCTAACCAGTCCAAATTATCCTGTACCATGTATCGTTTTATGTTACATTTGTATAAAGAAAACAAACATGTGTCACCTTTCATTTTATCTGTCAAAACTTTATTAGATAACCTTGGATTGAGTGGTTTGTGGCTACAGCAACCACACACCAATATTTCACAAAACTGTTTTAAATCTAAAGTTTTACTCACCCTAAAAGATCAATTTATCCAACAGTGGTTCTCGCAGCTGGAAGAAAAACAAATATTCAGTAACTATAAATTGTATAAAGATATGTTTTCTTGTGAGGATTACTTCAAAATGTTACCCGAAAACTTATTATTGTTTTTTGTAAAATTCAGAACATTAAATCATAGATTACCCATCCAAACGGGGAGAATCCAAAATATCCCATATAGTGAAAGGTTTTGTTCGAAGTGCGACCACCAAGCTCTAGGAGATGAATTTCATTATGTTTTTGAATGTCAAACGTTTCAGGATGCTAGAAAACGTTATTTGCCAAATTATTGTTTAAAAAACCCAAACGTAATAAAGTTTAATTCCTTATTTCAGTCAAAAAATAAAAGAACTCTCAGTCGTTTAGTTTGTTTCATAAAGGTTATTTTAAAAGAGTTCTGAACCTTAGTTGATACCACGTACCTCATACCACATTCACATTTTTTTTTTTTTTTTTTTTCTACTATTATTCACACCTCTTGGTCACCATGTCTGAGTTTATGTCCTAATTGTTTCTTGTCTTGTTTCATATGTCAATATTTGTTAATGGAGATAAGTTAATTAGCGGTTTAAAAAAAAGGATTCATATGTGAAATCCCAGCAACTGTGTTGTGCATGCATATGTGTGTGTGTGTGTATGGTGGTATATCTGTGCATGATGGTATAATGTGCCTGTTTATATGGTGATGAGTACTGTTAAAAAAATGTTTTTTTGGTTTGGAGCCCATGTAATACTATGTTGATGTGTACTGTTATGGGGTCTTTTGGGCTATTGTTTGTAATGTTTGATGCCGCAGGTGTGAATGGTACGTGTATTCATTTTCTTGTGCCCCGAGGTTTTTAAAAAATAAAGTTGATTTGATTGATTTGGTTCTTCACTCACGGGCCGCTTGGGCGAATCTCGTGGCTGGAAGGTGAGCGAGTCCAGTGATAGGCCTATGGGTTAGCTGTGTGCCGCGTGGGTTGTGACTCTGCAACTTTGGCTTTCGATTGGCTGCAGCGCTGCCTGGGTTCTCTCTCTCCTCTCTGCAACTGCGAAGGCCTACTTGATACCAAAGCAATACATTGCTACTATATTCATACATACACATAATGTTTCTGTAACCTCCTCCAACTGATGGCTAAGTTTAGGAGGATTTACATGCCAGAGACAGAGACAGAGAGAGAGAGACAGAGACAGAGACAGAGAATGAATAAATAAGGAGCACAGGGGACATAACTCTCTTCTACTAACACTAGTAACAGACAGTTGATTTACTTCCCTTGGATTGCTTTAGGAAGTAATTATAAATGAAAGAAAACTATATTAAAGAAAACAGGTACATAGTAATGATTATTTAGTTCTACTATATATTTAAGATTTTATGCGAAGTTATTTGAAAAGAATAAAGTAAAATGTTATTATTGTTACAAATTCTTATTTTAACTAATCCGCATTTTAACTTCCTATTTCCTTTACAACTTTTCTGTCAGTGTTCCACCAGACTTGAAAGGGTGAAGACCTAGAGTAGAAGTCTCTCATTGAAAAGAAAGAAGACCTAGAGCGTGCCTGGACAAGGTATAGTAATCATGGTCATTTTAGTCTTTGGTGTTAATAGAAATGTAATACTAATACAGCTGTAGAGTAATATTGTAAATTAAATTATAGTGAAGACTGAATTAAAAGGCCAGGTTGTAGTTCATTGTGAGAGCCACATGGCCGATACCATGAGGCAAGGTGAAAGGGGAGACAAAGAGCTGTGCCAGTAGTTCATTGTGAGAGCCACATGGCTGATACCATGAGGCAAGGTGAAAGGGGAGACAAAGAGCAGTGTCAGTAGTTCATTGTGAGAGCCACAGGGCTGATACCATGAGGCAAGGTGAAAGGGGAGACAAAGAGCCGTGGCAAGCTGTAATTTGACTGATGCAAAGAACATCAGTGAGTTTAGGGATTTGGTTGTATTATTTGGATGTTATTTTGGTATTCATGAATGAATGTTCTTGTGTTTTATTTTTGTGTGGGTTTTAAGGTAAAATATACTAACTGGTTAAAGGTATTTTGGGGATAAACTATTGGAAAGTTCTGGATGGAAATGTTCTCTTTTAGAAATGGTATAAAGAGAACATTGCAACTAGCCATGTGGTGTAGATCATGTAATTAGAATGTAAAATTATTATGCTTCTACCAGGGGAAGGCTAGTTGTTGAGGATGAATAGGATTATTCATCCATGGAAAGTAGTATAGCCTAACTGGGTGTTCCATGTGATCACCTCAATATGAGTTAGACATAACTTGACTTTTCCATGATATTTTGGTTTTGGTTTTGAATAGCTGTGGCATCAGCTCGGGGTAAATGGATTATTGGAAACCAATAATATTTTGAGGGAACTCGGTTTGAGTTATCCAAGTGCATACCACTACCAGTCAGAGTATTCTGTGTGTAACAAGTGTAACAATTTTGTGCTGTAGTTGCTTATAGTTATAATGGATTAATGGGAGTATGACTTTTTAAGCATGTTTTATATTTGTGTTGTGTGAAAATAATGTACCGGTAAGTTTACATTCGGTTATTTTCAGGTATGTCAGTAATAATTGCTTTGTTTGATTTGATGTTATCTTATTAGTTGATACCTGATGGTGAAATCAAAGTAAAACATGATCGCATTGTTATAATGTTATTTTTAGTCAATTTAGGTTTTAGTTGATAAATATTGATGCTTAATATTGTTTATCTTTCAGGAGCGCATATTCTTCTTCCTTTCTTTGCCTATTTCTAATTTTAAACCCAATTCGCCTCTCAGTGATTCTTCTTATTTCTTTTGTTATATCAATCTTGTTTGAATTTGACACTGGCGGTATCATTTAGCTAGTTAGTGTAATTGGATAACATTTCTTTGGGTTTGGACTTTTAAGATTATTCATTTGTTCGTTTATTTTTCAAGTTGTTTTTATTTTAATAAATCAGTGAACTCATACCGAATCTCGGTGTTTTTGTGTCTCTGGAAGACTTTCTGAAAGATTGACTCTAACGCTCTAGTTTTGTAGCTCAACCCGAACCCGAGTCCCGCTCCTGTAAATTGGTAATTTGGGGTTTTACGAGGAGTGGGTTACATTTCTAAACTTAAAATAATAATATAAATACAAATGATTATAATAACATTAATTTCCCTGTGTTCGTCATTTCATAATAGCAATAATTTCCCCGTGTTCGTCATTTCTCCAGTGGCTCTTTTCATTTTTTTCTTTCTTGTATTTCTAGTTCTTTTATTTTTCTTCTTCATTTTACATCATCATGCTCATTTGTTATATACTTTGAATGTTTCCTTCCCCTTCTCAGTCTGTCTCTCTTTCTCTCTCTCTCTGTATGTGCGTGTGCGCATGCGCGCGCGCGCGTGTGTGTGTGTGTGTGTGTGTGAGTGTGTACAAGCGATGATGTGTGCGTACGTGCGTGTGTGTGTGTTTGTGTGTATGTGTGTGTGATTGTGTATGCGTGTGTGTGTCTGTGCTCGTGTGTGTGTGTGTGTGTGTGTGTGTGTGTGTGTGTGTGTGTGTGTGTGTGTGTGTGTGTGTGTGTGTGTGTGTGTGTGTGTGTGAGTGTGTGTGTGTGTGTGTTTGTACGTGTGCATGAGTGCGTGTGCGTGTGTATGCGTGAGAGAGTGTGTTGAATCCTACATAGACCGTAACTGAAGTTCAGTCTCAAATATTAAATGTAAGTTTTTACACTTTCCATACTTAAATTTTGATATGGACAGCTTGGCGATTAAGAGGACGTTATTAACTGCTTTCCTGGTTCTATCTGAAAAGATGACTGTTTGGGGTAACCCAAATAGCGCCGTTGTTGCGCTCATGGGAACTGAATAGTCATAGTGTGTGAGAATGTATTGTTTCACAATGCTCCAGAAAGAAGACAGTTTTGGACAAAGATAGAAAGCATGCTCAATGTAATCTATTTCCCTGCATTGAAGGCATCTGTTTGTCTTTGCTACCCCCATTTTGTGTAGCAATATATTCGTTGGATATATGTTGTGTATGAATTTGAAGTGCAACAGCCTTAGTCTGGACTCTTTGCTGCATTCATATCCCAGATTGAAGTAATCTTTCACGTCAATATCTAGTTTACGTTTCCAAAAGTGAGCAGCACATATGTCGTGATTTTGTTTAAGAGCAAATGTTTTTAGTATTTCTTTGTTAGATAAAGCTGTCAAGCGACCTTTTTCAGATGGTACATTGTTTGGAGTTTCCATCTTTTCATCATTTTCGTTTAACTGCTGTTCCCACACGAGCGGAATCGCGTTTATTAATGCATTGTATTCAAATAAAAGTGCTGGAGAACTTCTTATTTTCTGTTCTATTGCTTGGTAGGTCATTAAGTTTCCATTATGCCAGAGATCCTGGACTACGAAGAAGCCCGCCTTACACCAATTTGAAAAATAAAGAGGCTTTCCCTTGTATTTTATGCCTCTATTATTCCAGAGTGGCTCTGTTTTCACATTTTCTACAGGCCGATCTTTATTAAAAGTTGCGATTGTGGTTAGAGCATCTTTCCAGAATGTTGATTTTATTTTATCTAAACATATAATTTCTTTCGGATCAAGGTTACAATTAAACATACAATGCAAGTTCTTAAATGGAAGGAGATTATTGATGGCTAGGATACTCCAGTCAGCGTTGGCTTGCTTTAGAAGTCGAGCTGTCCATTTGACCAGGAACATTCACAATATTAATCATATTTAAGCTCCCTTCTTCTTTGCTTAAACTTAATACTCCTCTTTTTATTTGTTCAAATGCTTTTTTGTTGTTGAATTTCTTCTTCCAGAGAAATTTGTAGATAATAGAATTGATGGAGTGGAGCATTTTTTGGGGTATTGATGCAACTTGTAGAATATGAGAGAATTGGGACAACAGGAATGTTTTCGCAAGAATAACTTTACCATAAAGGGATGGGTTTCTATTTTCCCAGCGTTTGATAATCTTAATGACATCTATTTTGGGTTTCCAGTTTTCCTCGATTTCAGAGATGTCCTTATCTGCAGAAAAATAAACTAATATTTTTAATTTTCCGTTTTTCATGGATATATTATGAACATTGCCTGATTCGTATTTTTTGGAGCCATATGCCTTCTGATTTTTGCTTATTTAGTTTAAGGCCTGAGAAATGTTGGAATTCCTCTACAATATTGGTGGCTATTTGAATATCCTCTTCATGCTTAAGTGTAAGCGTAGTGTCATCTGCATATTGTTTGATTTTGGAATGGTCTTGTAGAGTACGAAGCCACGCCTGACTGGCTGTACGGTTTCGTCTCTGTGAATGAGTGCTGTTTGTGACGGACTGTGGTTGTGTATGATCGTCATTTGTGTATCACTGTATTCGTTATGGATCCTACTTTATTTTGGTGTCTTTTTTTGTGAAATGTTGCCTCAACATCTTCGAGTTGTTTGGACATGTTTCCTGCTAAACTTCCTGCTAAACTTTGCTAGTGCTCTGCTGTCACAATGTCAGTCGCCATTCTTTCGCGATTTCACGCACGTGCAACCTGCTTTGTTGTTCACCCACCGCCCCTCTGCCTTCCACTACAGGCGCCCGCCTGTTGGATTCTCTGTGTTTACACCACCCTCCTCTCTGACTTACACACGGGAACAACTTCTGTCAATCCCTCCTGCCCCTCTCAACTCTGCTGTTGCTGACGCCATCAGAGCTGCTGGTATTGGATGTCGCCTGCCTAGAACCCGTAAACATCGAGGAGGCCGTCGCAAGCAGAGAAAAATCACTGTGGTGTCTTGGACTGATAGGACACAAACAAGTGAGACAGGCAAGAAGGCGAGAGCTGTTAATGTCGAAAACTTAATTCAAGTGCCTGTTTTCCGTCCTTTCGAAAGTGTGTCATCCCCCAACGTTTGTGTTGCTGTGTACAACGCTCAATCAGTAGGTCGCAAAGAAAAGCGTTTGGCCATAAACGAGTCATTCATTCTTTCAAACGATGTTGACATTTTCTGTGTAACAGAAACATGGCTCCGTGAAACTGGAGATGAAGCAAAGTGTCGCGATCTAGCCCCACCAGGATACACCACCTCCTCTTTTCCCCGTTCTACAACTACGTGTGGCGGTGGTCTGGCTTTTATTGTGTCGGACAAACTGAAACCGTACGTTAATCTCACATCCAATTTTCCATTCAGTCACCCTTCCTTTGAACTGTCACAACTGACTCTCTCTTGTCAAAAGTCCACCCTCAATATTTTTCTGTCTGTACCGCCCCCCTCCTAGCAAAATAAATAAATTGACTGACTCTATGTTTGTTGATCAACTTCCTGATCTTCTTGAATATGCCAACAGTCTGCCGGGTTCATTACTCATTATGGGTGACTTCAACGTTCATTTTGATGTTCCATCCCACGTGTTGACGTCTAAAGTCCTGGACATTATCAGTCTGTTCAGCCTCTCCCAGTCTGTGTCTGAACCGACTCACGTTCGTGGCCACATCGTCGACTGGGTGGTGTACAGAGAGGGGGATTGTCTGCTGCAGTCGACGACTGTGGAGCCCACTCTGTCGTCTGACCATTTTTGTGTCAGATGTGGGCTTCACCTCGCCAAGCCTCCCTCTGCCAGAGTCTTCAGGCAAGTACGCAGACTGGCTTCTCTGGACATCGAGGCCTTCAAGAACAACCTTCTGGCTGACCTGCCCCTACAACCATCCGCTGAGCAGCTCTACCGTGTCTTACGAGCCGTGCTGGATCTACTCGCCCCCGTGACACGCCGCTTGGTGTCGGACCGTCCCCCTTCTCCCTGGTACAACGCAGTGGGACCTGAGCTCCAGGACGCAAAGAGGGAGAGGAGGAGAGCTGAGGAGCAGTGGCGTGTCACCCACCTGACGGTTCATCGGGAGGTGTTCCAGGCTGCAAGGAATCATGTCATGTATCTTGTAGACAGTGCTAAGTCCGCCTTTTATTCTTCGAAAATCCTTGCGTGTACCACAGTCAAACAGCTATTCGCTGTTACAAACAACATACTAGGTAAAGTGAACAGTTCCCCACTCCCATTGAAGTTTAATGTAGAAGAACTCCCCCAGAAATTCTCAGATTATTTCAGAACAAAAATAGCATTAATTCGAGAAAAACTTGATTCTTCCATTTCCGCATCTTCACCAATTTCTGAAAAGATGTACTGTGGTCCTGTTCTTCAGCAGTTTAACCATGTAACTGAACAATTTATCAAAGAACTGTGTTTGAGCACTGCCCCCAAAACCTGTGAACTTGACCCCATCCCCTCCCCACTGCTCTGTGAATGTATTGATGTTTTGTTACCATATATTACCCATGTTGTTAATGACTCCCTGTTGTCTGGCTGCTTCCCCTCCTGTTTCAAACCTGCCATTGTCCGACCTCTGATCAAGAAATCCTCCTTAGATCAAGACAATCTGAAAAATTACAGACCTGTGTCTAATCTTTCTTTCCTCTCAAAACTCACAGAAAAAGTTGTCCTCTTTCAACTTCTGTCCCATCTTGAAGAAAACCACCTCCTCAACCCCCATCAGTCCGCATACAGAAAGTGTCACAGCACTGAAACAGCCCTCCTTAAGATTGTAAATGACATCCTCCTTGCTTTTGATGACAACAAAGTATCTCTTTTGGCTTTATTAGACCTCAGTTCTGCTTTTGACACAATAGACCACTCCATCCTCCTTCACAGACTCCATGACTCTTTTGGCATTCGGGGTCCTGCTCTTTCCTGGTTTGAGTCCTACCTGAAACATCGCATACAGACTGTCTGTGTGAATGGCAGATACTCAGGGCCTTCCGACCTCTCCTTTGGTGTTCCCCAGGGCTCTGTCTTGGGGCCCATTCTTTTTGTACTGTATGCTGCTCCTGTTTCTGATGTCGTTAGTAAGCATGCATTGTCCCACGAGAGTTTTGCTGACGATACTCAGATCAATCAGTCAGCCTCTCTTGCCGAAGTTGATGGGCTAGTATCAAGGTCACAGAACTGTATAGCAGATATCAAAAACATGGATGACTGTTAATAAACTGCAGTTGAACGAAGACAAGACTGAACTTATGTTAGCCTGTCCAAAGAGATTACTTGGCCATCCATCTCTTCCAGATTCTGTTACAATCAACAACACTCCTGTCTCTCTGTCCCCCTCTGTTCGCAGTCTCGGAGTCACGTTAGATCAGACCCTCTCCCTCCAACAACATGTCTCAAATGTTTGTCGATCTGCATACCTTCAGCAGCGCAAAATGAGTTCTGTTCGCCACTATCTATCTACTGACGCCATGAAAACGTTGGTCTGTGCTTTTGTTTTGTCTAAAATCGATTACTGCAACTCTCTCCTTGCTGGCCTCCCAAAGTATCTTCTCAGTCGCCTCCAAAGAATTCAAAACAATGCTGCCCGATTAGTCCTTAAGTCTTTTAAGTATGAACATGTCACGCCACTTCTGCACTCTCTGCACTGGTTAAAAATCTCTGATAGGATTGACTATAAACTCTCCACTCTTTCCTTCACTGTCATCTCTGGTTCTGCCCCTGATTACCTGTCTGACCTACTTCATCTCTACACACCTTCTCGTGTCCTCCGCTCTTCCTCTGACACACGCCTCCTGCAACCAGCCACTGTCAAAACCAAAACCTATGGTGAAAGGTCATTTTCGTTCCAGGCTCCATCTGTGTGGAACAACTTACCCCTGTCTCTCAGACACTCTGACTCTCTGGACGCGTTCAAGGCCGGTCTAAAAACTCATCTCTTTTCTAAGTTGTAGCTGACATGCATAGGTTGATTGTGCAGTGTGGACATTGAGTGGTGTGTGTGTGTGTGTGCGTGTGCCGCGTGTGCGTGCCCGCGTGTGCGTGTGGTGTGTGCGTGCCATGTGTGTGTGTGTTTGTGTGTGTGTGTGTGTGTGTGTGATGTGTGTGTGTGTGTGTGTGTGTGTGTATGCAGTGTGTGTTGATTGTGCGTATGGAAATTGAGTGTGTGTGTGTGTGTGTGTGTGTGTGTGTTGTGTGTGCGTGTGTGTGTGTGTGTGTGTGTGCGTGTGTGTGTGTGCGTGCGTGCGTGCGTGCGTGCGTGCGTGTGTGCGTGTGTGCATGCGGTGCTTGTATGTGTGTGCATCACGTGTATGGTGTGTGACGCCCCCCCCCCTGCGTCACCCCCCTTCCCACCCTCTCCCCTTCATCGTCTTTCTTTGTGTGTGTGTGTGTGTGTGTGTGTGTGTGTGTGTGTGTGTGTGTGTGTGTGTGTGTGTGTGTGAATGTTTATAGTTTTATTTCTTTGTAAAGCGCCATGAATAGAATTTTCTAGATATGTGCGCTATATAAGTGCCAATTAT